>JAPZDV010000025.1:22192293-22306582 GCA_029814665.1 Acanthurus lineatus
TTTTAAAGCCGAAGTAATTCCATATCACACTTCGCGCACCTGGTTTATCTGCGAGTTACGGCGTGGTGAAGGTTGCAGCAGCTGCCATTCTCTCCCTGCTCCTGTCACTCTCTCTCTCTCTTTTTCTCTCCTTTATCTCTCTCTGTCGCCAGACTCTTGCTCCGTTTGCAGCTCCACGCTGCTCGCTCACTCGCCTCGGCTCAAATTACAACACGGTGCCGTCACGCGGCGACGTAAAAAAAAAAGTACTGGTACCAGCCTTTATACAGTCAATGCCTGGTACCAGCCAACCGCAGTATAGTACCGTTTTAAATGCCCCGGTACCAATTTAGTACCGGTATATCAAACAAGCCTAGTCACACTGCATTTTCAGTTTATTACAAGCTTCATGAGTAGTTTTTTCCATTTTGTGACATTTTATACTTTAAGTTTAATTGCAGTTAATGTTTACTTAAGGGCAGCACAGAAAGCACCACATAAAACCAATGCAACTAAATCTTTTTGTACTGCCTACACGATAAAGAATGATGAAGGATGCATCTTAAGAGGTTCTCATAACAGAATCACATAGGGTAGTCAAATCATTATGCAATCCTCTAACACAAAAATACTTCTCAGTCACAGTAAGCAGTGCAGTACGAGTTTGTTGGAGAAGAACAATGTTATTACCAGTGATATATTTGGGCATCTCTTTGACATAGCCTCCACCATCTTTCTGATGTCCACGGACCCATCCACCTCGCTGCTGAGAACTCTTTGGTCTGTCTGAAGGTGGATGGCTGTCAGATGGACCATCTTTACTCCCTCCACCTGTGAGAAGAGTATGTTTTAGTCATTTCAGGACCAAAGGGGGTGAAAACAAGAATCTTGCATCCAAGGCAGGAAAACCAGACAACTGCCTTGAATAGCAGACCATCAGGAGAGCTTGTCTGTAGGGCAACTGCCTTGTTCCAATAATTTCATTTTCAGTTTATTTCTGATTACTAAATATTGTGGGGTTTTTTTAAAAAAAAAAAGCACAATACAATACAGATATGGTATAGGTCATGGCTATACTGTATGTTTACCTGTTCATGTGGTTCAGCCTTTGTGTCAGAATCTAGTTTGAATTAACTTGAACTTCAATATTCAATGTGTGCAATGTGCTTACACAGTCTTTGCATTCCTAGACAATTTGTATTTTAAGTTATTATATTATTTTAAATGAACTGACACAATTGACCCACAGAGTAAACCACGGGTGGAGCAGTTTATAGCATAGGAGTCCTGATCGCTTTGCATCCACTGAGCTCATTCAAAACCTTAGATGGCTCATGACATTATTACTACCTTCACATGAACTCCTTGCTTTGATGCCCGACCTTCACTTGGGAACTTTAATAAACTGAAGACAGCAAATTTAGAGCAATAAGGAACTGTGGCCTGAATATATTTAACAATGTAGGTGTAAACGTTAACTAATATCACAAAAAACATGGAGAAACAGAGATAAATGATGCAGACTTAAAATTGCAGACCCTCTGAAGCTCTGACAGGCAGGAAGAGGAGACGAGGTCATGGAAACAAAGAGGAGAGAAGTGGTCGATCAAGCATCACCAAAAACAAAAGCACAAATATATATAGTAGTAACAAAGGAGAAGAAATAACGCAGGTACCGGTGTCTGCTGTGCCCCCTCCGTTCTGTGTGCTGCTGGGTGAATACTGCACACTGACCGGCTGGTTTCTCATCTTCTTTTCCCGCATCTTCACTTTGGACGCAGACATTTTTCTACAAAAAACATACATGCACGTTTGAGACGCCGGCTGTTCATCTTGCTGGTGTCTAAACGAAAAGCTGACACTCGAAACAACATGACTAAACTGTTACCAATACTGCTAACGTCAGCTAGCTAGCTACGTTGCTTCATATAAAATTTGAGTATTGCTTTAACTAATAAAAACACTAATGCAACATTCCTAAATATTAAGTATAGAATGGTAACACAGCATATGCTCACCTCTATATTTCCTATTGTGCTCGTGTGTCATGAACGTGGTTCAAAATGTTAGGCTCCTCTCTGTTTCCAGTTAGCCACTTTGCCATGTGAGGTACACAGTGCATTGCCTCACGCTGGCTGAATTGAAGCATTGTTTGCTTCCGGAGTTGTGGCGGTCATGGGACTTGTAGTGTATCGGCGCAACCTACTTTCCTCATTGAAATCATTTACACTACTATTTTCTAACCCGTCTTGATTCAAGCGTATAATATTTCTAGTACGATAAAGGAGGAAATGTAAACAATGTCAGCTTGCAGACAACATAAGCTTGTTTCTATGGGAGAGCTCTCAAGTACACCAAATTATCAGTAGCCTACTGTAGTAACTCTTTAACAAAACTTCCAGTCATCTCTTAAATTAAAAAAATGTCAATTATTAGCTATGAAAGACTTTTGTTATGACTTAATTTCCATCATACACCGGATGTAACAGGGCTCTCAGTACAAAGTTGTAGTTTGCTAAATATTTTTTGAAAATTTTTTATTCGCAAATGCAAAGTCTTAGGCAAAAAAGACAAACTTTTCAGCGCTGATTAACCATATCAAATAATGCCTGTCTTATATATGCAGGCCTTTATACAAAAAAGCTATTAAAACGTGTAACTATTAGAGTATAAGTCTCAATGCTATATTCAAATTTTCAACTTCATCTTTTCTATTGCAGCCTTAGTCTTCAACCTCTGGTCTTCAGCCTTTGTTTGTGACTGTAGACAAAACTTGCATACACAACATGTTCGAGACTCGGTGAATAGTTTGTTTCAATAAAGGTGATTGAAAAAAACGCTCCAGTTACGTAGTCCAATCATGCTGTTGCAGCCTCTCCTTCCCATGCCCCACTGCCCTGACATAGCACTCGTTTCATCCACTTGGTTTGCCTTCACATAGATTGAGTAAAATGGCTGCATTTATTAGGAGGATTATCAGCACCACCAAAGCTCCTGGTGCCATCGGCCCGTACAGGTGAGAAGATCTTTGCCGTCGGACCATCAGGCTGAGATTTAAAAAGGTCCAACGAGAGCCAGTTACGACTGGCTGGCTCGCAGCTGACGCGTTTGCCCAACCAGTGAGAAATAACATTAATGCCATACATGTTTACAATGTTGTTATTGGTCATTGCTATCGTATGTTGCTATTGATATTTCGTCAATATAATCGCACAGGTGTGTTTAGTTGCATGGTGTCGTCCTGTAGGCGAGTTATGGTCAGAGTTAAAGCACTAGTCGCTCCATGAGATGTGCATGAAAGCAAAGTACAACTTTTTTGGACACTGATTGAGCAGGGCTAAGTTACTGTTTTAAGATCAACAGCAGAGTTCATACTTTTGTTTTTCAAGTTGCCTCAGTGCAGCTCTCTTCTTATCAAGTTTAATCTGATTTATCGAAGTGCAGCTTGTGTGTGACCACTGGCTGATATTTTATTATATTTTACAACTATACAGTAATTTACTATATTATTGTATTTACGGTTATTTCAGTGTGCCATTACACATGAAAGTAAAATGAATCAGTTGTCTAAAACTGTGTTTTGCAGCAGAGGTGTGTATGTTAGCTATTCATTATCTTCACTTTCACTTGCTGTAGTGTAAACAGGTGTGCAACCACATGAACTCATGTAGTTGATAAGAGAGAAAAGCAAGTAGTGTTAAAGTCAAGTAGAATAGTAATTATACAGACATGCATACAAATACAAAGGCTTTTTAAACCCAAGTTACCAGTAGATTTTACTATTACAATGTCAGTATTTATTGTTTGCTCTTCTTCTGTAGCAATGAATATCACAGGACAAAGTTTCACACTCTTGAAAAAGAGGTAACCTAGCCTTTAATGTCATGTAGATGACTCTTTGTCCCTGTTTGTGTGTCTCCCAGCCAAGCAGTGTTGGTAGATCGGACCATGTACATTTCAGGACAGCTGGGAATGGATCCTGCCAGTGGACAGCTTGTGGATGGAGGTGTTCAGGCTCAAACCAGACAGGTGATCCACCCTAAAACATGCTCCTATCAGTGATTACTCCATTAACCAGGATCACTACAAAGTAGGAAACTTTTCAAGAGATTGTTTACTGTAATAATGAGGATGTTCTATTGTTTAAGTTAATCTGCCTCACTGCTCTCGTATCCACTGAGAGACTGCTACCATATGAGAAAATACAGTATACTATTTGAATTTATATTAAGAGTCAAGTAATTTTATCCTTCATTAGAAGTTTCCTCTTGTATCATTTTAATCTCATTTTTTATTAAACTCTCAATAATGAACAAATCAAATAAAAAAAAAAACAAAAACACCAGAGCATCTACATTTGGATTTTTTTCACAGGCTCTTGTGAATATGGGTGAAATCCTTAAAGCTGCTGGATGTAGCTATGAGAATGGTGAGACAAACTTAACTGCCTGAAGTGTTGCATTTTAATTTGGTCGCTTTGAAGTTCATACCATTGAGAATTCTTAAATCATCAACCTAAATGTACTTTTTGTCATTGTGTTTTTGCAGTTGTCAAAACCACAGTGCTCTTAGCTGACATGAATGACTTTACTGCTGTCAACGATGTTTACAAGCAGTGTAAGTATCACTGATTTACATGATGATAGGAATTTTTTTATTTGCAACCTGCTGCAGAACCACTATAAAGAACCTTCCTTAGACCCAAAAGTTGATCACTTGTATCCCGTGTTACAAACATTGGCCACCAGGTGTCCCTACAAACCAGGAAACCTGCATTAGCTGGGTGTACATACTCGATGTTTGAAAGATTGCTTTTGTTTATAATGTCTTCAAAGTTAGCCAGAGGTTACATCACTAATTTGTTACTTGTTTTACTGGCTTGTTTGTGGTTATACAATCTTTGTTACTCTTAGATGCCTTTTGAATAAACCAGTCACTATATCTGTCTCAGCACAATGGTAGAATAATTATGATGCATGAGTTTCCCTCTTCATATTGCCAATAAACAAAGAAGTATCCAGAGTAAGAACATCTAAGGGTGTGAACCAAACATTCAGAAACACAGCTGACCAAACTGGTACAAGACCTGATGTTTGCTGAGTCACTTATGAAATCGAGTTGCTGCTGCCAAAGGATAAATGTCAGACGACATGCCACATCTGATGCTCCACAGACAGCAAAGAAACTCTTTATTAACAAGCCTGCATAAAAACCCAGAAATACTCTATCAAGAGTATGACTTTACTTGCACTGTATTCACTTTTCATTTGAAGTAGTTTTGTATTAATAGGAGGAGTGTAACAGGAGCACATGCTCACTCACTGATGCTCTTGAAAAGAAAAAGGTGAAATGATACAGAGGAAAAAATAAGCCCTTTTTCTACATGTGTTAGGTGTTGTAAAAAAACATCCAATTTCAGGTGCCAAAGGGGATGTTTAGCTTAAAAAATGTCTAAGTAAATGTAAATATAACTGTAATAACAGCCCCAGAGTGTCAGAGGTGTTTGCATATATTCAGGCTACTGTTGCTCATGTTGAAGTCGAGTGGAGCCATGCAAAACTTACATAATATCACCAAAATTTATTAACCAATAAAAATAAAAAAGGTGCAAGCTCTCTTGCCCAGACAGGTTCCACAACACTAGAGTTCCTAGAGAACTCTAATTTGTAATGAGTCAAGCGATGTGGTTTTATTGCATTTTCTGTTAATGATAACAAGAATAACATTGTGCCGTGTGTGCAGAAAAATCAAAGTACTTTTCTGTTTTGTTGGGTCATGGAATTAATCAGTAAAACTGAAATGCTGGAAAAAAGAAAATTTCCCAGTGATGATTTCCCAGTTTCTGGCAAGATATATAGAAAGGCAGACTAAGACAAACTCTAACTGCAAGACTTCTCAACCTATCCTTTGCACTAATATTTAAAAATTGTGTTTTATTTTTATAGTCTTTGAATTATTAACAAAACAAGCAAAAGTAAAAAGACAACAAAATGAATTGTGAATTTTTTTTTAAATGTTTGTGTTGCATCTAAATGCAAGAAGGAATCTTTTAATGAACACCTACCTGATCCTCAGTGTCAGGATCAGCTAATCCAGACGCTTTCATTAACTGGATGTCGGTTTGGTAACAAATGACATTAATGAGTATGCCTCAGCAGGAAAATGCTCAGGTGTGACTAATTACACCAACGACTGCTCGTGCAGACTGACTGAGGTCCTAATTAGTATTATTAGTTCCACCTGTGCGTTTCCTGCTGTGGCAGTCACAGTGTCTGCAGTGACCGAGGCTTTGACTTTCATATCATTCAGTGGCACAAAGCAGGAAAATGAGCATCTTATGTAAACAGGTTACTCATTATAATTTCATTATTTCAAGTTTGTCCTCATGTCTAATCATTAAACACATCCCTGTAGAAATCACAAGTTAAATTGTTGTCCAGGTGTCACTGTGTTGTTTTACTTAAGATATTTTCACCAACCAGATGTCAAACTGTTTCATTCAGTTTTACATGTTTAAATATGTGTATGATGGGAACCTGCTCTCATTGAATGTGCTGCTATCTCCAGTCTTTAGCTCTAACTACCCAGCCAGAGCTGCCTACCAAGTCGCTGCTCTTCCCAAAGTGAGTATTCAATGAGGACTTGAGCTCTTTTTCATTGATCCTTCAGTGGATTTAAACTGAAATCTGTCTTATGTTCTCCCTCCATCTCTGTCTCCAGGGTGGTTTGGTTGAGATTGAAGCAGTTGCTGTATTGGGCCCTCTGACCAGTGCTCCATAACAACTCCACATATCTCACAATTAAAACTGGAAATGCATGATCACCCAGTGATAAAGCAATCTGTGCCTTGTTTTGTAGACTAGTCAGGAAGTCAAGAACACTAATCATTCCTATGGCAGATGATCATATAAGGCATTAAGCGCTGTCATAAACATGTTGTGGGTCACCTAGCATACTAACAGGCAGTCAGGCTCTGTACACTCTCTCCTCTCTTATTAACATGGATGAGATGTGTTTGGAGACAACAGTGCATTTAAAATCCTCTCGGCTCATATTTCACATTCAATAGCTGTTAAGTGTCTAAGCTTGTTCGCTGTTCTTGAGTTACACAGCTAGCCATGCTGTCAGCAGCAGTAACCATTGCAGTGTATCCTCGCTCAGTGCATCAGAAAATAAATGATCAAATATAACTTAATGTTTCCAATTTGCATAAAATGTGATTTTTAACACCAATAAAACTATATATTACTAAGTTCTCAGTGACATTTGTTTCTTGTTATTCTCCAGTGATTAAAAAATTCATACTGGATATGTGCTGTTGCCACCAGAGGTTGTACAAGATGGTAAAAATACTAATACATGAGGACAGTATGTTAGAGATAGGCTCTAGATTATAATTGAAAACAGATTATAGATGCAGTAGTCCTGCTCTAATCAATATCAATATAATGTGAGTTGATCGAGATATTATCTCATCATTTGACTTCAAAATGAACAGAAAAACAATCATATATATAAACTATCCTGCTCATCATATACCTGAAAAAAAGTTTTTTTAACTGGAAAAGGTTGACACATGGTGTGGACAGCTAGAAATTCATGATTTATTTCACTATTGATTGTTTAGTTTGCCTTCTAAATAATGAAAATATGTAGAAAACTTCTGTTTTTGGGTGCTCAGGGTCTCACATGGCTCTATGTGTACAGTACAGTATGCTAACAGGTAAGTTGTACAATCTCCAACACAGGAAATCAAAAGGTGAGGTGTTTAGTTTAATGCTGTAAGGTCAAGCCTGGGCATGTTTAATGCATATTATAACTTATTTAAATTAGTTGAAATTCCCAGTCACAGTGCATAGCAAAATAATGGTATAGTTATGCAGTGGAAACATATGTAGTTTTTACCTAAAATTCTTTTTAAATGAATGTGTCTAAATCATGTTGGTGTGAAAAAATTGGAAAGTATGACATTGATGAAGAAAAAGCAAAAAAATCTTTTGAGTTATAAACTGCAACTGTGAATAATCTCACTTTACCGTCACCCAACTCTCTAACATGTCTCAGCTGTCCATGTTTGCGTTTTCTTTTTCAAACACGAAGTATATAACAGAGTGTTGACCTACATTGAAAAAACACAATCCCATTTAATCACAATAAGCACATGTATTAGTGAGTGAAACTTTATTCTGTACACTAGGTTAGAGGAATCAGAGAAAAGGCTCAGAAAATGAATATATTACAGAGAAAGAAAAAGATGAAAAAAGATATCAGACATCGAAACACATGTTTGTTCCCACAACGTCCATCTTACATTATCGAAATAACAGAACTTTCATTTTTATTTAAACCCAGCTTGAAGAGCTAATGATAATTTAAAAACAATGTCCACTAGATGATCTCTTACTATCCTACACATGTATGTAATGCACTCAAACCAAAACTAATGTGCGTATGACATCAGTGTTGCCCGGCCTAACAATGCCTTTAAATTAAGAGTTGGAAGAGAATTTTATGATTTTATGAAAATGTGCCAGTTACAGCTCAGCTGCACCGACTGGCTTCATGGAATAGCAAGATGACATGCAGCGCTTTGATCATCTGCATCCTCAACCTGGCAATGATTCATTATTTCACTACTTATTTGCAAGTCATCTATGTGTATTTTTGTCTACCTTGTTGGGGAAAAAAACAATTAAAGTGATACTTTAAAAGTATTTTTTTTAAGGAAAAATGGATTGGACTTACAGTAGTGCTTATCAGTATTGCACTGTACACTCTGTTATTGAACATTTAGTTCTGTCATTCCTATTAATTAAAGTTTATTAGAAAGGTTGCAATTAAATAATGTGTAAACACCAAACAAAAAATATGGATTTATGGCAGAATATTAATGTAATGTGACAGTTTAAGATCCGTTTCAAACATCTGATAAAAACTGTGTATCTCATCCACCCAGTTTGGTGTTTCTGTCACTTCAAGCTATTTGCATATTATTATTCACAGTTGTGTTTGGCTTGTATTCCTCAGGAGCAGCTGTTTTAAACAGTCAAGGATATTTCTTCCCTAGTTCATTACACTGCAACAAGAGTTCATATTTCACAGGATATTGCACCCTCTTGTCTCATCGACCCTATCCTAAGTGTTCGAGAGTCTCTTCTTTGCATAGGCCTGAATCTACAGTATGTGGCTGCAGGCACACGAGGTCTCAGTAGAAAACTTAGTTGATATTTACAAATGTAGGAAAAATCCTGATCTTTCCTAAATTACATTTTATTAAGGCACCATGCATATTAATGGTTGTGATGAAGAGCTTGGTGAGCGTTGATGAGACAATACTGAAAATGTGGAGTTTGTTTCTGGTCTTGTTTTTGCTTCCTGTAGCCTTTCAATGGCAGCTTTGGGGTTTTTTGTTGTTTTGGTCAATATCTTCTCTCTGAAAAAAGATAAAGAACAGAGTGAGATGGCCCTTAAACATCTAACATGCACTTTCACTATTCATATTGAGAGTTTTAAGAGTATGTTCTGCATGTAAAGTATCTGGATACTGAGTTGATCCTGCAGTATTTGCTCTGAGTTAAAGTGCGGTTTGTGGTTTGTGCTCTCACCTACTCAGTCCTCCTTTTTGGCTTTCTCGCTCTCTGGATCCTGACAGGCCTCAGCTGCAGACACCACTGCACACATACACACAAATTATGAGGAAATCAATGCTTGACATGTTCATTAAATACAAGCCACAGTGTAGTGTTTCAGGAGGACAGCACTTTAAGTTTGTTCGGCACAGGACTTTACCAGCACCAAACTGAAGACATAACTACTGTCACAATGCAGAGGAGAAGTGAAGCATGAACATTCCTTCTTAACCTCCTCTTAACCACATCTGTTTCTGCTGAGCTGGTTTACTGGTGATTTTACCTGGCCTTTGAACACTTACTCACACATGCATGCACACAATATGGAGCCTCTGGAGAGAAAGTCTTGTAAAAGTTATGCAATATGTCTTCCACACCAGACCAGTATTTTACACGTGCTGCCTGGAGGGGCGTCTCTGTCATGAAAGTACAGCATGTTCTCTGAGAGTCGAGAACGGGGTGCAGGCTGTCCTTAAAGCTCTGCTTCTTAAACAGGGAACTGACCACTGGAGGGGCTGTGCATTCAATGCAAAATACACAAATTAGCGCATTGAATTTAAATTGGATCAGTCAGGTTTTTTCTTGTACAGTCAATAACTGGATGCCATGTATACTCCTACATATTGTAACCAGAGATTTAGTGCACATATTGTGTTAAGGCATATCAAACAGTGCTGCTGAGTCTGTATCTGTCTCAGTCTGTATCTGAAGTAGCATCACTTCAGCTTACTCAAAATGAAAGTGAACGGATGCAGTACTGATTGAGTAGAACCATTCAGAATAATGACAAACACATGATATCTGAACGAATTTTTCTTTAAAATGAGCCCTGAAAGGGATTTGTGTCACATTTTTATGTGATGACTGGAATCCAGTCAGGCTTGTAGAGCATCTACATTGTCTTATGTAATTCGATTCAGCGGGGCATGATTACTCTGTGATCATCCCACAATAGAGTACAATGAGAGAGAGCTGCGTGACTGGAGCTGTTGTGCTGACAACATGCTCCTGCTATTATCGACACACTCAAGACAAACCCCCATTTCTGACTTGGAGAGTGTGTGGCTGCTTTCTATTTCTCACACAGTGTTATCTGTTCAGCCTTGCGGCACAACAATATCCTGTTCATCATGTCAGTTCCAACTAATCCCAGACGGGAACCTATGTGAAGTATTGTTTCTGACAGATGAATGGTTTACTGAGAGTTTGGTGTTGCTAACCTTGTGTTGTGTTTAGTTACCAATGGTAGCACCTTCGAGGGCATGATGTTAAAGTGTCTTTGTAGATAACAAGCGTACTTAGGCTACAACAGGAAGATTTTTTGGCTGGTTTTACTGGCAAAGAATCATTAATTGTTTATCTGGATGTAAACAGATCTTATCTATGTGCATATTACTGTTTTTTTTGTCTACCTCTGTCTCTCTTATCACCTCTTTCTGCTTGTTTGCACACGCTTAGTGCCAAATGCATGTTTGCATAGAATCTCCAGCTATTTCAGCCAGTGGCAATGCTGAACTGTTTGGAGGGCTTACAGTTTTGGGTGGAGGTCAGTCTGTCAGATTTTGTTAGCCATGCCTGATCAAGCAGGTTATAAGATTGCATGCCGTCTTTAAGTCAGTTTAGCATGACAGGTTTGCCGGGTTACAATAGTGTGTTTAATGAAATAAACCACTGAGCCAGAAAACCTGTAAATTCCCACTAGACATACACTGCTCTCATTAACAATGGCAGCTATTACCCACTGGAATTCTATTGTTGTTATGTTAAAGGAAATCTGACAGCCCCACATTGCAGTGTGTCAACGGTCACATAGAGAACACAAAAAAAAATCTGCTTTAAATAGCATCATACAGCTGATATTGTTGTGGGAATCTATTCATCTTTCCATAATTGCTTTAGTTTTTCTTTATTTGACCGCAAAGAAAACTATGCAAAAGTACCTACAACATAAGATAGAGAACAATATAGAAGTGTCAGTCAGAGTGTCATACCGGCAGGTGCTGAGGGGGCTGCAGAGTCTGCTTGGGTGGATACAACCACAGGAGCCTCTGCTGGAGCTGCACTGTCTGCTGGGGAGTCTGAGGTCACAACTGCTGCAGGAGCTTCTGTGGCTGCTGCTGGAGAAGTTTCTGAACCCACTGGTGTCGATGCTGGAACCTCCACCTCCTGGACTGGCTCAGCAGCAGCAGCAGCAGCAGCAGGAGCAGCAGATTCAGCTTCTGAAGCTGGAGCTGGAGCTGGAGCTGGGGTGATTTCTTTAGTGGAATCGGGCTCTGCTGTGGCTGAAGATAATGGAGGCAGGTCTGGAATAGTTGCTGCAGCAATCTTTGTATCTATAACAGACTCTGCTGCATCTACAGGTGCCTCATTTGCTACTACACCTTCACTTGGGGCTGCAGCCTCACCTGGTGCTGAAACTTCACCTGGCCCTGAGGATTCACATGGTGCTGCTGAGGCAATAACAGGTGCAGCATTGTCAGTTGGGGCCTCTGCCTCCACAGGAGCTGCCACTTCAGCAGGGGCCTCAGCTGCAACAGCTGCCACCTCTTCCACAACCACTGGAGCCTCTGCAGGCTCAGATGCAACAGGTTCAACAGCAGGGGTGGCAACTTCAGGAGAGGCCTCAGCTGGTGCAGCGGCCACCTCCTCAACGGGAGCAGGAGCAGGAGCCTCAGCTGGGACAGCAGTCACCTCCTCAACAGGAGCAGGAGCAGGAGCCTCAGCTGGGACAGCGGTCGCCTCCTCAGGAACAGCAGGGGCCTCTGCCTGAGCAGCTACAACAGCTTCAGCAGCAGGAGCCTCTTCTGTAACCTCAACAGGGGCTTTGACTTCAGGAGCTGCCTCAGCTGCGACAGTTTCTACAGGGGCAGCCTCCTCCACAGGGGCTGGTGCCTCCACTGCAGCCTCAGCAGCCTCAGGTTCAGGGGTGGCTTCAGCTGCAGCCTCTGTAGCTGGTTCTGCAGGCACCACAGGTTCGGGCTGAGGTTCAGGAGCAGCCAAAAGGTCCTCTCCAGAGCCTAGATCCTCCTGAGCCTCTAGGGCTACTAACACAGCCTCAGCCTCGTCATCAGCTCCAGGTTGTAGATCGTCTGGTAAAGCAGTCTGCACAGGCAACTGCATCTGGTCCTCAATGGTTTGTGCATCTTCTGCAATGATACCGTTCCTGAGTGCTGTCAACACAGAGATGAAAGTAAGAAAAGCTTGATTAGGATTTATGATTCCCAAGTATGTGGCACTTATCAGTCTTCATCAGTCCTTTCAGCTAACATTGCCCTGTTAATCTGCAAGGATAACTTCATGACAAAGCTGAGCAACAACAAAACTGTCAAGAAGATCCCTTTGATTGAGCTTAAAACATCTTGGTTGTCCTTGAGCTAATCTATTGAATTGTTTTGCTAATAATTTACCACATTTGTCATGACAACGTTCTTCTTAACTTCATAAAATAGCTCCCAACACAAACATTCATCCGTCCAAGAATCAACTGCTACACTGCAGGCTGTTCTGTTTGACCCTGAAGTTCCTTTTGCTGATAGAAAACATTATTAAAAACTGCTTTTTCCTATAATATATATCTACATATATAGACCAGCTGTCTAAAAGCTGGTATGAAACCTTATAATGAAAACCAACACATTTTTGTCTGCATGTGGACAACAAATTTTAGATGTAAATTGGATCAAATCTTCTTTTATCAAATGCTTTAAACTATGAATATATCAAAACTGCAGCTTTACTCCACATGGAAGGCAGAAGATGGGAAATCAGGCAATAAGGCACAGAGAATGCGTGCTGGAGAAAACATCCTTTCATTTCCGCAGTTGAAAACGTGGTTCATTGAAGCCTGGGTTTGTCTAAAGCCCTGAGGACACATAAGTCCCTCACTGAGAAAATAACATACACGTGATACTGGCTTTGCGTGCCTCTGGAGAGACACCTTATCTTCATTCTCATTCTCTGACATCTGCTGTCATAATTCTGGATGTAAAGAAACCATCAGCCTTCAGGTAAAAAATACAGAAGACGAGTAACAATAACCTGCTTGGTCACTTTGACTCAAATGTCAGAAATAACAAGAGCCTGGCAGAAGCTTTCGAAGTGTCAGCTATCAAAGTTTGCATTTAGTTGTACTTCACAGCTAACATCCTTGTAAAAACACTTTGTTCACAAATGGGACAAACTAGAAGCTGAATGAGAGGATAGTTTGGACGCTGCAGCTTCCTGATTTTACTTGTCTGTCAGGATTGGTCGAAAGAGTTGAGACTGATGGGTGGAAGGGAATGTGACGGCCTGGCAACTCGAATCAAAATAAGCCAGTGGAAGAATACGCAACACAGAAAATTTGTTTATGGGAGCTGAAATATTTATGATGATAATAAGACAGTAAACTGTGAAAGCAGCTGTTTTACACAGGCGTCATCACAATCTTTAACCTCTTACAATGGTTTGGACTTAAAACACTTTTCCTTTGTGGATTTCAAATATGTTCCCATCAGGCTTTGCTTTAATTGAAGCAGAAATCCACCTTGCCACACCAAATGTTACAGAGAATACAAAGCTGTTGTCTGCACAGCAAAGCAACAAACGCTGTTTAAAGAGTGTGAATGTGTGTTTGGGTCGAGACAGAGACAGCCTCTCTAGGCATGGATGACTCGCGTGTCAACATGATTTAGCAGCCAGAGATGACAGAGATCCCAGTCAAAACAGTGCCATGGCTGGCCAAGAGCACCCAGAGGAGAGGGGGGAGGGGCGGACAGGGGGGCCCGGACAAGGGACGGGACCAGTGGTGGCTTGGCATACAGCTGGTTTGTTAGACAGACTGTACACTGTATGATTTAAACCTCCACCCATTCAGCCACATTTAGAGGAGCCTGCCTGGGCAAAGAGCACAATAACTGGTTTTCTTGTTGGGGTGATGTAAGAGCCTGGAAAAGAGACTCCAGCTTCTCCAGGTGACTGTAGCTGGCTGGCTGGAGAGACAAAGCCCTGACACAAACATCACACAGTGACATAACATGGAAGTGATGTACATAAGCACAGAGGAACTGTGCCAGCTACAATAAACACACAACAGTCTGCTTTGATCGTCCACTTGCTTTCTTTAAAAAGACTTAGCTACATCTTATATGCAAGTCTAAGTACTAACTCAGCTAAAGTAATTACACACACAAAGGAATACTTTCTAACGAGGGCGGTGGCTGTCATGTCATGTTTATGAGGGGGAGATGCAGTGAGAACGTCCTGTACATGCAGCCGTGCCTGGCATGACATGTCCGTGTGTCAGTAGAATGAATGAATGGACAATCATGGTCTGTGTCAGGCTTCTTGGTGGGAGTCTGTACAGGCTTGAACACAGAGTCCATATGCAAAGCCATACAAACCATGCTCCACTGCATGTTTAGATGCTCGATTGTTTCAACCCCCCCCCACCAAGCTCTGCCGTCCCATGCAGAGGAATTTCTGAGAGTCCTGAATACGTTTGAGGGTCTTTTCATAGGGGCATCAATCTCCTAGCCCCTCCTGTTCCTCCGTTGGATTCCTGCATTCCTTGTGTGAGCTGTTTGTTCCTGGAGCGAATTTTAAACACTCCTTATCATCAGTGCACAGATGGCAATCTGAGTTAAGTACATTTAAGAGACTCCGACAGACAAAAAAACACCTTTACACACGAATTTTGGAAGCATGAAGAAGATACACACTATCTTTTAGTCCATGCCACTTTGAGCTTGCAGGAAAGACACTCCTCTGTGTGTTTAAAATACCTTCAGTCACAAATCAGACTACTTCATTGTGGCAGAAAACAGGTTGGGTTGCTACTTTTGCCTCAGGCTGCAGAAACACCATAAAACACTTAGAGCTGACGTTTTCACAGCGCCACTGAAGGAGTTCTATCTATGCTCTATCAACCTATATTCATCCACTGTTAAATGCCCAGTTAGCCTAATGTAATGGGGTCAGGAACTAAACAGGATCATCTCAAGTTAGCTCCCTCTCAGGTCTCATTTCATCAATAAGTCATGCAATGCAGTTCACAGGTTTTGTCAACACACTTTCACTGCATCAACCCGACTGACTAAAAATAAATACCAACCACTTCAAGGAAAGTGGGAGAACATGAATAATTCCGTCCATGAGGAACTGTAGCGTGCTGTGCAAGAGAGGTGAGTGAGAAAGCACACGGTGTACCAGCCCAGCACTCACACACCCCTCAGCAAGCAGTGACACAATGTGAGGAACTTAGATCAACTACTGTGCACATTTGACAAAATGTAGAAATAACCAATTAAAAAAAACACATTTGCAAAGATAAAAAACATTAAACAAAGATTAAAACATTTACTCTCCACATAGTTGATCAGTACTTACCCACTGTATCTCCATTGCTCTCCTCAGGCTTTGTACCTGGTCTTTTCTCTTGATCAACAGTCTGGGCACTGGATGAGGAGCACCCCATGTTTGAAAAAAGAGTCGAGATGAATAGAAAAAATACTTTAAACTAATTAAAGAAGCAAAGTCAGGTCCACACTGCTCTCTGCTAACAAACACAGAGACTGGTCTGGCAGTGCAAACATGGACAACTCTAGCTCTAGCTCTTCAGTAACTGGGCACCATTATCTCCCCCAGTCTCTTTGTGCGTTTATGCATGGCCCGCTGCTCTCTTGCCCCAGATCTGTTGTGAGAACGCAGCCAGGCAGTGCAGGAAATACAGCTGAATGTTCCCTCCTGCTCACAGTGGCACAGTCATATAGAAGGAGGAGGCAAACATGTGCTTGAAGTGAATGTCCTCCCCCTTTGTAGGAGTGTCTCCTCTGGAGGAGATCCACCACCTAGTGGTTATGGTTAGGGAAGCAATGTATGCATTTACTTATGGAGTGGTTTTGTTTTTGTATATTTTTGTAAAGGAAAGACAGTGTACTCTATTTTTGTGTCTTTTGTGACAAATAGTCAGGCATCATAAATGTCTAAAAATCCCTCACAGTGATGATAAAGCCTGATTAAAAAAACAAAACAAACATGCATACTATAAAATGTTTATTTGTCAGGTTGATTTGGTATTACATAAGGAACATAACAGACAAAAATAAATTGAGTTGTATACAAAAGTGTATAAATATCTTCAGTAGAAAGCATTGAAGTTGCATATGTTTGAGTGTAGCTTATAGAGCAGGACTGAAGGGATCCTGTGAATGTTACACAGCAGGTTGAGGGTGGAGGGATCCCAGGCCTTTTATTTTTGCACAAGTTGATTCTCGAGGGTCTCCAGCTTTCTTGTTATGACTTCAAGTAGGCATGTTAAGGAAAGATAAAGATAAAAAAAAGACACAAATTACAAAGTTCAGTTTATTTTAGGCAGCTGTGGCTGAAGAGAAAGAGAAAGAGAAAGCTAACCACTTATCAGAGGGCCAGCGGTTCAACACCCAGCTCCTTCAGTCTATATTTCAAAGTGCACTCAGGAAATACTGAACCTCAAATTTCTTACATGTGGGTCTGTTCCTTGAGCAGGTTGGCACGCTGTATGGAAGCCCTTGCCACTGTCTTTAGTGTTTTCATCTTGAAAAGAACTGACATTTAATAACCTGAAGTTTGTGAAAAAGCTATTGTCTGACCCTAAATTATTCTTATTCACACAGTTTTATCATGTGTGTTGTTAACACAATATCGCTGTTACTCTTGACTTTTTTGATATCACTGTCTATTCATTAGCACTGGAGAATTTCAGAGGCACAGCTGGTTAAGATCACAGACAAAAACATACTGAACATTAAGTGTAACTGTGGCTTCAACAGTTTGTTAGAAAAGGATATTACTCTGCACCAGGTTCTTCAGCTTCTCAGTGACCTGGTTTTGAAATAATATCACGTTCTCACACTGGCACATATTTTCATCAGAAGGTTTTTCTGTGGGGAAAGAGATAAGAAGATGAGAAGATCTTTCTGCCCTTGGATCTGTTTTTATCTTTTTCTTATCTTCCATATATTGCCCTTTTTTCACCCTATCTCTTCTGATCTTTCCCTGCAGGTCTCCCTCCCTGTCTCTGTCTGTATGAGGGGTGGGATACATGTAGGAGCTCACATGAATGCTGAGCAAAACATTAGATGAGTTATGTGATATGATTCTGCACTAAGTTAGTGCCTAAAATCATGTACAGAGTTGCTTGAATCAGTGATCGTGACGATAGCAGCAGGTGGCAGTGATGCACCATTTTAATGGAAAAAAAGTGTTTTCAGAGGGGTTGAGCTTTGGATCAAACACAATCTATTTTGACATTTATTTTAACTCTGAGCACTTTTCAGGTAAGTGAAGTACCTTTGCATATCTTGGACTTAAGCTTCTTTGTAATTTCTCCCATGCTCTCGAAATCTTCTGTGTAATAAAGATGCTTCTCATCAGGCTCTGAAGCTATTTCTCTCAGCTCCTGCTCAATGGCTTTGCCAACACCCAAAGCATATATTGTTACACCTGAAAATAACAGAAATCAAGAACTTAGTTTGATTAAAAACTATGCATTTAACAAGATCTGTCAAGCCAAGTTATAGGTTTACCAGAGTTTTTTGCTTTAGTTGCCCATTCAGTCACGTCATCCTGTGATCTCCCATCAGTAAACACAATGCTGACCCGTGGGATGTTTGGCCTTGCTCCTTCTTTAGCTGAAAAGCTGAACTCAAACATGTGACGTAAGGCTGAGCCAGTCATGGAGCCCCTCCCCATGTACTGCATGCGGGACACGGCCCGTTTGATGCCCTGTGCTGTGGTGTACTGGCCCAGAGTGAACTCTGTGCGCACCTTGGTGGAGTACTGAAGGAGGCCGACATGTGTGCCAGTCCTGGAAATGTCCAGCGAGTCCACAATGCTGTTTACAAACCGCTTGACCAGCTCAAAGTTGGCAGGGCCCATACTCTTAGAGCCATCAATTACAAAAACCAGATCCATGACTCCATCACCACAGTCTGGCTCTGTTGGAAACAAGTACAGCAAATACATGTTTTATGCCTTTTTCCTTAAATTCTAAAGGGAAAGGATCTGTATTAAAGAAAGTTAAGATCATACTCTTGCAGCTCTTGCCATCTTCAGCCAACATAAATCCTTCAAAACATTTGCAGATGTAGGAGTCAGTGGTGCCGACGCACAGGTGTTCACAGCCATGGTCCACTGTCTGACACAGATCCAGACCTGTGTGTTCAGTTGTAGAGAAACAAGGATAAGGATGATGTTGCTTTGGAACATGAAGGTATCGTGATACAAAGTGAAAGACCCTGAGTTATTGGTGCCACTGTGTTATCAATTTTCTGTCATATAAATTAGTATTCTTAATTGTTAATGAGTAATCTTAATAGGTATTATATATTTCTGCAAACTAAAGATACATTAAATTTAGTGCATTTCATATAAGTGTCATCAACTTTTCTACAATACTTAGTGAAGAGTTCACGTGTGTATGAGTTTCAATGTTCTGATGGATGATTCTGTGAGTCCTCTGTCCTTTTTGTTATTATTAGAGTTTCTGAAGTCGTGAATGCCGAATGATGGTAAACAGAAACACAGAATATCCCCTTAATCTCAGGCGGAGGGGGAACATAGAATTTTCTGTAAGCGATGGGATTATCTCTGACCTCACAACTGGTTCATAATTCGTTCAAAATTATGTAACATGTAAATACCGGAACAGGGGACAGGAAATGTTGTGGCAACACTGCAAACATGAAAGATTAAATTCTGAATTCTTTTTATTTCTCATACAAATATCAGTATGTTCTTTTTTTTAAAATGTCCATTTTTTATAAAGAATACACTTACACCAGCTTTTCTTTGCTTATCTACAAGTTTTAGATTCATATGAATCAAAGGCTGTCACACTGAACTACCACAGAAAAAGGTAAATGCATTGCAACAAAATATACATTATTTACTACATGTAATCTCCTCTAGGTCAACTCCATTCTGATCACGAAATGGTGTATTTGAATATCTACATCATGTTCTTTGCTGCAGTTCACCAAATACTCGAATGAATGAGTGCAAACTCACTTTGACAGGTTTTTCCATCTGGTCGCAGCACGAACCCATCTCTGCATTTACACACACACGAATCTTCTGTATTCATAAACTCCTGCTCACAGCCATGTCTCCCATCAGCACAATGGTCTATCTCTGCAGGAAAGAGTCAGAGAGTAACTCCTGAGAAAATGAGTCACTCCTTCCTGTCATCCAGTCTGACCTATGAAAAGCATTTATCATCAGTGGTTATTACAGTAATACAGTGTCAAGGTTGTGCTCATTTCTTGTTCTTGTGCTACATGCCTGCATGTTGAACTTATAGTTTACATCCTGCAGCACCACTGGAAAACAGGTTGGAGGTCATCTCTAATATTTACTGTGAAAGAAGTATGCCACTCTAAGCGAACTCTAAAAAAAAAAATTTCTTTCCGTTCAGAAGCAAAGGGGGAAAGAAGCACTGGACACTTACTCTTGCATGTTTTCCCATCAGGTCTGAGTGTGTAGCCCTTTCTGCATTTACACACACAGGCATCATCTGTACTTGTAAACTCCTGTTCACACCCATGGGTGCCATCAGCACAGTGATCAATTTCTGTAGGAAATTGTTTTTAGTAGTCAGGTGAGACAGGATGAAGGAGCAATAACTTAAAAGACTTTCTGCTACTCTGGCCAGTATTTTCTATTCTGCACTGCACGGATAAAAATCTCACAGACAGATTATATCAAATTAGCTGAGCACAGTCACTGTATGTTCCTTCTCTGTGTTCTCCATATTGTTCCATTGTCTGAGTGAGCACAAACAGAGGAAATTCAATTCTAGTCTAGACAGCTAAATAATGGTGAGGCCTATGCAAAACAAGTTTCTATGAACAGCCCCCCTGTTGTCACCTTTATTAATTCAGAGGAGTTTCACTGAGAGTAATACTCTCTATTTCAGGAACACACTGATGGCTGTCACACCCAAAAACTGCTCATTACAACCACAGACTGAGTTAAAGGACTTGCTCAAGGGCACCTCAGTGGTGACAGTAAGGGGGGGTCAAGTGCTGTCTTTCACTCAGCCCACCATGTAAGACAACTCACCAATATGTTGTTAAAAAAACTCTTTAGACATCCTACATTCTCATAGATTTATATATATATATATATAAATAGATATATATAGCCGAACAATAAATTGAAAAAAAAATCTAGAATTTCTTACTTGAAATGAACAGAGGTGGTAGAAGTAAGAAAAAAAAACACTGGACACTTACTCTTGCAAGTTTTCCCATCAGACCTGAGTGTGAAGCCTTTTCTGCATTTACAAACACATGAATCTTCTGTGTTCATAAACTCCTGTTCACACCCATGGATGCCATCAGCACAGTGATCAATCTCTGGGTCACACACACAGAACAGAGCAGAGACTGAAGGATTGTTCACACTATCAACAAATAACACTTCATTACTGCAGAAGACACCAATTAACATCTGTATCAACAAACAAAGGCTAATGTAGCCACAATTACTTTGCCTTTAAATTCCAGTTTTGCTAAAAAGTGACGCCTTAAAATTGCTCTGTGCCTGATAACAACAAGATAAAAGCGCTTACTGCTGCAGGTCTTGCGATCCAGATTGAGGACGTAGCCTCTCTTGCACCTGCAGATGTAGGATTGTGGAACACTGATGCAGTCGTGCTCACAGCCATGGTTCCCCAGGTCACAGTAATCTATTTCTGAGGAGGGCAAATCTCCTGTCAATGCAGTAGTGCCTCTCTTCATGCTAGAATACTGCTATTTACAGCAATACCACTACTCTCTGTGGGTGTATGTTGCTCTACTAGTAGTACTGTGGTTGAAACTGAATGTAGAAATGTAAGAACAATCACTCAAAAGTTTGACAAAAACTTTTGCAAAAAAATAACACTTTTCATGCAGCAAAGAGGCCCTATGGGGGAGTGTCAATGAAGTGAGAGCTACAAAATAATAAGTAGGCTGACATGGTTTGTGGTGGCACATTTTTATAGTGTGTTTTCAGATGAAGTATGTTATAGTTTGTATCATTTCTCACAAGTAGTGTGCTCCCAGGGCTCCATCAGTAGGTGGTTGGCTTTCTGACTGTAGTACCTGTCTGTCCTCACTTTCTCTCACCAGCTTTTTTTTCCCACACTGACTGTTGCTTCTTTATTGAAGCCCCTGTGTCTTAATATTCCTATGTTACATTCAAACATCAAAAATCAAAACCCACTCTGAAAAGAACTCAGTTAAAGGTGTAGCTCCTGACTCCTGTTTTGATTTAGTGATACATGACACTTTAGATACACCTCCACAGTCCAGCGGCTGCTCTGCTGATTGCAACAGCACACTTCCTCCAGGAAATCTCCCCCACTTTTTCTCTCTGTGAACATCCACCAGAGGAGCAAAGGGGGACTTTTCCAGCAGTGGGTGGAGGGACATCAGTTGCAGGAAGAAAGCTGGCTCTCATTTGGACTGAAGGTCCAGTAAAATTGCAGCACAAGAAGTTTATTCTCTAAACTTTTTGGGCTTGTAGGCATTCAATAGCGTGGAATCTTATTAGGATGACTTGATGATTTAAGCAATTAGTGTAGAAAAATATTCTGAAAAATTCAAAGTAATGTCCAGTGGTTTGGTAAACTTAGTATTTATGGTGATTAATGTCTCACGAAGGACTGTGTGTCAGAAAACAGCAACACATCTCCAGACATCACACTGATAAAGACAAATCTGATCTACAGATTAAATGTTTTATACTAGAGAACAGTTGTGCAACATATTTTTGACACTGATGGACTTTCTGCACTCCTTATTTACACATTCTCAGAATTAGAAATTCTTTTGAAATGATTTTCATTAACCATAGATTAGCCATATGTATTTACAAGTGAGGACTTTTGTGTTTTTAGGTTTAAACATGTATTAGAATGTGGAATACAGCAACCAAAGAAACCCCAAAGTGATGGAGGAAGTGAAGGTCAGTGGTAAAGAAGCGGAAGAGACCCTCTCGAAGTGAGAAACTTATTATTACTGTTGCATTTCTTCAGGTCTATGTTGAGCTGATATCCTGGACGGCAGCGGCACTCATAGCCATCAGGCAGGTTGGCACAGATGTGGTCACAGCCATGATCCACTACAGCACACATATCGTCCGCTGCACAGTGACAACATGGAGAGAAACTTTCAGTCACCTCTAGTGGAGTATGCCTAATTTAACCTGATATGAGTGTGGTTTTTCCACTCGGAGCCCGCTGAGACAAGCTGTGAACACAACACTGACATTATTATTATTATATATCGTATTATCACCCTTTAAGATAATATGGCCAAACCCTAACCCTTTAAAAAATTGATTCCTGTTTACACATTCAATGGACAGAACAACATTATCAATCATGTAAAGTTGAGTTGGTGTCCTCCTAATGAATGGAAGTTCTTTCCATTTCTGAGGGAAATGTTTTGCTCTTTAGCTGCTAAATTTTTTACTATGTTCACCAACCATTCAGACACTGTGTCTGTCTGCTATTTCATGCTGGACAGATAGCCAACAGGGGGCTTTTAGAGCTGTTTTATCTGAAAAACTGATTAGAAAATCAAACTAACTCAAAAACAAAGAAGATTGGGCCTGAAACCAAAACAATGAGCTGAAAGATGCTAAAAAAATAAAACCTGCATCTGTACATCTCTTCCTGGGTAGAATAGTTTTTAAAAAGAATAGATCAGATGAGAGAAAAGGAGTTCCTTAACCTTTGCATGTCTTTCCATCAGGGTTGAGGGTGAAGCCTTTCCTGCACTTGCACCTGTATGATGCAGGGCTGCTCACACAGATGTGCTGGCACTGATGGTCCACCACCTCACAAATCTCTGAAACTTATACATGCATGCACACACATTACAGACAGTCAAACGAAAACAAAGACTGCAAACACATGCATGCTTAAATCACACCAGCATGAAAACAGAGAGAATAGAAGGGTTTCCTCACCTCCACACAGTTTGGTCTGGAACACCGAGATGAGACTTTCAATCTGGCTGAAGTTGGCCACCAGGTGCACATGCTCGGAGTGTGGCTCACTCCCGATTTTCTTCAGAGTGTCCATATCCACCCTGCCCACTCCAATAGCAAAGATCTGGATCCCAGCCTGCCTCGCCTCAGCCGCAATCTCCTCCACCGTGTCCTGAGGCCGCCCATCAGTCACAATCATAGCGATTCGTGGGATGTGCAGGCTTGCTGGTCGGGCTCCATGTCCTTCAGTGAAGGATGTCTCCATGGTGTACTGGATGGCCAGACCGGTCATTGTCCCTGTGGCCAGGTGCTCCATGCTCCTCACCGCCTGCTCCACCTCAGCCTTGGTGGTGTAGGTGTTGAGGGAGAACTCTGGCTGGACCACGCTGCCATACTGGAGCAGACCGACCCGAGTGGCATCAGAGCCGATCTCCAGGAACTGAAGCAGGTTGATGATGAAGGTCTTTACCTTCTCATAGTCGTGGGGGCGGATGCTTCTGGAGCTGTCGATGACAAAGACGAAATCCAGTGGGGCGGCTTTGCAGCTGTTTTCTGTGGTCAAAAACACAAATGTTTGTGATTCAGGGTCTAAAAACTTAAATCCCAACAGCTCAGTTTGTGCGAAAAATCCAAACTATGAACTTTTATAAGCTCTGTGTCTTTGTAGGCCAATCTTACAAACAAACAGAAGTGCATTTAGCAAATCACACATTTTATACACTAACTGGTCACTTACCCGCTGCTTTGGTTTGGACAGTTGTTTCATTTTGGCCTCTGGTCACCAGAGGTCTGGGACGTCGTCTGTCCAGTCGAACTGCGTTACAGCACAACAGGCAAAAGAGACCCAGGGCCAGGGATCTCATTATGACAAGACCTGACAACTGCAGTGTTTGGAAAGGGAGAAGAACACAAGAACTGATGGAAAAATTCCCACAATGCAGACAGAGCACAAATCTGAAGAGGCAGATGAGCCTGCAAGAAGAATATTAAAAAAAAAAACAAGAGAATGTTATTTGATCATATAATCTCTTTCAGAGTTTTTTTTCTCCAGGTCTGCCCAGTTTTGTTCAATATCCAATCCTGCATCCAAATAGACACTGCGATCCTGTCAATTGGCTGGCATAAAAAATAAAACAAATAAACAATGGTTTATGGCATTCAAATTGAATATGTTGCTGAATCATCACTCATAAAATACTATCAAATTCTGCAGAATTCTCAGTCTTTGCTGCAGCTTGGTTGCATTTAAAGATTAAGGCTATTTTTGCCAGGCAGGCTTCACATACTCTGGTATAGTAATCAAATAGTTTGAAGATTAAAGATTCATAATAACCTGGTTTCAAATCATGATTTTTTTTCCTAACATTTAAAATTATTGATAAAATAGGTAACATTAAACGTTCTGCAAAAAATATTGATAAAGTTTTGTTCAAGAGAACAAAAGTTAACACAAAAAACAGGAAATACTGAAAATTCCCAATATTAAGAAGCTAATTAAGGAGAAAAAAAATTATTCACTGTGGAAGTCACAAAATTTATAGCTCAAGATTCAGTCCAAAAAGTAATGTGCTTTGTAATGGCCACATAGTGGAGCACACCAAAATATAAATTCTAGACCTTATTTCCATGATTTAACTTCACATAAATGGCACTTTAATATAGAAATCAAATGTAGTGACTGTCAGTAAGGTTGCTAGTGAAATGCTGCATTTGAGTTGATGAGGAGGAGGATATAAATAGGGAGAACTTTCACCTCTCACATAGCTGACCTTCTCAGCTTCAGATTTCACATGCTAGTGTGTATAGGTGTAATGAGCACAGATATGCACAGGTTTTGTGGAGTCACAGCACAGGACACAATTCAAATGGCCTAATTTGATAAATTTAACATGTTTATTTTTCAAACTAGTAGGAGTCTTTAAATGTTTATCTCAATAAATGTGGGCTACACATGTGTCAAGTTGTCCCATCTGCTGTCATATAGAGTTGACAAAACTCAGTTATGCCGCATAGGTGATTTCAAGTAACCTGAGACAGGCAGAAAAGAACCACAGACTGTTTTCCTATCCAATTCCCAAGAGATCCATTCACTACGAGCTTTCAGACCACAGCTTCCTTGCTATCTGAAGCCTGTAGCAAATACATCCACTTTAAAAAATACATGACAGTGCTTTCATCATCTCAGACAAATCTCAAGTCCAAGCAACATGTAAGCTGTTAGAGTTTCAGCACTTCTTAATGGAGTTCTGTCAGCTCTAATATGGGTGATGACACTGACACCCAGTGTGTTGTCAGCTCCCACATAGACATATATAAGGTAGCAGCTGACCTGAGACCTGCAGGGGTCACATATCCATGTTGCATCCTGCACAGAGCTGTTGACCTCTGGCCTCACATCTGTGTGATGTCTCTCTGCTGCAGGTCTGAGTGCATGTTCTTTGTCAACTATTAATCAGTATGACATATGTACAATCCATTTAAGCATCATAGACGTCCATGGTGATCACAGGTCCAGGTTTACATTTTCCCTACCCTTCATATGACTGTTCCCTACACTTTCTGATTTTCATTAGTTAAATGATTTATTTAATTTCTACACCATTTAGAAAGAAAAATTCTAGAAAAGAAAAAGAAAAAGTCTAAATATTTAATTAAAAATAAATGATACTCAGTGGTAAAGAAAAGGTAGAAACAATTTATTTTGCTTCTTTTTTTGTTAGAATTTTAAGTGATATTTTAAATTGTGTGTGTGTGTGTGTGTGTGTATGTGTGTGAAATTATGGTATTTCATCACAGAGAAAGCCTCTCACATTTCCTCCTGAACTAAAGCCAATGCTGTTTGTTTACTACAAAACTCAAAAACAGCATGTACCTAGCTGTGTGTTTTGGGACCTGACCTCTGCTTTACACATTCCCTTTCTCTGATGGCTTTTCATGATGTAGGTGAAGGAAAGTAAAGTGATGTCAGGTAAATATCAAATACAAGCTGCAGCTGGGGATCTGGCTTTCTACTATATTTACCATGTTTTATTAAAAGTTCAAGAAAACATGTTTGTCCCAAAAAAATAAGATAATAATAAAATATACATTCAAAGTATGCAATAACAGTCTGCAGTACTCTATTAACTAAACTCAAAGCATCAGGAAAATAAATCAAAACAACTTACCTTGTTATCAAAAACCGTATAATAACCAATAATTCCTTACTTTCTTCTGTTAAAGTTTCTCAAATAAACCCAAACACTGAGTCAAGAAGATTTCCAGCAGGGAGAATCAGTCTGATCCTGCAGCCCCACACTCTTAACATGCATGTATCTCAGCCCTCTCCCACTCTTTATGTATCTGTGCAGGCACTTAAATTGCTCTGCCCCTTACTCCATCCACTGTTTCACTGTTTACACCCACATTGGCTCCAACCACAGAGGCACCTCTGTTCCCGTAAATCTGTGTACTTTTACTAACATATAGCTGGGATGAGTTTCATATTTTAATCTAGACTGAGTTGGCATGAGCACTAGAATCTGGTCATGATCCAGATTGTTCTTGCATTAAAAGAGTAAAGAATTAATTGATTATTTATGCTTTCAGATTAAGGAAAATTAAAGTCATTACATTAGAGATTTTAGGGTTCTTTTGTGTATGTTCAAGGGTGTGTGGACAAGTCATGGGAGTATATATGCTATCCATTGGGTGTAACTTTTGTTCCGTCTGTTTTTCAGTCTTCTTTGGACTAAAATTAAAAGATAACATTTCTGATTTAAGTGGGTGTGAAAGCTTAAATAAAATGTTGGATTAAATGTTGGATATTGTGAACATTACATTACATGTAGTAGGCAGTATTGTTGTGAAGCAAGGGTGTCATGAGTTGAACTTTTGGAAGTCTTTCCTTCAAGAGAAAATACCGCTTACTAATATTGACCTGCAGTCTAATAAACCCTGGCCACAGTGAAAGAGGTGTATTGTAATTTTATGTGATGCTTGAACATTTTTCATCCTTATTTGAGCAGCAGTTTATGGAAAGACCTGGTTAAGCAGATTCATATTCCAACCAGTCTGGGGTACCTGTCTGCCTCACAATGAGCACATTTATGCACAGTCACTTCTCACTAACAGTTTCCAGGGGCCCATGTGTCCTCTAGGCTGGGTTTACACAGCCAGTGTCAACAACAGAAACAATCACATTTAAATCATTTGTTTACTGCAAAAGCTAACTAACATTTCATTTAATGCATTAGCTCATACTTTATATTCGAAATAAAACACAAACATCTGTCAATGAAATTGGATTTTAATAGACAAATAAATGTCACATCCTTATTTTCGTACAGCGGCAGTCCTCAGGTTTGACTTTTGTGTCCTTGCAAGACATTTTGTGTCGAGAGCTGCTTGCCAACGGCTGCATCTGGTGGAGCAGACCTGTGTGTTTACACAGACCAGAAGCTCCCATCGACCTAATTGAAAAAGCACAACTAGGATCCATGTTTATTAAGATCCTGAACATAGAGAGGCCAAATTTAGAGTCGTAGCACCAGGTCTGCTAGAGCAACCCACCATAAAGACTTTAAAAGAGCAAACTGATTCCAGATCAGTGTTAATTCTGTACTGTTAAAATAGATAAATAGCAGCCCAAGACATTTCTCATCAATCAGTAGAAACACACAATTACATTTAAAAGTTATCAAAGTCAACCAGCACAAGTCAACACTCTTGATTTTTATAACACAAGACATTTCTGTCAGCAGGTGAATAAAAGAGTAAAAGAGGGTGATATGTTCGATACACACTAGGCTGCTCTTTGATCATGTCGGAATACAGGCAGATACATTTTCTTTGGGAAATCTTCCGGTCAAGGTGACACTTCACACATGGATCTATAAAGGGCACCCCATCAGAGAGAAAGAATGAATAAAGGCAATCCAACCCTGATCACGAGCAGAGACAAGACGGACAGGAAACATGTGACGACTCTTCACTCACTACTGAGGGCAGTAAGTCATTTTTGCAGTTTTCTCTAAGGTAAATACATATCTATCAAAAGTAGGACACATAAAATACTATTACATGTACACACACAGCACAAGTAGAATTGATAAAAATATATAGAATCTATCATCTTTTACACTTTCGGACTACACCCAGTTCAAATGCATAAAAATGCGCGTCATTTCTGGAATCATACCAACGGAAACAGAATGTATGCATGGAAGAGTTACAGTATTGATAATGTAAATAAATAACAGGAAGGGATGAGAGGTCACGGAGTATTGTGCGTGTGCATTGTGTATGTGTGAGATGATTGTGTATGTTTTAGTGCATGCATGGCTGTACTGTTACATGTGTGTGTGTGTGTGTAGCAACAATATATCCATGAATATACTGTACACCAGAGAGGCAGTGTGGTGCATAAATTTTGCTGGGGTCTCATTAACAGCAGGGTCCCGTCAGCAGAATGCTGGGAATGTTTTCATGCTGTAGCGGTGGTGTAAGGGGGAGGAGCCTGTTTAGGAGGGACGCTGACGCTGTCATCGTATGGAGGTAGCAGCACCTAAAGGTGACAAGGAAGGAGAGGAATATTAGATTCCAGTTGGTTTGAGGTGATCCATCACTTGACTTTGCAAAACAACAAGTACAATTATGTCAATGTGGTATGACATTGTGCAAAATTATGATAAATCTCTCTGTCTGGGCTTCTTTTTTTCAAAGTTATATAACATTAAATCAGCTTTAGTGTATAACCAAGCAATAGACTTAAACAAGGTACTTTGAATTAAGTGAATGTTTTTAAGGCCAGAAAGCCTTCAAATGGCACAGATACTATGATGATTTTTGAATAAATAGGTTAAATTTAAGGATTTCAACTAACTATGATTATGTAAAGTACTTTGAAAGTATATAAGTCAGGCCAAATTTATTGGTACGACACATTTCACACAGAGTGAAAACTTGCAGACAGGAAGCAGATTTAAATGAAAGAATAAATCACATAAATTAAATTAAATAAATTGATGTGCATGTAAGTCTTAAACAGCCCTAACAAATATGGTGACAATTTTTTTGGAAAGTTCAGGGATCATTAAGAGTCAGTTTGCCATATTCAAAGGACAAAAAATGATTAAATATGACTAAAAACACTTAAATCCATCAGAGTTAAACTGACTTAAGCAAAAAAAACAGGAGCTTAAGTGTGGTTTCTTTGACAGTGGGTCTAATCACTGGATGAGCTGAAAATTATTCAGCAACAAGAGCTAAAACAATTTGCCAACTAAAAGGAAATGAACTGGCAACATTTCTCATGATAAATTAATTGTTGATGTCATAATTCAAACATAAATGCCAAAACATGTACTAGTAAACAGAAGGAAAATGTTACTATTCGTTGGTTTGGTTTTCCTCTGTGATAAAAAACGTATTATTTGTAAATAAAAGCCAGGAATTTAAGTATGTCACCTTGGATGTTTGATTGAAAAAAAATCCTAGATGAAAAATGAAATGAATGAATAAGAAATTAAAAAGACTGACGATGCTATGCCATGTGTTTAAAAATGAGAGTATGGGTGAACACTCAGTTTTAGTTTTAAAGCTTTATACAGACTGTGACAGTTCCTTTAAGACAAACGTCTCTTCTCAGAGCTGAGTGTCCTGTTATCTGACAGACAGGTGAAGAACTGAAGTCCCAGAATGAGCAAAGAAAAAGATGAATTGACTGCATGTTGTTGAAAGCTGTATGATGTCTTTACTCCCAAAATGTCAGAATCTAACCTCATTTCTCAGGTTTACAGTGGTACACCTGCTCACACGTCTTTAAAACATTCTCAAAGAAACCTTTCCTCCAAAAAAATGTCAGAATCTAACCTCCCTCTCTGCTTCTCTCTTTCTCAGGTAATCAACAGCAATGATGAAGCAAAGCTGAGACTGTGAGGATTCACAACATCTTTAATGTGACTCAGCACTCTGGTTTTGCTGTTGACACCATGCCTAACAGACCTGCAGGGTCTATCGATGGTTCAGTTGACTTTATATACAACAGCACCATGTGTGTGACCTGCCTCTATAGACAATGAGCCATTGAAGGTTTCAGTCCACACAGACAGGCTCAGTCTTTCCTTTGTGAAGGTGAACAGTTCTGATCTTTTAAAAGTGACATGAACATGACATAATTATTAAGCTGTAGTAGCTCATAACCCACAAACAAGGAAGACACATCTCAAAACACAACAGATTATAATCTGTAATTACTTAAATTTTAAACTTTTGAAAACCATAAATATTAAACAAAAGTGAGTGTTTAACCAAATCCCCTTGCTGAACAGAAACTGTCAATGCAATCATTCTCCTAATGAAATCCTGTGAAGTTCAATCAAAGACCAAGTGTTTTATTAGGAATTTTGAGTTGTAAATCTGCCATCTTTAACTGCAGAATCCATATGTTGAAATATTAACAGGTGTAGCAACAGTATCTAAAGAAAGAAAGACCCATTCTAATTTCATGGAGGGAAATTATGCTCATTTTATTCTATGATGCTTTTCAAGTATCACTTATTGTTGCTCTTTTATTGCCATATAATGCACCTGACTGTGTGGGTGTCACTAACTTTCTTGTGTGTCCAGGAAGTCAGCTCATATGGAAGGCATTAGTGGACTTTTGCCCTGATCATTATATAACTGACGTATAGCCAGAAAAGCCACAGACCCTCCTGTGTCTGTGAGGAGCTCTAAATGAATATGTCTGGCTCAAATTGAAAAAGCATACCTGAGAAGGTGAGGCTAGCGTTGGGAAATAAAGGGCCAGTCTGCTGTTTTTCTGGCACATTTCACTAATGAAGTCAGTGAGTTGGAGAAAGACCTCCTGTTTCTCTCTTTACAGCTCAGGTGTTTTTCCCATCTGTTTCTTCAAAACCTTCAAACATCACATAAAGTCACACGGTGTGTAAAGCTGTCAAGTGTGGGGGTTTGCTTCAAACTGTGTGGAATGTTACACTCAGAGGAGTCTTAAGCTACAGACTGAGGAGGATCTTTTTTTTTTTTTTCAAAATATCTGTGAAAATCAACACACTGAAAGTCAGAATGAAGCCAACTATCTCCTTTTTTGTTCATTCTGAAACAAGCTTAACTTTAATGCATTAAGTGATAGTCAAAACAGGTCATTAGTGTTTCTACAGCCCCATTTTTCCTCTCCCTTCTGTCAAAGTATAAGAAGTTGTAGTAAGTGTGTGGGCAGCATGGTTGCAGTGGTCAGAGGGCCAGAACAGTACACCAACAGGAGACCCAGAAACACCTAGACCGAGCTCCCTACTGCAAGCCCCCATCATGATGGCTTTGCCAGTGCAGAGTCTCTTCTATCTGTTTATTCATCCATGCTTGTCTGTGTAAAAGTATCTGCTACAACAGCCCAACTTTATACTTCCTTCCTCCCACATCGAGATGGCTCTACAGCTGCCAGACTGGCCTGAACAGAGGAAAACCTACGCAGATGATGAAAACGTGACTTGCGGTCTGGATTGAATAAGGAAATCATTTTTCCACAGGAGTTGATTTGTTGTCTTTGGAGGTAGAAGAAAGCAGGAGATCAAAATCAGATGTAGTTTTATATGGACTCTCTAGATGGCAATAAAGACATAAAGGATGGTTTAATGGACTATGAATATGTTCAAATATTGCACACATGCACATGGATGATTTTTTTTTCCCATGTACTCTCCCTAACATTCAATCACAATTAATATCCGCTGGCTTGTAAAACATTTCGTTTGCAAGTTAAACATTTTAATCTGTTGTTTAAATACTTAGCTTACAGTTAATACTGATACATTTTTTTGTTCAGCTGCTTCTACAAATGAGGAATGTTTGTAGTGTTTGTGTTGAAATGAGAGTGCTCAGACATTTGTCGAGCATTGCAAAAAAAAAAAAAAAGTCTGTAACTAACAGCTCATTGGAAAATGTTATTAACAGTCACACAGGTGGTCTGTGGAGAGGAAAAAAAGCTGAAAACTAACTTTTTTCTCCTGGTTTTGTTTAACTGCAGTCCAACTCCCAGAAAACTGGACGAATGAAACAGACCACAGACAAAATGTTCATGCTCTTCCATCTTCTGATCTTCTGATAAATAGATACGTGTGATCATTTGTCCTGCTAACAAGTGATTCCTATGGAACTACAGCCTGATATAACGTTTTGTTCTGCGCCATAAAGCTCCACTGTTGTCCAAAAACTATTGAAAACACGTCAATGACCCACACTCTTGCACTAGTTTAGATGCTTCTTCATCACCATTGATACCCACACTGTGGTCTATTTTGACTCAGTCGCACATACACTGTCATGTTGCCCTAAATAGTCAATAGTACATTAAATTTGTAACTGCTGCTAGAAATAGTCACTAATAAATGCACCCTTTACCTCTGTTTGAATGAAGCTTGTGAAAAACTAGTGTCCAGCTGTTTTAAGAGAACTAATGGGCCTTTTTAAAATATGAAGCTACATGAATATATTTTTTCTTTTCAATTCATTTTGTTTCAAATGTGCCTGAGGCCAACGCCACATATAGGGAGGGCAACGGAAAGAGTATTGACAGACAGACAGACAAACACTCAAGTGATCATGGTAATATGGGTCTCATGGCAGAATGTAAACTATCAGTGGTGACTTACTGTGGTGTCGTTGGTCGTGACGTAGAGCAGGATTTCAGAGGTTCCCCGGCCGCTCACGTATCTATAGCAGTTCCACACACATGCTATCAGGTAAGCCTGCGATTAGACAGAAAGAGAACAGAGACTAATATCACAAACTTGACCTCCCTAACATCAGCACAAAATCAGAAATTCAACTTAAGGTTATGGTAAGTAATATATTATTTGGTTAACTAGTCTAACTAAATTTGTCTTCACATTATGACGCATAATTTGTTGTAAGCCAGCGACATGGCAGATGGCAATGTTGGTCTGTCCACCATTTTGGACAAGACACAAATATCTCAGCAACTGTCCAATGGGCTACAGTGAAATTTTTCAGACAATTATGTCTCTCTTTAGATTAATTGTATTAATTCTCTTAGTTTTTATGCAGCAACAATATAAGGTTAAAAATCTAATTCGTATCATTTCCATTTTTTCACATTTTTAACTTAATATCCACCAAATTAATGACATTCCTAACTTTATTCCTAACTCAATTTTATAGCTACAACTACAAACATCCTATGCCAGCGTTGCCATGTAAGCAATTCAGCATTAAAGCACCACTATATATTGCTATGGATTTTAGCATTGTGCCAAGGTGGGGATGTGTTTATTTTTGCAAAATACTTAACTGCTCTGCAACATTTAGGATGTTTTATTTCTGATTCACTGCTTTAATCTCACTAACAGCTTTCTTTCTTCATAGATTTCTAGCTCCCTTAACCACCTCTGCACTCTCTCTCTGTTAATTTCATTTTTTATTCCTTGAAATAGCAGCCAACTTTGAACTGTTGTTCACAAAACATTATCAAATAAATCAAGCACAGTACAAAAGCAGTAAGAAAAATAGGTTTTCCTCATTATGCAACTGTATGCACCAAGGTGTTCCAAAATAAAACTGGGTTATGTCATCCCCAGAGAGGCTGTGATGTAAGTGTAACGTTTCTGCCATGTACTCTCTGAACACGGACACACACAGATGGCCCCATGATAACATGCACATCATGTCTCATTAAAGGACGTTATCCAAAAATCTTTTTCTACCGCTGAAGAAAACTCACATATAAAAATCCCCATTCATTTGCTCCGTGTTTTCAAGTTTTATCTGATGTTATACTTCTCTTTAGAGCACAAAAACAAGTTGCTGTTGTCCTCTGTCATCAAGGAATCATCTGGACCTCAGCAGGCACTATGCTACTGTAACTCCCCGCCAAACACAACACCATCTGCTACAGCCATCCGCTACCACAAACCAAGCCAGACGGAGCCTTCTAACTTTTGCAATAACCCAATTAGGAAGCCTATTTAATGCTCTGACAGCTAGAATACTTTAACAGGAATATGTGGGGATCTATTTGTCACAGCAGAGAGCCTTTCATTTGGCTCCCAGTCGACAACAAATAATACTGAAAATCTGATAATGATGTTTACTATGCAAACAAGTAATTCCTTAAGTGTCCTATTATCTCAGAGATTAAATTGGTAACTACAGGATGCTGCCGTGCCATGCTAGTAGCTATGTGAGGCTGTACTTTGAATCAATGCTAACATGCTCACATTGAAAATGCTAACATTTTAACATTCAAGTAGGTGACATTTACTATGGTTACTATCCTAGTTTAGTTTGTTGGCAAGCTGGCATTTGTTAATTAGCTGTAAACTAAGGAGATCTGAGGCTAATGGGAACTTCACTAGTTTTGAAAATATTTTGTCATAAATCATTGGGACCAAATAAAACTTTGACCTGATCATCATCTTGATGATCTTGTATGTTTGTACAAAATTTTGTGAAGATCTGTTTTTCTAGACTTTGACCTATTTCACCACATGTATTTAAACTGTGACCTGCTGATGGCGCTAAATAAGAAGTCACCTGCCATTAGAGATTCATCCTCTGAGTAGGCCAACATGTCTGTGCCATGTTGAGATATTTCAGTCTGTGGCAGATCAAGTGACATCGCCATTCCTAGAGCCTAGCAGTGCTGTATGGCTAAAAATATATACATTATTGACAAGTAATTTGTCTCTGTGGTATTAAATCTTATGTCATAAATGTGGGGCAGTCAAATGTGGGCTCTTAATTTGTCATTAGTAACTTTTTCTAACAAGTCAAAAATGTCTACTGTGAAAAAGAGCTAATTTGATGGCAGCATCTGCAGTAAGATTTTTGACTCTTGCCAAGAAACATTAAAATAATTTAAAAGACTTTCTATCCAGTCTATAAAAATAAAGGAAAAAAAAACAATCCTTTTCATACTTGGGGTCTACATTCCTCAGAGTTGCACAAAACAGAACTGTTTCTACTCAAAGATAATCGTTATAAAGTCACATCTGGTTAACACATATTTGAAGAAAACATGTAAACTGAGGTAGTCAAACATTACCTTGAAGGCGAGAATACAGCTGATGAAGAGCAGCACGATGAGGACCAAGCACACGTTGCTAAGAGCAGCGATCTCCTCTTTGTAGGGAAAGTTATCAGGCTGCACAGAGTCAGAAAAACACATGCAGCAGTGAGGTCAATTCAAGTAAAGGGCCACCAATTATCAGACACTGGAGACAGCCATGGTTGTACATCAATCAATAATGACATGAAAAGCTACATAATGAGTCAAATGCTTACAATAAACCTTTGAGAAGCCAAAGGGAGTCAATACTTTGCTGTCAGATATCCCAGACATCACTCTCAAGAGAAAAGCGCTAAGGGTTTCTCACCAGTTGCTGCAGGTAATCCTGTATGGTGTTTGGGTAAACCACAATGCTGACGGCCACCAGAGTGTTGAGAGCAAAGTCAAATATTTGGTAGCAGAAAAATGGGATGATCCAGGCAGCACGCAGCTAAAACAGAGAAATGTGTTTTAGGTATTTAGAATAGACTGATGCATTTTAGCAGAGAATCAAGCAACATTAAACCAGTGCCAAAACTGAGCCGCAGGGAGATTAGGGTGCGTTTAATGTAATAAAACATTGAAGATGGCGTTTGGATCTGTTATAGTTTCAAAGACTTCAAATAAAGATGTAGTTTAAGTGTTGACAGAGATTGAGTGGCACCAGATATACTAAACAGTATTATATGGAACATTTTGGAAAACATTCATGCAAAGGAAATTAATATCTCAAAGGTCTCTGAAATTCAGTTTAGTATATTTACTTTTTATCAGCAGCATTGTGGGAGTATACAAGCAAAAAGAAATATATAATGACTCATAAGTTTACCTTGTATGCACCATATGTTGCCATCCCACATATAAGTATCATCAGCAGAGAGATTGCCGAGGCAATGCACATGTCTGGAGCAGAGACAGGTGTATTAAAAGGCAGTCACAGTCAGCGTGGGGTCACTTTGGTTCAAGCACATTCAATTCCAAATGCTGTAAATGTTTACAGCATTATGCTCAGCTGATCTGGGGACACAATCTGTACAAATATAATTGACAAGCTGCATCTGTCAACCAGACAAGGAATTAACCTCTAGCGTTTCCTTTGCTCCATGCTAGTCTGACCTCATATCAACTCACCCTAACATAACAAATCAGTCTCTTACATAAGGATAGTACCAGGAAAAATATAACATACTATAGTAAAAATGTGATTATTGAGGAAAACTGTGAATTAGTAGAATTAGAATAGTAAAAAGACCGAAAGCAGGGGGGAAAAAAGCTATATTAATCTTGCTCTGTAAAACCATGACAATATCTGCCTACCTCCTCTAAGCCTGCTAATTAACATTATGAATCTCATTAATTTAATTTAGACACAAATAAAAATTGTAAGACACAACGATATGAAGTCTTTAAAGGGAGTTCTGTATTCCGAAGCTGTTATTTGTAAACTCTAGAAAAACTCGTAGACATATTTTTAAACTTAGAAAAAAAAGACCCATTAGCTTTAAGCCACTGCTTTCAGTTTTCTTGCTAGCTAAGCTAGGTAAACTGACCCCCCAGTTGGTATCAATCTTTTCAAGTCACTCTCAGCCAGAAAACAAACACGAATTTCTTAGAATATTGAACAAAACATTTTTAAAAAGTGCAACTAGTGCTACATACTGCAAGAAATCCAACAATTTCTTTGATGAGTGTTCATCACCAACAAAAACAACAGTAATAAGCTCAAATAGCTGTAGTTAAACACTGTTTGTGTCTTATGTTTTTGTTTACTTCACAGCTCGGTGTTGTGTCTTGTGCAACTGTGCGAGCTTTGGTGCTGCTTATGAGCCAGTGCACCAAAAATAATGACTACTATCTGTGAACAAAAGCACACTATGAAAAAAAAATAAAACCAGAATCAGTATTAGTTGATTCTCAAAAAAAATTTTTTTTTGCTGGGTTTATGGCTTCAAACCAATTTGTGGAGGCAGACGTTTACAAATATAAAAACAACGCACAGAAACTGTCACTATTACTTGTTTGTCTGAGCATTCAGAGGAGCTAAAATAACTGCAACATTACAGTGTTCTTATTCCTATAAAAGCAGAAGTCATTTTTAGGCAGTCGGCCCAGCCTGCAGCAGTGGATCATGAGACACCATAATCCCTTGGAACTGGGACAATAAAGTCATTCCCAATCAGAGACTACCAGCAGCATGGGCTGTGGCCTACCTCCTGTCAAACTGTTCCACTGTGCACCTGGTCTGTTAATCAGGCTTTTGAAATGTGGCTTTAGGTGTCTGATTTGAAAGAAGTGCTGCTTGTCACCTTGACAAATGTGTGAGGTCCTTCCAGTAATACAGTAAATCATTCTGTTGGTCAGTTGACCGATTTAGCCTATCAACCTGTAAGCACTGATTAAGTCATCCGTCAAAATCATTTGTAGTACATATAGTCTCAGGTACAACAGAAACACTGCAGAAGACTAGGGAGTTTCCTTAGACATAATCAAGCTGTATACCTGAGTGAATGTAAATATATTTATAATAAAAACTGCTTAAATATTAAGAGTACAAAAATCCATAACAATTCAACTGAATGTTTTTAAGCCTACTAATGGGACATTTACTGTTAAGTACTGGCCCTCTGGGCTACTTACTGGCGTCATCCATGACATCGAGGTCATTAGCCAACTCTGCGCTGGTCAGGTGGTACTGCTCAGGATCACTGAGCGCTGTGAGTAGGATGAGTAACACCACGGCATTGATGAGCTTAGAGAAAGAGGACATATGGTAGATAAAGGCAACAATATGGACAGACAGGTGTGGAGCAATATGGGCAGGAGACAGAGGACCAGATACAAAGAAAAAGGGCAGATGCTGAAGGTTTTTCTGAAATGCAAAGATTTCTAAATTTTTGTGAGCTGCGAGGTTACAAATGGAAATCCTAATGTACTCATTATATAATCTACTCTCTCCACATACAAGGATAACCCATTTAATGATCATTAAATCTTATACAAGAAATAGAATAGCCATGTTAATTTACACATCTACAGTAAAAGCTTTAAGTGCAGGCACATACGTATGCCTTTGTTTTGGTCTGGCCAGTGCAGCTCATTATGCATATGACTCATATGTCCCCAATGATCAAGTGAATGTAATGGAAAATTCTCTGCAGTCAATAGGCAGCCTGACACAAAACCAGCTACCTGAAGAGGCCAAGTGCTAATTTATTCATAGGGAGCAGAGAGAGGATTTTTCCACATGTGGTGTTTGGTTTGGTTAACCCTCTCCTGCACATTAACTCCAATAGAGTGATGCCTTCACTTGGAAATATACCACATTAAGAATTTGTAGGCAAAGAAGAGGCCACATATTTCATGTTTTGACTTAGTAGCCTTTAAAGATTTTTTAAAAAGCTTGCATTGTGAGTTATTTTTAATCTTAAAGCTTCCTGATCTTAATTATAAAATCAATTATGTAAAGGGGTCAAAACTCAATGACCAGTGCCACCTTATATACACAACCCTTCTGTTTTATAGGCCAGAAGTCAAGTCTACTTCACTTTAAGTATTCACTAATGTAACATAACATAAAAATGTTTCTAGCATATTTTTTAAAGAGGAGAATAATTCAATCTCTTTCAGGAATTGAGCTATAGAGTCATTCAATACTGATGACAAACAAAAACTCAGCACAGTGACAGAAGCCTGTACGCAGTGTGCATGCTTTCTAATGAGGTCACGGTCTTCCATATGGTGCGTTTCTGGATGTCTATATGAGTGCAGTAGGTGACAGACGATAGGCGGTGCTCACCATGTACCAGACCCCCAGGATGATGGTTCCTGTGCGGACATGGCAGCACAGACAGCAGCTTGTGGAGTACCAGCGGTCCCATGGGGAGATCATCTCGTCTGCTGTATCACAACTGCGCGAGCATTTAGAAACGATGTCGGTGTTAATGAAACAAACAAATCCTCGCGGTCCTGACAACGTCCGCCGAGCGTCGGTCCTCGCTGGGTAATGAGAAACAAGACCCGACTGCCTCCGACCTGCCCGTCACTTATCACCGAGATCAGCTTAACGGGCACTGCGCAGCTAGCGTCAAACTAGCGTCAGGGTTTAACAACATTTCCGGTTTCAAAATAAAACCCTTGTTATAATCTGTGTTTATATTTTTGGTGTAATACATAACAATTCATGAAGGTCATATTATTAGCAAAATATTTATAAATTGTCTCAGTTATAACTAAATAAAGGTAAAGAATAAGGGTAAAAATTAACCTTCACAAAATGTGCAGCGTGGCATTTAAGTGATCTTTGCCTTAAAACTCAGTCACATAATAGTTAACGAAGTATTGTGAGCACGAGTTTATGTTGAATCAACAAGACTATGTAAGCTCCTTGGTTGTCCTTTCATCAATTTTTAGGGCCCTGTTGTTTGAAACTGGCTGGTATCAGTCTGATACTATGCTTTGAATAGAAGACCTAATCGTTCAGCTTCCGGTCGTACTCTGGACAACTTGACGAAACTGGATAAAGGCGCATTAACCAGTCCTGTTGATGATAAACACCGGAGCGCAGGACTGACTTGATAGGATGAAATCCGATGATGTAACCCTCCGTTTCCAGAAAGTTATAGAAAAGGCTTAAATTGGTTTAAATTTAGAAACCACAGATCATGTTTTTAACAGCATTGTGGTATTGTTTTATCTTAAGTTGAACTAATTCTTTGTTATTCTCTCTTTGCCAGCATTCTCTGTTTGGTCCAAATGCCAAACACGCTTAGTAGATTTTCTTGTTTGACTTCCTTTTCAGCTTTTTTATGGGCCGAGTGTTTATTTTCTAAAGGTTATCTGCAAGTCTGAAATTTGCTAATTGCGGTTCTTTGAGTGACAGCACAAACGAGCCGATTCAGTGTCACCCCGTCTCATTTACCAGTCAGCAGTAGGCTAATGGTTGCTGTCCCAAGAATTACCACTCAGTTGTTTTATCCCTCAGCCAACTAGTGAAATTAAAATTTACATCTGTTTATTCATTTATCTATGTAGTAAAGATTTTAAAGACATTTAAAAAAATAGATTTAGTGTATGTTTTATTTATTTAGCTTGCCAAATGTAAGTTGTCAAAAAAGAGCATGAAAAGAGAGTGACCAAGGCACTCCTGATTCAAAGCTATTAAAAAGCCCTTATTGGTATACATTATGCAGAGAAATAATTTTAAAAAAGCATCATTGCTTCAGCACACAGGCCTTCATGTGGTTTTGGCTTTATACTTTATCACACCTCACCAAAGAGCACCCTTTTTTTTAACATCTTTTCATAAATTTTCCAAATAAATGCTTTTTTAATGCCTTTTATACAGTAACATGTATGATTCTGAGAAATATGCTGTCTTCACCTTGAGAAGTTCCTGAGATGTTGGACTAGCAGACAGACAACATAATGCTTCCAGCCACAGCTGTTGCCAACATGGACACATGAAAAAAGGAGTGCAAAGAAGCCTAATTATAGAAAAACTGGCCTTTATTTAGTCTTTTTACATATGGCTTTAGCTTTTCTTTTATTACAAACAGGTTTTACAAAAGGTTCTGAAGACTTTCAGATCAACCACAGGTGGAAAATTATGATGATGTTGGTACTTTGTACATCTACGATCAGAGGATCCCACACAGCTCGGGCCACGGAGCAGTCACAGATATTAAAACAGCAAGGTAACAGTTGTCTCAAACACTGCAGTACAACATCAGACAAAGGGACAAACCAGATGGACTGAGTCAATTAAAATGTTACAGAGCAAGACATGATTCCCTTCTCTGCAGCTAACAATGCTCATGTCTCATTTAAGTCACATTTGTTTACACCCTGTTGAGCCAAAACTGTTGACGTAAAATAAAGTTTGATCTCTCTGCTCTTTTCGCCAAGCAGAGCTCACTGTACCATCAAGGCTCGCACATGTAAGAGCAAAATAAAAGACTGCAAAAGCCAGTTTATCAATATGGCCCAGTGTTGTGTCACTTGATGCATGTTGACCATTTTCACTCCTACACAGTAAACTCCAATCATTAGCCACCACAACATCAAATTTCTAAACATGATCAGTATTTTCTACATGTCTAAATACTACAGTACAGCTCTTTCAATCCGTTATTTGATTCAGTGGAATTAGAAGACAGAATCAAGAGTATCAAATGCATACTTAAAAATCATTAACATCGCATTACATTAGATTGCACTGCATCTAGGTTCAGTTTCTTAACGATCCATCAGCTGACACTTGATGTGTATAAAAGGTGTTTCAATTTCCAGACAGGTTTTATGGTTCAAGTCCATCATGAAGACCTCAGCTGAAAGTTCTTGTCACAAAAAGTGTTGCATAAACAGGATATGAAGTCTCTTGCATACAGAGGTCTGCAGAGTGGACTGGGTCTCATGTCTCTCTCCTTGCCTTCTTCTTCTTTGTGGGTTTGGGTGCCTGGTTCTCCTCAGATTTTTCTATGGGAGCACAAAAAAGGGAGAGAGGGAGATTAGTCACACAACTCCAAACATGTGAGTCATATTTTTTTTTATTAAATAAATGCTGAACAGGCTGTTTTAAGTCAGAAAGATCACACATCCATTTGGTTCACTGCTGAAAACAGATTTCATTGACTTCTGTTCTAACATTTGCTTTTCTTTCTGACTTGACAGCTTACAGTGATGCTCTGAAAAAGAACGAGGAACAGGGCCAGTAGAAGCAGATGAAATGGTACAGATTTCTGACCTCAGCTTTGGTTCAGCTCCAGTGAGAAACTGAGCAACACTAAGTGATTCTTAAAGTTTAGATTTAAAAATGATTAATAGATTAATAGATTTTTTTTGTAAATTTATATTGGAAATCTATGTATTAAAGGAAACTGTGTCTAGCTTAGTAGAGGACCTGTTAGTAATTTTAAGGCAGAACATTTAGACAGAGATTGAACAACACTTATTTAGGGGTATCATGGTCACATGGACCATGACAGAGAAACAGAAACTTGTGAATCTGTACACCAGGGTTTACCAATTAGCTTTCCCCAGGGGATATTTTTTTCTAAACCATTAACTGGCAGGCGAGAATATAATCACAGGTAAATTTATAGAAATTTGTTGATTAAAAAATACAGCTGGATTTGCGACAGACTGTTACAGTGTCGTTTTCTAACTGCTTAGACAACTGCTCCACCCTGTTGTTACACTGTGTAGGACACTCAGAAACAAAAAAGCCATGGTTGTGTGCCAGTGTCTGGATTTTGTGCCGTATCAGGGAATGCACTGATAGTGACCTGTAATCTGGCTTGTGTGTTTATTCTCAAATTTGCAACACAGATGGTCTGAAAACATACATGCAAGAGATTCAAACAAAGGATAAAAGTTACCCAAGAAATAAAATAGGACACAAACAGGCCAGTTATTTTCCATACTTTTACCCTCAGAATTGGCATCAGTGGCTCTCACATCATGTACAACATAGGATTTTTTAACTATTACTGTTAGTGTGCTGAAAGTATGCTAACATCATGCACAGTTAAGTTAAGGACAGCTAGATAGAGAAGAACATTTGTGTTAAAAGTCTAAACAAGAAAGTTATCAGCAAAAATAAGGCATACAAAGAAAAATAGAAAGAAAATTATATTCTAATAATATCAAACAGTGCGGTCAGACAAAGCATGGCACTTTCAAAATGGCCTGTCTGCTTCAGAGAGAGGCATCAAAATACAGAACTGATGCACTAACAGCATGCTTTACACACAGAGGTGCAGAGAGGATATGGTTATAGTTCTGGAGGAACTGTTATTTGGAAGTCAGTGGATGGTATCACTGCCTCAGTGAACACTTTCTGCAGTGTCCTCTAGACATGCTGTCTATTGCTGTGCAGGAACTTAATATCAATGGTCCCATTTAAGCCAGTTAAATTTCCCTAGCCATTGACAGCACAGATGTTGCCCAGATGTATGTGCATGTTGGATATTTTGATTGAGTGAGTTCAAGGAAAAGCTGATGCGTCTTATGGACTGCCTTGCCTCATCCATCAGGGTGTCCTTTCTGCCAGGCTCACTGGTGAGCTAAAGGAAGTTGGTTGGATGGATAGTTGGTGCATGTCATTAACTTTGTCACCCAGCATTGACTTTTCCAACAACTTGCAGTTGAGTCAGAGGAGGCCACCCACAATAACCTGTTGCTACACAGTGATGTGATACACAATATTGAACTGCTTCTGTGTGCTGTAGAGGGTGGATACCCAGCCCAGGTTGGACCGGATTCAAACAAATATTTTGTAATTATGCTCGGATTTGGATTGGATTCGGTCAGCTTTCAGTGAGAGCGTAACAACAATAGTAACAACAATTACGTGTGTGCAACACAAACCTAATGCTTCATCTTAGAACTGTGTCAATCTCAGTTTGGTTTTGGTTATAAAAACAAATGACTGCCAGACACAGGCCGGGCTTGGATACTATTCTCTTGGACTCAGTGGGATTAGGGCAGAAATATGCGGCCTGAGCCACGCTCTAGTGCTGCGGGAGGAGATCAGGGCATCTCTTAGACTGAGCAAGATTAGGACACCTTACCCCCTTGCCTTTCTGGAAGATGAAATGTATATCTTAATTACGACCTAGACCAGCTTAACCTGCAGGGGATAGTCGATATCAAGTTGATTTTGTTCAGATTTTGCCAAAATTTTTCACAGAATGAAACTGAATATGCTTTGTAACAGTTATGTGTGGTGACCTTGCTCACAGGTACACTAGTTGCTACGGTTCTTACTTTGTTGTGTTGGGGCAGAAAGGCTGTTCTGCTTGGCAGTGGGCTCACCATCAGTTGGCTTCTGTGGCACTTGTGTGACAGGGGGTTTCTGGGATAGATTTTCCTTCATTGGTTGTTCCACTCTGGCCTATAAGAACAGGAAACATTATTAAGTCAGCGAGGGAAAAATGTCATAACTAAAAATACTGCAAAAGGCAAATTTACATTTTTGTGATTAATCTCAGTGTGTTGTGACCTAATAATTACATTTTCACACACATTGTTCCAACACCCTTGGACTTGGACTTGTAAATGTTAATCATGACATTAGAGGCACCGTTGTGTGTTTCAGGCAGAAGAATGCCTTTGATCTGCTCTTGTGTCAGATATTAGCATCACTGACCTCAACAGAAGCTACTTTGACAGGCTGGACGGCCGCAGTATTCTCCTGAACAAGCTGCTGCTTCTTCACCGAAGCTGTAGGTGTTGCCTCCTTCTCTGGCTCTTCACCCTTCACAAGCACACAAGTCAAGTTTACAATTAACTATAAAGTGAAATTAAAAAAAACTTTAGTAGTATCAAAGAGCGGAATATGAATTTAGCTGATTAAATGGGCCAAGGATAAAAAGAGAAAAACCTCTACCAGATAAAGGTATGTCTTTCATAATAATATTAAGTATTAGGCAATATATTATTATTGAATTATACTGGTTAGATTCAATGTATAAACACTGTATCAAAGTGCACAACATTCACAGGGTTTTGATCTGTGAGCTGATCCTTCACAGTCAGACTGCTTATGACGAGTGATACTGTGTCACCATGTTGAAACTGTGGAGGAGATTCAGCACAAAGCACGTATGGCGCTTGACAGAAAAACTTCCAAAAGTGCAGGGATGTTGGGAGTAGTGTGTCACCTCATAATGGGACTTCTTTTAAGGGGATGGCATCCAGATTTAATAAGGTACAGTTTTTGCTTTTTAAAAGGCTGATTCTTTGAACTTTTCGATTTCACCTCTTAATTAGCTATACTACACTTTCTTGATTTTTTTCCCAATTTTTCCAAAATTTGCAAAAAAACCCACAAAGCAACAAAAAACTCTGAACTCAGTGTGAGTTTGTTCTCTCTGTCAAATACCTGGCCAGCTGCCTCCTCAGCAGCCTTCTTCTTCTTCTTTTTCTTCTTCTTCGTTTTGGCTGCTCCATCAGCAGCAGTTTCTCCCTTTTCCTTCTCATCCTCATCATCATCCTAAACAAACAAACATATTTAACATATAAACCATTACTATAGCAAAATCAACACAGCAAATATTCCTTTTTAAAAAATAAATTGACTTAAATGACATGATATAGATAAGACCCTCGCAGTTGACTCTGTCAGTACAGGCCAGTGCAGATTAGCACTGTAGTTGGCATGGTGAGCCATTTTATCTAATTAAAAGGTCAATTTTAATAAATATGTTTATTATGTCAATGAACACCAGCACCAATGTGTTTGATTACATTATAGCAATTTAATTAAGACTATATCTCAAAAGCACTTTTAATTGTCCAGTACATTCAGTTCTAAAAGGTGGTCTGATCTGCCAAATGAGAGAATACACCAATGTGGGTGTACTATAGATGTGTAGCCTTTTGTTATATTCTTAAATAAAGAACAAACACACGGCAAAGGCTTTGTGAACCCAGTCAGCTATACTGAGTAACTACTTTGAGCAGCAGGGCCACAATAAGGAACCAGGACAGCAGCTCTGGGGCCTGCACCCAGAGGAGTCGTCAACCACTGGGTTGTTATTTTCAAAACTTTCAGGTAACTCTCTTAATACTTAGTTTTTTAGAAAGCCAAGGCACACTTACAGCCACTCCCATCAGCAGATTAACCTTGGCAGGCTCAGGGAGAGGTTGCTCCTGAGCAGGAGCGGGCTCAGGAATGGGCTCTTCATAATTGCCCCAGGCTTCAGAGGGGGCGTTCCAGTCAGAGCTGGGGTCGACTGAACCACCATCTGAGAAAAACACAAAACAGAAAAAACTGTCAGAAAGACAACATTGACATGTAAGAGAGTGTCATAACTTAACTTAATCAGTTAAAAAGGAAGTGGGAGGAGCTTTTTCTTACAAAAGATATGTTTATCATTATATATTATAGTTACGGTTGATACTGGGGCAGGATCAGCCAAGAGAAGAAGAAAACAACTGACTGTAATAGCAAAACAGTGTAAAGTGATAGCTGACAGTGACAGAGCATGAGCATAAAAACACGAGTCATCTTTGGTCTGCCATTAAACAGATGGAGAGAATTGCATGATTTGAAAGAATTCAAAAATCAGCCCTGATTTGGCCCTCTTCCTTCTAGACCAGTGTGTAATATGGCATGTGTAATGATAAAATTTCAGCTTTTACCATTAAATTGTTATTACAGAGAAACTGAATCTGTTAGCTAGCCTGCATGTCAAACAAGACTACTTTTGTCCAGAGGGGCCTCCAGAATCAAGAGAAAATGAAAGTGCCTTGTAGTTGCTTTAAATAGAGCAGTATACAAAATGTATACAAATGTATTGCCCTTACTGAGTCCAGACCACTCGTCGTCAACTCTGGCCTGATTAAGCCAGGACAGGTCCGTCACAGGCTGGGGCTCTACAAAGGCAAAAGAAAAATGAGTCAACCTGCCATTCACAAGGAACCCATGAAAATAAGCCATCTGCAGGTGTGAGTAAGGATAAACCTGTACTTAGTATACTTACCAGCAGTACCAGTACTCAGTCCAGCTAAAGACACCAGATTTTGTTCGGATGTGGGCAGCCCCGTCTCAATAATAGTCCACGACTCTAGAACACACACATTTCACACATGCTTTGATGTCACTGTTGTAGTGGTTTGCTTGAGCTTTGCATGTCCTTGTATTTTCTTTTACCTTTGTATTTTTGTTTTAATAGTTCTTTGACATTGAGCAGAAGTGTTTTGATCTTTGATAAGTTCTGTGGCTCCATATTTCAAGGATACTTACACACATCTGTTCTACATCAGTTAAATGCTTTTAATTTGAAGCTGCAGCAGTAGGAAACGTAAGGCTCGCACTGACAGCACTGTTATACAGTACTCTACTGATTAATTTTGGTGTAAACGGTAACGCTGCTGTTATCACAAGGTTATTAAGTGATGGAAAAAATTTCCTGACCACTGAATCCCTTTTCACTTATGCCTTACTATAAAACATTAGATGCTGTTGGAAAAACAGCCTCATCACCCAGTCCAATTAGGAACTACTCTGAGGTTTTTACAAAGTTGTCTATGACCAAAAACTAAATGACAGCTACTAGATGAGTCACATTTTCTCAACTGCTGTTTTTTTTTTGTTTTTTTGTTTTTTTTGGAGGGGGGGGGGTTAATAGATAAAACCTGAGATAAATAAATACTCTTACAACTGTTTCAAAACAAGCACTGACAGTTTTACTTTGACAGTACTAATGACTTGACAAACTTTGGTGTGGACTGGTCACATCTGCTGATACCAGATCCACTTAATAAGGGTGATTTTGGCTTCAACACTGATCCAGCTTATCAATTGGTGCATCACTGACAAAGCATCTGATACAGAGGTGATCAGGCAATCAGACATGAAGCTGTGAAGCTTTGAACCATTACACGTACACCTGTAAGTTTCAACAATTGAAGAGTTGAGTAGTAAAGGTAAAATATTATTACCATCAATATCGCTGCTCCACAGTGATGCTGGTTCTCTAGTGGTTGTCCAGGGGCCTGTCTTCGAAACAACAGCAGGAATCTTTACAGCCATGTCAGTCACACCAGCTACTGCTGTCACCTCACTGTTGTTCACTAAAAAAAAAAAAAGAGGAAAAAACACTTGATACTTGACCAGAATAAAAAGATCCGATTAGCATCTCACATTGGAGTTTCTAGGGGAGCTTGTCAACTTTTGGCTGATCAGAGATTAGGCATAAATAAGATATCAGCACTTTGGGTATCTTCCTGAACAGGCAATCAATCCAAGGCTTCTACTGATAATTACCTTGAGGTGCAACAAGAGCCTCAACCTTCTCAGCCTTCACTTTAGTGGATTCTCCTGAAAAAAATAAAAAATAAAAAATTAATAAGGTCAATACATGTCAAGTACACATCATGGGAGCCTAATAGTGAAGGGGGCACACCCACAAACACTTAAGTCACAACACTTCAGGGAAAAAACTCATTCAAGACTCAGTTTAAATCCCCTGAAGCCTCTATTTATAGTGTGTCTTGTCAACAAGAGACCAACCAGACTAACAACAGCCTATACAGAACAACAGCAAGAAATGTGTCTCTCTAGGTGCCATATTAGGCTGTTTACCTCAAGATGGCCTTGAGGTATGTGTTTTGTGTCAACGTTTAAGTAAAAAAACAATGTTGGCAAACTACTCTTAGCAATTTTAAACCTTCTCAAAGGAAGCTTACCTTACTTAAATACAAAATTTACAAGGTTTTTACAATCACCTTTCTTCTTTTTCTGGCTGGCAGGTGCAGGGGCTGCAGAGGCCTTGGGCTGCTCTTGGGGAGTGCTTAAGGGTGTGTCCCCTCCTCCAGGACTGGCTGAGCCATCACTGGAGCTCTTGTCCTTCTTGCGTTGCTCACGCTTCTCCTTGTTGCTGACCTTGGTCTCCCATGTGCCTGAAAAGAAACATTGAGTGCAGTGTGGAATTAGTTGCAAAATACAGCAAGGGTTCATTAAGGGATTATGAGGAAACATGGTATGGATTAGGCAGGATAAAGAAATAGATGTAGAGACTGTTCAAACACACACTAAATATATTTTGCTGAGAAACAGTCTACAACTGGTCCTTTTCTACAAGGAAAAAAAATGCGTATCAATAGAGTTGTTTTTTAACAAGTGCCACATCCATTTAAAAACAGCACAGAAGTTAGTTAGTTGCCAAGTGACATAAGGCCTGATTACTGGAAATGCTGACTCAAGATGAAACAAAATAAAAACAAAAACAGGCCTCCTCAAATATGTGATACTATACCCAGATGTCACTTTGACCAGACAAAAATTAATAATAATGTAATCTATGACATTATACCTTCTTCTGGTTCTTTACCATCCGTAGTCACTGTCTTTGTCTCCTTTACAGCCTGTTTAGCCTTCTTCTTGGATTTCTTTAGCTACAACAAGAGAAATTGTGGACATAAAGTATGAATAAAAGCCAGTGTATCTCACAATAACAAGAACATTTAAGTAGAGATTGATTGATTAAACCATTTGGGCCATAAATCTGCACTGACAGGACTTTTTTTTTCTACCAGCGAAGCTTGGTTCAGTGATCAGCTGATAGCACTGCATTAAAAAAATACAAATATAATCATGCAATTTCCTGTTGACTGGGTTAGAAAATGAGGACAAAACTTGCGCAGCCATTACAACAGCTGATTTTTAGGCAAGGCTGACGAGTAGCCTTTGTCTCCAACCTGTTTTCTGTTAATTTATCTCCACAAGTTATCTCTCAAATAGAAAATAACACTATCAGCTCTTTGTCCATGATATAGGCTTGGAAGACAGGAAGGGAAAGCCATCAGGATTTTCTGTTTTCTATGATGTTATCCACGAAAACATACAAACTACTTTTAAGTGACAAAAAACTGGTCCATTAAAAGTAGCATTTGCTGGTGTAGAAATGAAGCATGTCTTGCTTGAAAGCATCACAAACTTTGACTAATATTGCTGTGATAAATCAGTAATTTACTTTTTAAACAAAGTTGTTATTGTAGGCAGGGGAGTACAATGGAGAGAATATGCAGCATATATGATTTCACTTCCAAGAACTGCAACTGGGCAAGGGACCCTGCGTTGACTGAATCCTGGCCACTCAATCAAATGAGCATGCTCAAGCCATGTCTATTTATAAGTGAAACTACATCCAGTGACCAACACTCCCTAATTTTGTTACATGTCCTTTTTCTAAGGACTAGGTTCATCTGTTAAGTGTCTACAATACTAAATCTTTAGAATCCAGCACCTTTTAGGGGCACAGTTTGTGTTGTTTTGTGTTATCCAGTGTGCATTAGATGAAAGGCTGCACCTTTGCATGCTAAGCCAAAAGTCATCCTTCAAGAATTTTGCTGCACCTGCAACTTAAAAACGGTAACCTCACACTGGCAGCTGGTCTGGTTACATCACTGCAGGGTGACAAGGAGAAAACTGCTTTTCATTGAAGAAGACCAGAAAATTTTTGAGACTTGAGGGTAATGCAAGCAAAGCAAAATCATTCATACAAACATTACTTAGACACGTCACATAGGAAAAATCCAGACGTTCTGATCGCAACATGTGGTTGTGTGTTGTCATGTCTTTGGAACAACACTTTACCTCTGTCACCTTTTCAGCCTTGGATTCTGGTGGGGGCGGCTGGTGATGTGGCACTATCTCTTCCGACACTATGGCTTCTTCCTGTGGTTCAACAGCTCTGCCATTTGACTGGGCTTTCTAGAAGCACATGTGTACAAGAACATATAAAGGGTCATCAAACGTTTCAGCGCCTTTCTTTCCAGTAATTGCTATGAATTTCTACCCAGTGCTAGCATAGCCAGGTCCGACACCAATAGCTAGCTTGGGTTGTAGCCATGACATGGGATTCAACTGTCACTGTGGCGTTAGCTTGACAGTTATCTCCGCTAATGGTACGGCTATGAAGCTAGGAAAGGGTGTAACGTTACCTTATACCGGCTTTATTTACACTACTTGCCTTTTCTGCCTTCTTCTTTTTTCTCTTCGGTTCCTCGGACTTGATGGGTTTACTGACACCTCGCTTTACTTCAATGCCGTCTTCACCAGGGCTTACAGCGGGTCGTTTCTTCAAGCCAGCCCAGCAGACTGAGGCCCACAGAGCGACCATTAGCACCAGTCCGGTGCATGCCGCTAAGGGGATCACCCATGGCGGAATATCCTCAGGCTTTAGCCCCAAATCCACACCAAGCTCGGTGCGCAGCAACCCCAGGCCTTTGGACAACAGTTCATTGAAACGATTTGTAAGCAGCTTGACCTGCTGAGAGGCCGCGTCCTGCCACTGCTCCATAAGTATTGTTTGTCAATCAACAGACCGATTAGTCACGCTTTACTTGCCGCTATTAGCCGCGCTAGCCTGCAGTGCTAGCTAAAAATAACGGAACGACTCAGACATGACGGAAAACAATAATTTCGTCCCCTCCTCCGCCAGCGACATCAGTCCTGCAAGATAGCTGACTAGTAACCCAGCACTCGTAAAGGCTGCAGTGACAGAGCAGCTAACTAGCCATTATGCTAGCTGATATCATTGCACGATGATGTGCCACCGTTAGCTGACCACTACAATGCCTCCACTGTGACCGCGAGGAAATAAGTTCACCTCATATGGCTCCGTTTTAACTGGAGGAGATGCGCTGCCTTCACTGTTAATTGTAAACCACAGTTTCTCAGACTCAGCATTTCGCCAATTCGCCATTGCATACGTAGCAGTCTTTGATAAATGCCCCACAATTAAATTTAAACAAAATCACTGGTTTTGTATTTTTGAACGACATAACAATATAATTCTAAATTTTTCAGGTGTTTACCGAAGAAGATTACTATGGTTGAGATATAGCATGGTTCTGCAGTGTTATTTGTTACAATTTTGAGTGTTTTTCATTTTTTATATTTCATTTGTTATAACACATTTGCTATCACTTGTTAGCAAAATACTTTTACCCGATAAAAAACAAATCCCAAAGTTTAGGATGTTATTCTGAGACACCCGACACTTTTCCAGCATTGTTAAATGAGTATTCCAATTTCCTTCTTTGACAAGATCATTTAAGGCAACACAAACGGGCCGTGATATTTCCATAAAATGGGCGGTGCTAAAATTTCTCCCATGCTGATTGGCCAAAAGCCTCTGTTCAAAGTTATATTCTGCTACATAAACCATTGACTAATTTTGGTGTATTTTGTCAGATTCTTTGTTAAACAGTGTTAGGTTTACTTTATATTTGCAGTGTTTTTTTTTTATTTCATTTATTTTTAGAATTCAGAAACACAGAAACTTTCCGACTTTATGCACCCTCGTGGCTCTCCTGGGAAAGCAGGTAATGTGCAATAGGGCTGAATTCTTTCTGCAGTGTACCAGGTTCAATCCTGGCCAGGCTAAAATTGGTGCATGTCATCTCATCTCTCCCACCCAGCCTTAGAGTCTCTTTTGCTGTCACTATTATGATAAAGCTGAACCTTCCAAAAAAGCCTACAGAAGGCTACAGCAAACATGAAATCCACACACTAGATATGTAATAGCTCAAAACAGAACAATTTAATTCCCTGATACTCTTATCATAAAGCACTGAAATAACAATAATAATAATAATAAAAAAACGGACAACTTATTTGCATCCAAGTTTATTTTGAAATTCCCTACTCCCCCTGTACAAGAAAAAGAGGACTTTCCACAAAGGCAGCAGTGAACTGTCAGTGATAGTACTTTTCTAGGGAAGGAAAAACTTATAATCACAGTGTGTCTTCTTTTCTTCTTTTAAATACTTCTACTGCTGTCATCTTTGGCTGGGTTTCGGCAGACAGCCTTCTGTCAAACCACATTCCTGGGAAGCAAAGATTTAAGCCAATAGAGCAGGGCTGTGGGCTTTACATTTTACAGTGCCAATGCAGGAATGTTCTGGACTGTATACCTCTTCATCATTAACACAAAAAACAATAAAAATTGAAATAAAAATAACAAGCTGTTTGTGTTCACAACACAAACAAATATTACCGCCTGGGAAGATAGCGACAGTATGTCGAATTTCATAAAATTGTATAGACAAAAAATAAATCTAGAAAAATGGAGCTAGGTAAATATTACACAACAGTAAACATGTTTATTTTTTCCTTTTTTTAAACTCTTTTCTGTTGAACCTCTACACAAAACCAAAATTCTTGGTCTTAATGGCTAGCAGGAGTTTCTGTTTGAGTATCTGTTTTGAAGAATAGAGTGGCACGTAAAGACGTGAGATGCAGGTATTGGCTGTGGGGAGGTGCTGGTCATCTGGAGGTCGAATGGTGATAGAGGGCATCGGCTGAAAGCCCTCCTCACTGGCTGGCAGGGAAGGGCTGGATGTCCAGAAGTACACCTGAGGACAAAGAAAAGAAAGTCATTACTCACATTTCCCACTTTCAGTCACAATCATTTGCAGTGTTCAAATGTTTGTGTACTCCGATGATTCAAAAACAAAATGTGCAAAAGAGCCAGTTAAAATTAACATAAATGCATCCGTGCTACTAATACAACAAATAGAAAGCATCATTGTAGATGTCTAGATGCAGAAATTAAGCAGTTAAAATGACCACCTACTGCAAGTATGCAGCTGTGGGTGGTTGTATTTGACAGGCCATAGTTTTTCATGTGCAACTTCAACACTGCATTGTGGGGTGCTTAAGCAGCACAATTGTCAGAAAGAAACATGGCTGTATGCCCTTATGCTTTGCTATAGTCAATGGAGGGAAAATCTTTCCTTGAGCAGACCCATAGTTTCATTTTCTACATTATGCCATGTCGAATTAGCAGAATTTTAGGTTATTAATGGAGGAAAAACTCTTGCTATCCATGCAAGAAAGCAGTTACGGTTACTGCTAACAAACATTATCTCCAGCAAAGACAAGCCTGGGAGAGTTTAGTCCAATCAGATAAAATTTCATTTGTAAACAGCCTCTCCTAGTTAATGGGGGACTTTGCAATTTGACCTACCCTAAGTTGATTCTACCTACATGAGTTAACTGTTTACTGGATCTATTTGCAAACTGTCTGACATGTTAATCACTGCTACTGAGTGAAAATTATATCTTCCACTACTAACTGACTCATGAGTCGACTACTTCTTGGGAGTAGTTAATTACTACTGAAAGGCAGAAGTTGTAAATTTACTAGCGTTAACTAGTGCCAGTCAAACATATCACCTCATGTATAAAGAATATAACTTAAGACTCATCTCCAGAAGATGTAACTCTTGTGTAGCTTTTACCAGATTGTTACTCAATATTGGGGACCAAGCAGAAAATGCTCTGTAAATTTCAATTGTTAAATGCTTGTTGTTGTTCTAAGCCTCAAGGTATGTACCTCATGTAATTATTGACACTGCTAAGCACTGCTCTGCTGAGAGCACCAGTGAGTCAACTTGTTTATGAGAGTTTGTGAGATGAGAAGAGACTTACCAGATCTTGCCTCTCAGTCATGCTCATCTTCTCCACTATGGACCAAAACCAGCGTTTAAACTGCAGAAGTTTGTCTGCATTTTCCCCTGTTGGATTAAGCGCAAGGCTATGCTTAGTATGTCACACAAAAATGTACAGTAGTAAATCTTTTATTTCTGAGTTAATGTAGGAAACAGATAAGACAGGAAAATAGACATTAGAAGACACAGAGCAGGGGGTCCAGACAGAGCAGCATACCAGACTCATCATTGAAGGAGGTGAAGCTAATGAGCATCTGGACATTGACTTCCCCACAGCCGTTGACCAGCAGCCTAAAATCCTCAGCCGTCAAGTCCTCCAAGGCGTTTTTAGGGAGTACATCCAGCAAACCCTTCCTCATTGCCTGTGAAAGACACAGGATGTCAGAATTGGTGTGAACACACATTCAGGGTGACAGGCAGAAGATTTGTCCAGCTTCTAAAAAACTGACACACTTTGAGATAAAGTTTGTAGAACACTGAATATCTAGGTATTTACACTCGTACATATATTAAAATGGAGCAACATTTCCATTAGTATTTTACTTACATGGAGAGGCTGCTCAGCCACTACCAGCATTCTGTGCTCAGCATACTTCCTCACGTACTCATACACATTGAGGGGCGTTACTGGCATGTTGACCCCACCAGATAGAAGCTCCACCTAAACCAGGAAGGACAAGGCATTAACAAAGACTTATGGCATGAACATCTTTTAGAGTACATACTAATCATAAATCTTTCCAGATTCTGCTTTCCAAATCCGACCTCAGGCTGTAAAGCAAATAAATGAGCCAAGCAGCAGTTGATTTTCTTTTTTACTTTATACTTTGTATGAGAATACACTGAATACAAGCATGTGGACTTCAGATGTGTATTAACAAGAAGCATAACGAGCTTTTTTTTATAAAGCGCATTATGGGTTTTTCTGATATTCACTGAGTTTGAATTTTCAGTTTATGCACTGAAATCTGGGTAATTTTTGCTAACTTTCTGAACTTTTACTATATTATGCCTGAAAATAGCACAAGAATTTTTTATAAAAAAGTCATATAATTCAGTTTGCAAATTTTCTGTAAATACCTTTTACATGCGTTGGATCATAGTTTAAAGGTCTACTTTTAAGAATTATTGCTCCTAGGTTCTCACCAGTGCCTCTTGTAACAAGTGTAGGTCTTTTACAATACCTTACTATCTTTAGTTTGAACGCTGCAGACGGAACAATTGTTTATTAGCTTTCAATGTTTAAATTTTAAGACAGTGATACTATGACAGTGTAGTCCTTTACCTGTCCAGCCCCTTCTTCTTTGCAGAGGTCAATGGCAAAGGCCAAGTCCATGGCAGCAAACACTGCATCCGCTTCACCAGCCTGAGAGTGGCGGATTAGCTGCCGCAGGCTCTCATACATGACTGGGTCAAAGAATGCAAAGTCATGCCAGTTCACCTACAGTAACACAGATAATGAACAGATTTAGTGATATCATTCTGAAAAGTACCAAAATCATGAAGCAGGGTCTTCTGTAAGTGTAAAAATATATTATAAAACAACTTCTTTTCACTTACCTTCCTCCCAAGCAGCACTTTGATGACATGTCTGTTCAATGTGATTGGACAGAGCTCATTCTGAAGCAGACACAGCCCCAGTATTCTGCAGAGAAAATACAACCTTTAACTAATTGTTTTGTATAGAGATGTGACTTATTTTCCCTGATTCTGTTTTTGTCCCTAATTAAGTTTCAATTTGACTTAAATATCTGAATATAATTCTCCTCATGTGTGACCAGACAGGGAAACAATTCATTACCTGCCAATATTACGGAAGCAGTTCAGCCTGGCCTCTGTATTTTTGCCGGGCCGAGGGGAGTAGAAACCTCGTTTACCGGGCTGGTAGAAGAGTGGAGCATTATCATCTCCATCATCTGGATCGTCCAACTCCATGTCAACCACACTGCGGGTTGAGCCGTGACGCTTACGGTTCTCCTGCTGCTACAACCACACAACAGAGAGGAGAGAAGGACCGTTATGTATGGCAAGACAGGCTATTTAGAAGATACACACAGTACAGAAACATCTTATGTGTGAGATACTAGTAAGTATACTGAAACATCCCTGATGTTTCACAGCTAATATAACAGAAATGCAAAGAATACTTGACAAATTAGGACAGTATAGAGTGAAAACAAAGATGTTGAGCTTACTTGTGCTTTTTCTGGAGCTTCCAGCAGACCCAAGTCCAATATACTGTCAGCTCCATTTTCCCTGGAGGAGACAGAGTAGGCTTATGGTTAGTTAATAAAACTTCATACAATTTCATTTTGATATAATATATAATCTACTTGTATAACAACTGAAATTAAGACCATGTGTGTTTCAATAAAGTGAACAGAGCTGACTGTGTTTAGCATTTCTGTCTGTTCAACAGATCAGGTTATTATACCTTCCATGTGCAATGAGAAGCTCCATGGCCTCCTCCACCCTGGCTCGAAGAGAATCCTCACTTGCCAGCAGGAGCAGCAGCTGGGCAGGGGAAAGCTCCAGCAACATGCCAGTGATTTTACTGGCAAACGCCTGAGGAGACAAAGACACAGCTGGGCTAAGTATGGTAATAGAAACCATCATTTGCTCTAGCAAGAGAGACTGGTAGCCATACAAAAGGGGGAGAGTCAAGCTACTGTTCTGTGCACTTGTATCATGTTCCCCAGATGGTTTCTATGTGCACAGGTTTCGAGAGTAATTTGACAGCAAGACATTTAAATGTATCACTGATCCATTCAAACAAAGTCATGACTTTGAATGAGAGAGCAAGAGCTCCAGGATGTGCATCTCAAAAGACAGACAGACAATCAATGTGTTGAGCAATGCTGGTGTTGTGGTTGACCTCCAAATACAAGAGCAGTAGTAGTATTTAGTAGTCAAGATATGTTGATCCGTTCTCAAGAGCTTTCCACACCAAGAACATTAACTATAACAACCCAAACATGCACTGCACACTTCAGCTGTCAGCAGCTTAGAAAAATGGATTGTCAATTGATGACCTGTCACTGCTGTGCAATGCGCAGAGAAACAAGAAGGAAGCAAGAAAGGTATGGGTTCAAGAAATTCTTCAATGGCCAAAGAAGTTAGGAGAATAAAGCAACCTGTTACAAGTGTTGCCATCTTTTTAGGACAATTTTTTTTTCAACATAATTTTTACAGTATACTGGCGATTGCTTAGAAGACAAAAAGGACAAGACCTAACCCATAGAACCCATCAGGATCAAGAACTTTTGAAAAATTAAAAAAAAAAAAAACTTTTATGTGTAATTTACAGCTTCCAATTATATTATGTTTTTAATAAGCTGTATAAGCCTACCACAAAATCCAAGACAAAGTGATAAAAGTAGGGCACCTAAAAGATGGTTCCTGAGCTTTGATGAATGCAGCAGATTTCTTACCGGTTGCATTGCGTGAACCCGTGGGTAAAGCCTCTCACCCAGGGCTTGTCTGTGTGCAGGCAAGGGGTCAGGCTCATCACTAGGGTTTCCCTCTGATGAAGGCCTGAATGGCCTGGTGTCTATGGACAGCTGCCTCCTTGAGTCTCTGTAACACAAAAACACTCTGGTTTGTTTCAGACTACTTTAGCAGAAACCTTTCTTTTAATCATTAAAATGGAATGCAGAGTAAACTGCTTAAAGTGTTCAATTTCAACCCTTCCTGCTGGTTGTTATGTACCATTTGTAAATTTATCGCATGATTAAAAAAATGAAATGGGCAGCTTTGCTATTTAAAGAATTGAACTGACTGCTTTAAAATAAAATAAAATACAGCTTTTCCTTCGACTTCTTTTAAGTTCATTCTTGGCAGTTTGTCATAATCGAGCAAAAATGACTTTTTTCTAACATGATTTCATTATGCACACAGTCTGTGGTAGCTGTCCTGAAGCAGACAGGTTACCTGAAATTTTATTTCAAAATAGAATTAAAAAAATGAGTATATAAAATATGCGCAATTAAAAAATACAATTATTCAGTAGTTCAACTTTTTCTCATGTTTCAGTCCTAGAGGATTATTAGCAGACAGTTGTCACGTACAGTATAGTACAAGAATATTAGGCAGGTCTCAATCTGTGAAAATAATCCTGTCATTAAACATCTCAGAGGCACTGCATGAGTGGTGTAACTACAGTGTGCTGTTGATTAGTGTAACTGTGATCACTGTTGGAAGTGATGTTCTCTGTTTATGTATGAAACTGGGAATTACCTGTCTCTGTCTCTTCGAGATCCTGCTCGAAGACCTCCACTTCTCCTCTCTCTTTCCCGGTCTCTGTTTCTCAAGCGCTGCATTAGATCTACAGACACAAACACACAAACAATGAAGAAAAGCTCTATTCTAAGTATAAAATTTTTCATTCAAAAACTCTTTAACTAATAAGTTAACTGCATAATAATCACAAAAGTGCCATTGAATGTAGCAATGAAATCAAGTTCATTAATACAGTATAGTTTCTATGTATTGTCATACTTGAATTGTAATCGTGATGACACGTACTGCTGGCCTGCATGCCCTTGCTGACACTCTGAACACAGTCCAGATTGGGCAGCTTATCGTTGGAGAGGAGGGCCAGTGCGATGGCCGTGTAGAAGCTGCGGGCCACACCGCTGCCTTCGCCCGGCTCATCTTTAAAGGTAACCTTTACCCGGTGCACGGCCATGGGTGTGGTTGTGCAACGCCTTCCAAAGTGCGTGTTTAGCTGACGCATGGTCTGCTGTATTAGCTGGTCTCGATCCCGATCCACCTCCAGGGCCAGGTCACGGGACTGCAGGTTCCTTAGTTTCTCCATTTCCCGACGGAACTTGGATTCCTTTACCTCAAAGCCACCTAACTCTGTAAGGATCTGTGATAAACAACCAAAAGACAAAATACTTAAGAATCTGCTATCTAACAAAATAGGCCAAAATATTACTGATAAATATTTATAAAGAATTGGGAAAGGTGACAAGGTAAACACAACAGTTAATACTGCAGTATATTCTTGAATAGGATAAGAGAGAGGACTCTATGGGGATGCCCATGTTGCTTAATCTCTGCTTCATTACATTACATAATTAATTATTACTATTAATCTTTTTTCATACAAAAAAACTGGGGCAATACAGTGAAAAAGTTTTAAGTATAACCTTGATGTAACCCTTGTTATTACTGACATCATTGACATTTGGATCATGGGTGCCACGACAGTAACTAGCTTACTTGCAGTAACTAATTAGCTGCCCCTGAATTGCACTGCTCTTGGAAAATAGAAACAATAGTTAGTTTATACCCTTGGCTTTGGTTGGTTTGCATGGTTGGTAAAAAATCAACAATTTGTTATAGGAAATAACTTATTATGCTATTAGCTGCATTAGCTGGTGAGGTAAATTGGCAAGCTAGCCAACTGACATATCCACTCATAATACCTTTCTTGATGATTATTTTGCACTGATATCAAAACTCCATGTATCTGGACCTATCCACAATATCAACTGCAGTGTAAAAAGCCTTATTAACAGGCAAGCAAAGTGAACAAACTTCATACCAGAAAATACCAAAACACATACCATGCATCACCATTTAGCTTAAAAATACGGAGATAAGGTTTTTGGTTCATATCACCTAGCACTAGTTTAAATGTATATTCAGATAAAAACGTACTGATCCAGGCTCAGCTCCAACATCCTCCATGAAGACACGACCGAAGAGCTCCAGTGACAGACGCCAGCGGCCTAGCAGCATGTCGTGTGAGATCATCATTCCCATGAAACTACAGTGAGGTCTGGGGAGGCAAAGGAGAAAGGGAAACGAAAGTTTATGATTTGCTTGCAAGTCACTTGCAATTCATTTGCATATTAAAACAATTTTAAAGATGCTGAAAGTTCCAGGTTTTCTTCAGGGTCAGTCAGTTATCAATAGCATATATTCTGATTGGGCTATTTTTTGTCCTGCCAATTTGAACATACTATATGCCCAGGATGACATTTTTCTATAAAAACAGGTTGCATACACTTTACAAACACATTACAAAGCATAGCCTGATTTAGTACCTGAATGAAGGGAGAGGTGGTCCGTCGCTCTCAGTGAGGCCAATCTCAGCAAGCAGGCTGCTCTTCAGCTGGGCAGCGAGGTCATGGGGTGAAGGGCCTGGTTTGGAAGCCTCCAGCTCCTGCTCTGCCAGTGACGGGTTCCCAGTGCTCCGCTGGCCAGTTTCCATACTCATCACATTCTTCAGGTTAGCGGAGTAAGACATCTTAGTAGGTAGGATCTGTTTTAGGACGATTCAGAGCAGCTATTAAGTAATGTGAACAGATGTTGAGATGATGACAGTGTGATGATGAAAGAATGGAAATTTAGAAATGAGATAAAGAATACAGGCTGTGTTTCAATATCCACACCTGAGCTTAAGTGTAAGCAAAAAGACCATCCAAAATATCCATCACTTCCTTCTGTCCATTATTTCCAATGCTCTCAAATACCATTAGAAATAATGCGGAAACAATAAGAACTGGATAGTTTTTATATATTTATTCAAAATTGAAATCGCTTCAACATTCAGTGTTGTTTGTTATGCATGGATATTAGAACACAGCTGCCAGCTTGTTTGTCCAGTGAAGAGGGGTGGTATACCTGAGAGGGGGAGGGTAGAGAGGAGCCCATGTTTACCTCCAGGCAGTTCCTGTCCATGCTTGCCTCAGCCAGGCCTTTGCTTGCCATGTATGAGGAAGAGTACAAGCCCTGAGAGGGACGACCGAACAGATCCTCCTTCCTGGCATTAGGCTGCAGAGAAAACACAAAAATTGATTTGAAGCCATAGATGCCATTCAACCATTATATAATATTGTTGTATCAGTTAAGTCTGTCTAGCTAATGACTGTGTGATCAATCTAATATGTTGCTGTTGTTTTGAGCTCAGTGATCTATTACTTTAAGTGACAAACGCTTGCTAGCACTACTCCATTAGAAACCCTATGGAGTAGTCCAATATCTATCTATATCTATCCATATCCTAAACTACCTAAACTAGTCACCATAAGGCTAAAAGAATAGAGACATAGATTCAAAGACACGCTGGCAGACAAAAGTACCAGAGGAAAATCCCTATAAATAAGGTTTGGATCTCTAACTCTTCTATCTTTATGATCTCAAGGGAATCCTGAGAATAACACAAAATGACTGAGAAGCACTTCTGACCTGCAGGAGGTGTGGCTGGTCTGCCAATGGAATGGCTTCAGCAAGGGGCACATCAAAGGGGTTGGGTGGGATACAGCCGAGGAAGGTCATGGAATCGGAGCGCCGGAAGAAGGGGTGGTTCTGTCCCGTTTCAGCTGGAACTGGGTCCTCATCCTTGTCCTGCAGAGTTGAACCTGAGTTGACACAAAAACAAATTAACTGTCAGCACACATATTTAAACTGTCAAGCAGTTATTTTTAGTATTTCTTACACACTGAATAGTACTGAAAACAAGTCATCTGGCTTACTTTGATTGGTGTCTTCATCATTCTCATGTTCAGAATCCTCATTATCCAAACCAAGTTCCAAAATCTCTCGATTCCTAGAAAAATTGGAGTAGATAATAATACTGTTAAAAATAGGTATATTTAGTAAAAGTGTTCAATTTTAAATACTCTTGCTAACATAATTGTTTGCTGTCTGCTTGTCAAGTAAGACAACAAACAAACTACTATAAAAACAAGGTTTTGTATCACATGCAATTAGGGCTGCAGCGATTAGCCATCATAATCAATTACATTGACAACAAAAAATTTGTAGACGGAAAAATGTAAGCGTCGACGCATCGAGTCATTGTTGTTGTAAATTGCTGTATGATAAAATCACACAACGGCCGCTTCATGCTTATCTGTAACTGCAGTGCACTACAGGAAGTGTTGGGGGCAGTAGTGCTCGCTGTTTACATCCCACAAAGAAACAGAAGAAGCGCAGAACGTTTCTCATTGCATGAGGTCCCAGCGTAGCTCAGTCAGTAGGGTGGGCGTCCCATGTGCGGAAGCTTCGTTCTCCATGCAAGTTCAACTCATTCGATCATTTGCTACGTGTATATAAAATAGAAAATTTAAAAAAAAAAAAAAAAGGAGTCGTTGCTGGGTTTGTTGGATAGAAAACAACTACTGGATGAAAATCTTGATGTGTGCACAAATTGTCCAAGAAAGAATTTGCCTATCTGGAGCTCTTCCGACCTCCATTACCACCTCGATGCCAAACATGTTGCAGCTAGCACAGAGGTCCAAAATAGGTGCTTAAAAATAAATCGATAGATTGGTCGACAACAAAAATAATCATTAGTTGCAGCCCTACATGCAATTCTATGCAGATAATTCAGTTGTTTAGTGGCACAGACAGACCAAGAATTTAGGAAATGACAGTTGAAAAAACTTGGGGGGTATTGTGATGTTTTCCCTGTTTTATAGTTTAAACACAGTTACACTTAAACAGTTAAACTGACACTGATGTAACCTCTCATTTTTGTAATTAAGAGACAGTATGTACCTCTTTCTATCCATCTGTGGGGTGTCCAAGGTGGTTTGCTGGTTCATGGCCTTAATCCAGTAAATAAGAGCCTGGAAAACGTATGCCACATGTTTCAGTGAGCACACGTCCAGCACAGGAAGCACATCTGAGTGCTCATCATTGTGAGAACGCATCAGTGATAAGGCGTAGTTCAGGAAGTCGCCCCGAGCCGACATCATGCCTTGGCGAGCTGTCAGCAGGGTTGCTGCTCTCCTGAAATAAATACAAAACACATGAAAAAAAGTGAGTTCCACTTCAATAAAGTGTGTATCAAATTATTTTGTGCATGCATAATTGGACTGAACTGAGATAGGTTACTGCAGAGACGGCTGATGGAGCCTTTGTATATATATGTGTATGTGTGTGTATGTATGTGTGTGTGTGTGTGTGTGTATCACAATAACTGTTTATTAATGTATTGTTTTACCTGCGTCCTTCCAGGGTGCGGAGGCTGGCCTCCTCCCGAGCCGTCATGCGCTCCCTGCGAGCAGAGTGCTGAGATGCATGGAGTGGGTGACTTGGGTGACCCGGGTCCCCTGCAGATGACAGGGCTGACCCATATCGCAGCTGAGCCTCAGTGGAGTCCATGATGGACACCATCCAGTTCCATGTTGGAATCAGCTTTTCTTCAACATAATTCTGGTTCAAAACATAATTAACATTTACCATGAATCATGATTATCCTTTTTTTTTTTGAGTGAAAAAAAAAACAGTATTATTTGTTAAGTGATGATTTTGAAAATTCTATACAGAAAAAAAATTGAAAATATTTGATGGACAAGTTGGGTCTTTATTTCATTACATGATGGCAGTGTAGCTTACCTGCAGGTTAACTGCATCCTGGTAGGTGAGCTTCACAGCTGCAGGATACTGTGAGTAGACTAAATGGTTGTATTTGGGAATCAGACTCATGAGGTCTGAGATCTGCCTGATGACAATGCTGTAGGCCCGGGCAAGGCTGCTGGCAGATGTCAGATAGCTGCTGGAGTTGCTGGCCTCCAGAGCAGCTGCAGCAGCAGCAGCACTAGAGCTGATAGCACTTGAGCGACGCAGGTTGGTAGGGTCAATATATATCAGGCCTGTGGAACTTGCTGTGAAAAACAAACAGAGATCACAACAGGTAGAATTATACACACAGTTTTTGTCATTGTCAACTGGAACCATGAAGCTTGTAGAAGGAATTCCTACAAAAACAGACAAAGCTTTACTGACCAGCTGGTGTTGAGGAGCTGGAAGGGGCATTTCCAGTGGCCCTCTGGCTAGGGGTGTTTCTAACAGCCCATTGCATTGAGCGAGGAGCCTGGGCTGCACTGTTGGCATGCGAGGAGCTGGTTGTCCTCTCCAGCGGCTCATCCAACAGGAATGTTTCCTGATCAACATCGTCGCTCTGACTGCTGCTGCTGTCGGAGTCACTTGAGTCATTGGACTGGGAGTCATCCTCTGAAAAGAAGGCAGGGACACTGCTGGCACCTTCAGAGAGGAGGAGGTCAATAAGGGATGAGGAAAAAAGATAAAGGAGACACATTTAATGGCTTGTATATTCATTTCATCCCCCTTTCCTTTGTCTTTAACATCAGATTCATCCAAACATGAGTGCGGGTTAGTGAATCACACCACTACAAGGCCAAACAACACTAAAATGACAGTGAAAAGACTGGGGCTTCAAGTCAAAACAACAGCTGCACTCTGATGATCAACTTGTGATATAAAACATGAGTTCATTTCTGTATTTAATCTGCTTTTTTATTATTAATGGGATTTTTTTATTTGAAGATAAATAACAGCAATGTCTCAACCATACTGAATAAATTCTATATGGAAACAAAATAACAATATCATTAGTAAGAGAAAGTCATTGTAGGTGACCAAGGAGAAAAAAAACCACACCATTTGGAAAATCTACGAGTTGATTAGTCTGTTATTTGGGTGAAAGAACAACAAAACTACACTTGTGATGAGGGAAAGTATTAGTTAAAAATGACAGACACACTAACAGTGAAACGTGAGAAAAGGACGAATTGAAGGAACTCTCAGCAGGAATCTGTGTATGCACTTTGCAAATTCACTCTTGCCCTGACATCTGTATATGCATTGAAGTAAAGAGGAGCTCATACCAAAAATAGGAAATGCCAAGGACACCCTACTTCCTGCAAATGAAATACATGTGGTATTCAGCCAGGGACAATTTTGTCTGCTGTAGCATTAGCTCTCCAAACACAAATCCCCACAATCCAAATTGCTGAATGTCAAGAACTAATGATTTTGTGAGGACTGAATTAGTCTGCAAAGTTAAAAAAAATTATACTATGGTGCAGCAAGACAGAAATCCAAGTTATATCTGGTAAGCAGTTGAAGCCTTACAAAATTGTGGAAAGAAATAAGTTTAAGAAGGTCAATAAGACAGGTGAGCGCATTTTCGCTGAAAACAAAAATAAAACAGTACAGTACTTGGAAACTGAGTGAAATGTTTAATGAGGTAAGCAGATTTAAAGGAAAATCTAAAAGTAAATCTTGACTGAAAGATTCAAACCAGCTGTTGACCAACCTGCTTCAGAGCCTGCGGTGGCTGCTGTGACAACACTCCTGCGGCCGCTAGCATTATCCTGATTGCTGTGGTTACTCTCGCTGTCACTCTCAGTTTCAGCTGCAGCCAGCAGATCCAGCTCCATGTCACTCCCTAAAAGCAGAAAAAGACAAGCAGATGCTTCATTCCCTGTTGGCTGGGAGTTAAATTCAAGTAACTATTAAACTAACATGATGAAAAACTGCAGTGTCAACATCTCCTTGAGGTTCTCCAAAACATAGGGTGTGTGTTCCTCACCATCCTCATCATGCTCGTCGTGCTGCCCCTCAGCCTCAGCATTTTCCTCTCCTTGTTCTTCTTGATCATCATGATGGTCTTCCTCACCCGCAACTCCCTCCACAACTTCAACCTAAGAGATAAAAACACAAGTTTCTAAGAGAGAAAACTTTGACAGGGCTTTTAAGATTTCCTCCTGTGATTGTACAGTAACAGGACTAAGCCAAGTAAAATAAATAATAATTGATAAATAAGTTAATAATAAATGAGTAAAAATTTCAAATTACAGTAAAAACTTGCAGGGAAAGTACTGTTTGGGCTTAAGGTAGTATTCGTGCATTGGTTATCAATATGCACACAGCCCCTTGCATGCAAAGTTCATTATGGCCTTAATGATTTTATAATGAAGCCCCCCACCTCTTCCACATCTGCTGATACAATGTCGTCCTGCTCCTCGTCTCTTCCTCTGACAGGCTGAGACTGGCTACTGCGCCGAGGCTGGGGGTTTCTGATGATGTAAGATGCAGCTGTCTGGCTGGAGCTGGAAAATAATGAACCACAAGACCCAAAGCCATCATCTATATAACCCAGTTGAATAAGAAAACATCCATCTTGTTTTCCTTTGGGTTTCTTGATAAAGAGAAATTTAGTGGATGATTTGATGATTTGAGAATGTTAAAGTCATATCTTCACTTTTGCACATATACATGGGGCTCTAACCCTTCTCACTGGTACAAGTGAGCACTTACTTAAAAGTATTAGAAATAAAAGAAAAATGAAAGGTAATTAAACCAACTGACCTGCTGGACTGGTCAGGTGAGGGTCTCGGAGGCAGAGGTTCCACAGAAAAGAGCTCCTCGCTGCCCTGAACAGCATCAATACTGGTGCTTGCCAAAGTGAATGGAGCAGTTGGTCTTGCTATGCCCATTCGCACCGGTACAATAAGTGACTCTGCCACATTACACAGCTCCTCCACAGCGTAGGGCAGCAGAGCTTGGAAAACTCGCCGACATTTCCCAATGGGCTGGGGGATGAAGTTGCTGTGAGAGGGAAATTGAGAAAAGACCAACTCAACATTTATGTTGAATCACAGGCCATGTCAAATGTGCAGTCTCATTGTGTGCCACAATTGAGTCAATTCATCGATCTGTTTAAGTTACAATTTAGTCCAAGAGACTTTCTCAAAAACTTTCTCTGAAAAGCAAGAACATTGTTAGTTCTTACTTTTTCTTCTTGGATGAAGCCATCTCCACGCTGAGGATGACAAACACCCTGGCCACAGAGCGCAGGAACCTCCTGGTGACATTGATGGCCTCTTCTCTCCGGCCAGGGGTGTACTTGTTCTGCAGCTCCTTCACTAGTGTTCCCAGTAAGGTGTCTATAAACTAATACAGGAGAACAATAAAAAAAACTTTGATAAAAAAAAAACTTTAAGTGCAAGAGCAGTAAAACTTGACAGCTTTACCAACAGTAAGGTGGTGTGTGTTTACATAAGCAAGAACTACTCAGAAATGGTGGTTTTGTTTGTGTACAAATTCAGATTTGGTGTTTAATAGTTAAAGAGGTTGAGAAAGAAAAAAGTGGGTTTGTCCCTTGTTTGCCATCAGAGAGCTAACTAAACTTACAGTGATATCAGGAGCACACTTTACAATGAGGCAGTGGGTGAAACAGTCAAGGCGAATGGTGCCACTCTGCTGATTCAAGTAGACCTGCTCTTCAGGCAGGAGGTGAGCAATTCTGCTGCTGGCACTAAGTCTAGGAGACACAAACACAACAAACAAAGAACTCAATATATCAGCTGACAGAAAACACCAATGTATAAATTTCACTACAGACAAGTGGTTGGAAATTACATTTCTAAGGTAAAGGTAAAAAGGTACAATAAGGTAAGATAATATGCAGCTCTAACTACATGACAGTCTCATTTGGAAGATAAACCATTTAGTGTAGGTCAGTATAAACATCAATATCTATCCAACATATTGAAATGGTGAATAATTAGTACAAAAGCAGCAGAAATGTCCACATCAGGGTCACTGAATAATATCATGTAAGTGGATTATTATTAAAACAAAGGCATTGAGGCTACTGTTAAGTGTTTTGCATGAGGATCACAAGGTAAGCACAGTCTTTCAAGCTCTATTTGCCAATCGAGCTGAAATGCTGGGAGTACTGTTTTGCTGTTAAACTCACGGGTCTTTATTCTCCTGAGAGCCAAACATGATCATAGACTTGAGGGCGTTCCAGTCCTGCAGGACCCTCTCCAGAGCCAATTGAGCAAAGCGTGGCGGTTCTAGGTCGTGGTCTGGCATATCAGAGTCTGAGAGACAAGAAAGCAGAGCAGCACTTTCATGAAGGAATAATGTTTTTTAAAGATGCAGCTTGGATCTAGTTAGGGCAGCATAATTATTTTAACATTAACTGTGACCACTATTTTGGTTTCCCACAATTAAATGAACATGACTAAGTCCAAAAGCAATGCTTAAAACGCATCCACCATTAGAAGAAAACTCTGCTGCATAACACATCAAACACTTAATACAGCAACAGCTAGCCACCAAGGGGCGATTGCTATGTTTTGGCTTTACTCATGGAATTTTGTCACTGTGTGTGCACTCTGCACAGCCAGTTCACAGTAGAGGAGTAACCACAGAGAACAGACAGGCAAAACGTAATCAAATGTCTGAAACAAAGGACAAAATCCTTGCCCTAAAAATGGGTTATTATTTTCAATTAATGGCAAGAAATGTTAAGTAAGGACAAATTATATGCAACAATTTAAGCAATACAACTAACTTCTTCAACCTCCTGAAAACAAACTAACAAACTGCAGTATGATAAATGCCTGAAGGACATAACAAAATGTCTTCTTGCACTAATGTGACCTTATTAAAATGCCAATCCTTGTTCAGCATCAAGTCAGACATCCAAAACAGCAATGTAGCATTTCAATGTACAGCTTCTCAACCTAAATGAAAACACTCCCTTGTTTAAATTATCTTCTTAGAGATGCAAACAAGAACCAGTCTTCTTTCGATGCAAAGATTTTGACATTAACATAATGAAGTGCAGCATGGAAAGTATGATAAGTACTCTGTATATTAAAAAGTATTTTGCAGCTAAAATCAATAAATATGAATGAAAAATAATTGCCATCTCAATATTGATCAAAATACTCATGATATCATTTGGTCATAATTGTTCAGCCAAAACAACAATTAGCTCTAAAGAATACACAGTAAAACAATCTTGTATGAATTTTTGCGTAGCTTGTACATTGTTAATCTGCACCATTGGTTAGAGGTGGGAAATATGTCAGAATGACCTTGAACCTACCTTCTGCATTGGCAGCCTTGCGGTTCCTGTCTTCTCTGATGCGTGGTGGTCTGTACTGACAGTGCTCAACACTCTGCCTGGCAACAGTCTGCACTAGGAACAGTAATATGTGCTCTCCCCTGCAGATGGAAACCAAAATCTAAGCTTAGAAATTACTTTTCTATGTGAAGTGGTGGGCCAAAATAATACAGTTAAGCTGATTTAGCCTCAAATGCCCATGGTTGCTTGCCAATTATATACCACAAAGACAGAACTCTATGTTTGTGCAGATGGTAAAGGCCAACACAGAGGACATAGGGATCTTACCTGCTGTTTGGTGTTGTGACCAGGTTAGTTGTTGTCAGTAACCTGTACAGAAGATCCAGGCGAGCAGCTTTCTGACCGGCAATCAATGTCTTACACTTACATTTCTCCCAACAGTCACAGTATGCTGTGGGGGAGGTCCTCTTCAGCCTGAGACAGAACAGAAACAAGTTTATGATTATAAAAATGACCTGGTGCGGAATATGGGTGATGACAGCAGTACTAAAAAAGATAGAAATCTTCACAAAGATTAAATAAGGCCACACACAAAAACTAGGACTTACTTGCAGTCATGTCCTTTGTGACACACCCTTGCACACTCAGTGCAGCAGCAGAGGGACTCAAGCAGACCACAGGTTCGACACTCAAAGATATCCTAAATGCAAAGTCATTGTGATGAAAACTGCATATGCCAGCTTTAAGTGGATATAATAAGGTTAGTGAACACTGTCTCCAGAAGTAGTGAGATTCCACTGATAAAAGTGGAGCTTTACTTGAAGATACACAAGTTAGTCTGTCCTCTTTATACTGTGTTAGTGCTCAAAATTTTCAGTGTCTGAAGACAAATATTTTTTCTGCTGCTTTAATAAGTAGCAGTGATTAAGTAATAAGAAAGAATCTTTTTATCCCTCTCTTTTCAAGGCTTACAGAGTTATCAGTAACATAATTGTCTTTTAAACATTAAAAGTATTAGACAAAATTCCAGTCCTTGCAGATACAGAAAAAAAAATGTTGCCTGAGAGTCTTCTTCAACACTTTTTCTGGCTACGAATGCTTATTCACTAAGTTTCAATGCAATTTGGTCCACTAGGGCTGACCTGGTTAATGTGCTCAGCTCCAGTCCAAGTGAAACTGCAGGTGTCGTTGCAGCAGAGAACATAGAGGGGCGAATCGTCTGGGTTGGTTCCCGAGGGACAAATCATTTCCATGAACACGGAATCTGCGTCCTCTTTCTCTGCGATACCCGGGTCACCCACTGTGTCCAAAACATTTGTAAAAAAATATGTTAATTGATGAATGCCGGTTACGACATTTAATTAGCTTTAGTAAGCAGGGCAGCAAAATAGGTCAGGATTCACATAAGAGATAACCTCAAATGTTCCAGCTGTTACCTAACCACTTAAAATTACATCAGATCCACAGAAAGTATGATGCTTTCTCAGAATGTATTTACAGCAATTGCAGCTCATTGGTTGTGCAATTTTTTTCTTTTCCTCTTCTTATTTGCTTTGTTACAGGAACACATTGCAACACACATGCATGGAGTATATGTACATAATACAAAGTGGGCAGAGCTGGCATTTAATTACAAATTTACAGTCAGAAACAATCTCCTTTTAAATGACAAACCAGTTTATAACAGAAAGCAGAGCAATGGATTATTAACTTACCCTTGGCCATTTTCTGAGCAGCCTCCAGCACAGTGATGGCTGCTGGGTAAGCTCTCCCACTGACTGCCAACATGAATGGGGTCATTCCACGGGCATCCCTGTCAAACAGCAAAATACATGAGCACTTAAGAGGGACGGAGAAGCAAATAAGACCAGAAAATGCATTCATTTTGGGTACAGTAAGTGTAATCACATAAAAAAAATCACTCATACTTGGCAGAGAGTAGTTCTCGTAGGTGTGGCCTCAGAACTACACTGTCGCACATCAGCTTTAAGATAAGGTGGGCATTAGCCTTCCTGTCTTTGGATTCGACCACAGATGACTCAGTGGATGGCCCTTATCATATGGAGAGAACAGTCTATTAGATGACAGAATCAACAATTCTGACCACAGAGTTATATACAGGAGACATGGAGTATACGGCTGATTGAATAATTCACAGTGGTCCCACAGAGATATGTATACTGAAAAGTACCAGAATGTCATACATTTATGTGCATGAGTTATCCATAAGGAAAAATATTTTGTAACACTGTCTCTGCCTTGCTACATGTTATTATCTTAGTGTATATTTGACAACACCATTTTAGGAAAAGCTGTTACCTAATTGTCCTGTTATTACTAGGAATCTTGAATAGCAGTTACTGTTACTCTCCAGTACACAAAAAAGTATAGCTCCAAGTTGGAAAAAAATTTAATTAATCATAAAAATCTTGGAAAACAAACAAACACTATTAACTCTTACAGGAAACATTTTGATGTCTCTTTGTGAAACAAAGAGAAACAAACAATCAACATACAAAGTCACAGTTTGACTGACCACCAGCATCACACACACTGTTTTATTTTCTGGTAGGATAGATAGTAAAGTACATTGGAACAATAGTATGGTAACTGCTAGAACAACCTTTGACAATGACATTGCGCAGTACATTTTATACAGAGTTAGTATACAGTACAGATTTGGAACACAGCTATTGTCTCCTTCTCACACCTCCATGATGGAGATGGTACAAACCTGGTATGGTGGAGGTGCTTGGTCCCTGGCTGGTTCCAGTGGAGGCAGTGGTGAGTGAACCCACAGCTGGTGCAAGAATGAAGTCAATGTCACCATCTGTTGAAAAAATTTAAAAAACATTTCTGCAATATTACTAAGAATGTAGATTTTACTTAAGATTAGAGACACCTCAATGTAAAAGCCTGGATTCATCCACTGAGGCACAGAGAAACACTTAAAGGATCATGCAAGCTTTCCAGTGGAGATGTGTAAGCCGCCTTCAGACTGACAAGTGTGGAAAAACAACTGCAGAGGTTGCAGTGGTGTGTGTGGGCTGTTACAAGGTTCCAGGGAAAAGATGAAGAACAAAATGAGAACTCCAGTTTCACAGCTTATCAATGCCAACACACAACATGGCAGTTTGTGCTCCTTAGAGTCATAATTGCAATCTTTCATGCCCTCTGGTTTAATGTTTTCAAGTTAAATGGCTTATAACAAAAACCTACAAGCAATACACCACTAGGATTTTTAAGTGGCACGTGAGCTCTCATATAACAAGAAGATTGTGTTTACTGGAAAATGCTGGACTGCAATGGAGCAAAAGTTTAGAAAAATCTGGTTTTCGGATATATCACCTTGTTGACACAGTTCCGCTGAAAGAGTGATTTGACTTAAAATGTATATTTTTTTGCAAAAGTGACCTTTTCAGTCTGAAATGGCCCATATGAGCAAACAAAGAAGATCTCCAATGCTAAAAAATACAGATAATCTAAATAAAATACTCTTTATACAATGCACTGACCGGGGTCCATTGGTGGGGGGTCAGGGACCCAACTTGGTGGAGCAATAGGTGGTGACACAGGGTCCTGGTGGTCGCTGGATGAAGGGCCAGATTCATGACGGCCGAGGCCTGCTGCTCTTAGAGATCTCCGCATCATCTCCCTCAGACGAAGCCTGGTAATGACAAATAAACAAACAGAACATATCGCTGAATTTAATCAACTTTGTTGCCTGTGTTTTGATATTACGTAGAACCTTTTTATTGAAATTAGATGCAAAGCAATTCCTTTCTTACATGAAGCCTTGTGTAATGCAGATAACACTGACTTTACTGTACAGACTAGTTTCCCTTAAATATTCAGTGTAGGGCACAAACAGTGCTACTAGCAATTTACCCTCTGCTACTGGAGGACCCAGTTCTATTCCCCGAGCTGTTGCTTGAAACCACAGAGATGGCATTGGCAATTGCCTCCACAGCGGACAGACGCTCTGCAAATGTGTTTCTCTCAGACCTTTCAGCTTCTGAAATGAAACAACAGGGTCACTCAGCATGAAGAACAGTCTCTGGGGAAGCAGACACTTACATTGATACAGGTGAGTGGACTCAGTCTAAAATTTTGTTGTAAGAGAAAGAGTGATTTTTTTTTTCCATTCCCAGTTTTTCCATTATCTAGTAAAGATGGCAAAGTCCACAAACCGAGACATTCTAGGAAGACAATGAAGAATAGGAGTAGAAAAATGTATACTATGACCAGAAAATTAAGTTAATTATTTTTTGGACCCAATTTAAAAATCATGAGTATGTACTATGAGAATGTAGCTCTCTGGAACTTCCTGACTGATTGTCTGAAACAACAGCTTACCTTCCTCCTCTTTGGTCTCTTTGTTACTAACTGGGAAACAGACAGAGACAGCAGCATGGAGGATGTTGCGGTTTCCATCACAGCGATGATCCAGAAGTGCTCCGAGGGCCTGGCTGCCCTGTTCCAACAGGAAAGCCTGCTCCAGGTTCACCAGGTACTGCCGACATGCTTCGTAGTCACAACGCAGGACATGTTGCATTAGCGTCTGTTTCTGAAAAACACACAGAGAATAGATGAGTACTCTTTCTAATCAATCATTTCAGGCATCTCAGATGATTCACTGGGACTTAAAAAGCACTGCATTTGGTCTTTCAGACAGATTGAAAAGTATAACCATAGCAAAAATACGTAAAAATTTAACAGAAACCACTACACTAATGGTGGGGAGGTGAGAACTACGTTTTACATCTACAAATAAAATCACCTATACTCTTTCATTTTTCATCTTTTTTTATACCGCCAATTACAAAGTTATGTTTACCTCGACAGCCATGATAATAATAGCAGCTTTCTTTTTAATTGTGGAATTGGAGGGGAGATTGGCCAGAGAGTGCACCCCCATCCCTAAGCTGTTTATAGGTGGCAGGTCCAACCAATCAGGATCTCGAATTCCACCCATGCAGTCTTTGGCCATTGGGTATATTGTGCCATTGCCATCTCGAAGGATGATGGGAGATTCCTGGAATAGAAATAATTTTAACACTTAGGATTTGTAAGTGGTAGAGCTCTTTACATCATGTCATGTAGAAAATGTCACCTGTTTTGGAGACAATTTTACCTGTCCTGCAGTGAAGATGGCAACATTGCGCTCACTCTGCCCCAGGAAGGCCAGGTTGCTAGTGGGGAAGTTATTCTCTTGTTCAGCTTTGCCTGTAGCCAGGTCAAAGATACAGTACCTTACCCAGTTACCAGTTTTCATCACTGCGTTGACTCCTGGAAGATGAAGGGATATTTCTGGGTTTGAATAAAAATCTACCGAAACTAGGCACACTAAACAAATTTATCAAGAAAGATTATTAACTATGCACTGAGATGTATCAATGAAAACACACCTTTGGAGTCAACATTCACAGCGAGAATCTCTGCCTTTTCTGGGATACACAGCTTTTTAGGTGTGCGCTGAAAACAATCAGGAACTTTAGGAGTCCCACCAGTTTTGACCACCTGTCAGGAACAAAATGAAGAAGACAATAATGAAATCAAAGTCAGGTGGAGAGATGTCCTAACCTGCAGAGATACATTAACTCTGAACATCAAATACAACAAGACAAGCATTATTGGATCATTTTATGTCTATACCTGTAGCTCATCTATTCTGAGGAGCCTGCAGTCCTGCAACAGTGATGATGGGTCTGAGTCAGTGGGAGCAGCAGTGCTCTGGTTGCTCATGCTGCTTGATGTTCCAGGAAACTTCACAGCAACGTACGCACCATCCACTTTAAGCACCTAGAACAAATATGAAGGTGTTTTAAAAACTGAGATGTCACAAAAAAAAATACATTGATAGACCAGGGAAAAAACTGACAGCAAGATCACAGAGTTGTCAGAGACTCTATTGCCTTCATTTCTTACATTCCAAGCTATTAACTACATTTACCAACATGCTTTGCTATATTTAAGATGCACTCACCTTTCCTACAGGGACATTTTTAACATCCTCCACAAACACCACCTCTCTGAGAGGCCACTGCTCCTCATTCACCTTTTCTTCCTCTTTGGGAGCTGGAGTAGAACGTCTTCGCTCTACAAGAAGAAGAGAATACTGATTTTTAGACCTTTTTGATCAGAGAATATTAAAATAAAGACATCTATTTTTTATTTACATAAAGGAATTGCAAAGGATTTCAGGCTCCTGATTAGAATGTAAAAGTTAACTGCTGACCAGGTGATAAAAACGTTAGTGCAGACTAATAAAAATTAGTTATCAACACAGCCTGGCTGTATGGTTTATAATGATAAGAGGAGGCAAAAAGGCAACTAAGTACACCACAGTATATACTGTGAGCTGGCCTTACTTCCTTCACAAGAAAACAGACAGGGGAAAAAAAAAACTTGCTGACAAAAGCCTGTGCACCATCTGTTTCAAAGTCAAAGGACTAATGAGAGCACAGAGTAGGGAAGAAATTGGTTCTGTGCCTAGGAGATAGAGAGAAAAGTCAAGACTTGCATATTGTTCAGAGAGCTAGAGGTTATGGGGGAGAAACAGCAAGAGAGAAGCTGACTTACTGTAGGGCAGTGAGGCACTGCTAGCAATGGAAGAGGTATCACTGCAGGTTGAAGCTGGGGACGGAGGAGGACCCATCTCAGTTTTCACCAGCTCTGGCTTGCTTTCCGTCCTTTGGTGTAAGAGCAAAATAGTGAGATGAACGGCACTTAAGATTTACAATATCAAGTATAACTACATTCTGGAACAAGAGAGACTGACGTGTCTTCTAACTACAGTTAAAAGTATTGTTCATAACATAGTGCAACAATATTCAGATCCAAAATTAAACAGCTTTTTTAAGATTAAAAGAAACTGACTTAGTTTCCTGGGTCTTAGTGGTCTTCTCCATGTTCTTGAGGCTCTCTGGTGAGCGCAGCTGGAACCTACAACTGTCATTCATATTCCAGACAGACTCTAATAGGACGCCCACTTTAGGAATCCCAGCACTGACAGAAAAGGCCACTGCACCGGCATGGTAGAGGGGATTATTCCTCAAGCACACCTGAGAAAGGAACCAGTAAAGTTATTGATCTATGCAAACTGCAAGGATTATATTTAACTCATAAAGCACTCTTGAAGAGAATGTCCATAAACCCTTTCATACTCAAAATAGGAGAGGAGCTTATTTCACCTCTGTCATATAAGATAATAAAATTTTCATAAGCATAGAAAAGTTAAAACAAATCTGTCATACCTGTGTTCCGACGGTGATGTTGGGTATCGAGGAGATGCCAGCGCTGGACTTTGGCTTTTTGTTCTTGGCTCTGGCCTTTTCAAGCATCTTCTTCCGTTGACTAAAAGGCACAACTCCCCTGCAGACAGATGCAAGCAGAGAAGTGTCAAACCTTCATTGATATTCAGTCCTGGCTCTAATAAATATCATTCTCATTTTGTATTGACAAAAAAATCACTTTGTAACCCTGGCCAAATGTCAGGCCTTGGAGAGGATTCACATTGCAGCTACAGGTTAACTTTGTGTATTTTGGCTTAAAACTGGAAAAAGACAGTTACTACAGCTGAAACCTATTTGATGTGAAAGCTGCTTAATGAAACATTTACAATGGACTCTCATTAGGAAATATCCTTAATATTATTAAAAAGGAGGACGATTTTTCTGACTACCCAAAACTTAACAGTCTTAGTGTACTGTATGAACAGAGGAAATAACTAGTGTTGTGATAAGCAAAAAAAAAACAATAAACAAGACGATGATGATGACAACAACAACAACAAAAAGAACCTGATCAAATGTTTGAATATTACCTAAAAGTCTGAATTAAAATCTGAGAAAAATATTTCTAAGCAACTATTTTGGTATATAATTAAAACAATAGTATGGCCAATAATATGGTGAAAGAGAAATGTGTCAAAGACTGTAAAAGTGCATATGGCTTTGGTGAACAGTCGTTACACTTAGCAGTATAATGATGCAAATGTTGCAGTGTCATTATTTACAAGCCAATGCTGTCATTTAAAAAAAAAAAAAAAGAAAAAAAATTTTTCATTATATTTTCATGGGAAAAACACTGTCTTCTCACCACCAGTAGAGGCTGTTCTCCAGCTGTGCACATGTGTAGAGAGCACAGCAGTGGAGTGAAACCATACGTTCTCCCTGCAGCTCAGGGAAAGCCTGAGCACTGTGTTCCAGCTTCAGGGCCACTGTGCTTAGTGTGTCATCCACCCAGGTTGCCACCTATACCAACACACACACAAAGTTTGTTTATTCAATCATTATCTTGTGGTTACACAGTTTATCCTGAAGTCAAATACTGCCACCATCAACAAAGTAGAGCACACATTTTTATACCATGCAGAGTTGTCATAATCTACCTTGTTGGTCTCTGTCGCTACGGTGGCTCTGATGCTATTGGCAGATAATAAAGTGATCTTCTCATTGGCCAGGCCCAGAAAGGGTACACGTGGGTGATGAATGGAAGGATTCTGATGGGACAAATGACAGAGCAATGAATTATGAATGTTTTTCAACTTATTATAAACAAACAGTGCTTTACATTCATTGAGCATACTACAATAGCAGAGAGCAGCATATTTTATTTCAATAGAAAGTTAAATATATAGTGCAGTTTATTGTTAATTTCATTCATGTAGCTTTGACTCTCCACCTGTGCATTCCTATAGGGTTCCGGTTCACTCCACTTCCACTGGTAAAGTTCTCCTTTGGAGCTGACGGCCACCAGCTCTGAGAACATGGCTCCGATGCTTACAAACTTAACACCATCCTGGAAAAAACAACAAGAGGTTTCAGTAAATATTTGGTAGAGCAAGACAGAAAGTTTGTAGACTCAAATCAAGTTGTAGAGACATATTAAGGTCATCATAGAAAGGATTGGTTAAACTACAGCTCAACTTACAATGTTATTTAAAAATCAAACAAACAAACAAAAAATTACCTTATCAGGCCACCATTGGAGCTCCTCTCCCAAGGAGACGGGGCTCTGGACTGGGATGCTCTTCTTGTCCAAGCTGGGCTCACCCTCACGACTGGTGGAGCCTCGCTCTGTGTCGAACGAGGCCCCATCCAGCCACCGGCGTTCGCGTAACCTCAACACAGACTCACGCTCACGCAACAGCTCTGAGTCACGCTCTAAGGGAAGAAGGAGAACTGGTATGCAATAAGGTCACACCAGTGGGATAGAAGTAAGCCACTCTCTGGGAAAGACCCGTCAACATAATTTTAAGAATAGAGAGAGAGAGATAGACTTTTTAGAATTACTGTAATGCAAATCAAAATTGCAGTCATGAAGATTGAGTGGGAGTCTAAATTAAACTGGTGGGTGAGTCAGTTTGCGCGCTCAGGTTAAATGCCAGGTAGAAGAGGAAGTGGATAGACAGAAAGAAAGCATGCATATGGGCTAAAAGTGGGCTAGGTAGGTTTTAGGATAGACTGCCTTAAAGGATCCCTGTAAGGACAGGTGGGCCTAGCGGGCCTTTCTCAGAGAGCTCACAGTATGTACTACAGCCATGCAGCATACTACATAAAACATTTATAGCCTGTAACACCAAACACCCATATTAGAAATCAAGCTAAAGAGACTGAAAAGAGAATTTCCCCAGCAAAAAAGCTAAACCCATTTCTTTACTTTAATTTCGGTAAAAACTATACCTCAGGTAAGTGTACAGGATATTCAGCAAAGAAGGAAATATTTTCTTATCTAATAACATGTTTTTGTTTTTTTGTTTTTTTGTTTTTTTTTACATCAGTCATACAAAAAAATAACAGTTTTGCTTGTTAAATAACCTCTGTCTTATTCAAATCTTGAACCACAAACAGATTACCATGATTTCTCTTAAAATCCATCTAACGTTACCACTTTTTCAACTTTTCCTTTTCCAACTGGTCTACTGAGTTTTTTTTTATAATAAGCTTTTAAACTTCCACCCTCAGAAACCAAAGCCATCACCAGTGTTGTTACCAAAGCCTCTTCAACACCCTGCCTTCTTCCCTTCACTAGTCAGAGATGGGCTGCTGAGTTACCTCTGGAAGATCCCAGGCGAGACAGTGAGGAGCGTCGAAAAGATGGGTAGCCAAAATAGCTGATGTCCTCAGAGAACATGGCATCAGCATCAATAATCACGCTGGGATGAGCTGAGTGAATGTCTGCATCCAACAGGGACATCAGGTCCTCTGCACAGGACAAGAATAAAAGAGATAAGAGAAATGAGACAAACATTTATTATTTCTATAAATTTGCTATGCACATTATAATGTGCTGAAGCAGCTAAATCTGAACTTAGAAACAGAAAGAGCATCAGTAGAGTGATGTCTTGTTAACAAACCTCCAGGGAGGTAGGACTCGCTGGCCGTGTCATCTCCGTCATCTCCATCTTCATCATCCCGGCTCAGCAGGTTGTTGACAGCGAGGTTGACATCCAGGTTGGTTCTCTGGAGTTCCCTAATGATCACACTCCTGGACTTCCCCTGAAGGACTACCTGGGCCTTTGGGAAAGGTACAAGAACAACGAAGGAAGAAAGAGGTTTTAGTGATACTTGTTTGCAACTGCAGACTAGCGAGTAAACATTGTCATTTGATTAAAGTCAGAATAAGATTGAAAAAATTTTAAATATTGGCTTGACAAAGGAAAGATGTAGACTTGCTCAGAGGTTTTTGTACCTGAGTAATAAGCTCTTCAGGGATGACAGAAGCAGGTATGACAGGCTGAGGCTGGCTACCTAGGAGGCCCGAGCCACGATCCCTTCCTGTACGGATCACTCTAGTCTGTCGACGGGAATCACGAGCAGCTGTTGACGACCTGCCCGAAGTGCCTCCGCCTCCGCCTCCGCTACCTCCTCCTCCACTGCTGCCACTTCCTCCTCCACCTCCCCCTGCTCCTCCTCCACTTCCACCTCCTCCACTGCCTCCGTTTACCCCAGAGCTCCAGCGACTCCTGTCACATACATTGCAAGGCCATGGTCAGATTAAACTGCCAAAAAAACCACCATCTGACTAACAAAGCAGACTCAGAACACACACACATCTGGGTACGAAGGGATTCAGCCTTTATAACAATAGAGACAGGGCAGTTTGCATCAGCAGCATTTCCAAGAAGGAATAAATTAACTGGTGGCAAATCTCAAGAATTATTCTGATACTGCAAGAGATGTAGTTTACTTAAAGCATTACATTAAGATTTTTTATACCAAGACATTTGTTTTAGTTAAACATTCAATTATCTGGGTGAAACTTAAGAGACTTAATTTGCAGCCTTTTCAGTTCTGCACAACGTCAATATCAGAGCCAACGACACCTATATTTTTCAGAAGGAATCAATTCCCCGGTAGGCACCAAAAGCAAAAGCACTACGTAAAACACTGCATACCACACATTAAGCAGAGTCAGGTATTATGGCCATGCTATTTGATATATGCCATTTGGTGGACACATTTAGCAATTACATTTTACAGCACCCGTAGTTCTCTCTTGAGAATAAAGAACCCCATGGGGAATACACCCCTAACCCACTGCAGCGACAGGCTGAGATTTAAATGCTGAGCTTTTACAGAACCATTTGTCTCTGTCAACCCTGCCAGAACTTACCCAAGGGTGTTGCCTGCCAGTCTGCCAAGTGTGTCAGAGCCAGACAGGAACCAGGGCGGATCACTAGTCCTGCCTGGCCTGGAGCTCCTTCCTGTCCCTGAACCACTGCTCAACTTTGAACTGGAAACAAAAGATGGGAGATCAGTTACAAACCTAAAGAAGTCCCACACAGGACAAAAAGACTTTTTAAGACCTGGGTTAACAGAAACTAAATGTACCCCAGGTATGTTTTAAAATGATACCCCTTGGTTCAGGACTTATTTTCTTTTAATATTATACAATGAAACGGTATGGGGTATTTTGGAGACTAGCATGGCAACACCCTTAGGAATCAGAATTGGCTGCAACTCGTTCCGCCTTCAAGACTTTCCTTTTTTAAAAGTTCTTGGGGTTTTGGGGCTGCGACTGCTTTCTCCTGTTTCAAGATTGCTCATAATGGAATGCCTTCTTTAACCAAAAGTTTGACCAAAAGTAGTTTACTGCAATATTCTTTACTGATGTCTTCCAAGTTGACAGTAAGTATAAATGGTGTTTTGCTGTGACAAAGGAGATAAATTGTGACAATTTTGCCAACGTTTCACATAACAGAGACTAAAGTAACGTTGAATATAAATACTTCCCCACAAAAACATACAATCACATTAAAGTACCAAACTGTGATAGAGGGAAATAAAACACAAATTTAAATTAATCAAATACAACACAGAGAAACAGCATATTCAAACCAGCGTTTAACAAGCAAACAATCCAGGTAACTTTTGTTATTATTCACAATCATAGAAGACATTAGGCCATGTTCAGCAAGCTAACAAATTTGCCAACGAACAACCTATCCATCTCTTTTCCGTAGGCTTCCCAGCAGCCCACAATGGTACTGACTGAAAAGCAATTAAAATTTGAAACCATCTCATCTAATTTCTCCTTATTTCTTAGTCTGCAGCAAGTAGCAAAACATGTGCTCTGCAGAAAAGTTTGGAGCAGAGAGCTACTCAGTCTTTTACAGCCTAATTCACATGCTTACTTAGCAGCTAGAGGGGCCTTGAAAACTCTGAGGTCACTGTTGGACGTTGTTCTTCTGGCCAGTTATCAACAACTTTCAATGAGACAGTCACCAAAAATACATGCTTGTAGCCAAAACAAAACAGTGCAGCTAGTAAAAGAAGTGTTTTATTTATTAAGTAGCAAACACTTGCACAGGTCTTAAGGCATCTGGCTGTCAGAATGTTACACACAAGCTTGCTGCTGGTTGTTTGGTGTCAAGTTTAGTATAATGGCAAATGTATTTTTTATTAGCAAAAGATATATGACCCTGGAATGCAGGTAACTTTCAGAAAATCACTGAGCAGATATAATATTTACAAGCCCATTTCAAGTTTCAATTCTAATAGATGTAAATATTTGCAGCAAAAGAGCCAGAGTATCATTCCATGAGTGGACACACGTCCAAATGCTTCATAGCAAAACCCACCATCAGTAAGCCTGAGCATGCTCACTTCATCTTGCACTAGACATCTCCTCAAGCAATCTGTTTTCCAACTTATTGCCAGAGCTAAAACAGTTTCCGGGACTGATCCCATCATAAAGAGGTCTCTCACCCATCGCTGCCATCCGGTTTGCTGAGCTCCAGGCGATCCGGCTGGACCGCAAAGCTGATTCTGCACACACGTCCATCCTGAAAGATGTATTTATGTTTTTTAGTGCCACATGTTGAAAAAAAATGACAACAAATGAAAAAAACAAACAATGAAAAAAAATGTAAAGAAATGTTGCATGTAATTTATCAAATTAGCAATGGGAAATTAACCTGCCCTCCACATCATTAAGCCAAACACTCAGCAACCCTTTGCCCTTTACATGTGATTCTGAACGCAAATTACAACTGCTTGTTTATTTCAGAGGTCATATAAACATATCAAGCTCTTAAGATTAACGCAACCATGTGAAGTTTATCAAGGCACAATTGCAGTGCAAATAAAAGAAATTAACAGTTAATTTCAAACATATCCTGATCATACTTTCACCTGCATCACCAGTTTTCTGAAATTTCTGTCAGAGCTTAATAAACAGTGGTCAGTTACCGACCGTCTCTTTAGTGTCTAAAGTCCTGTTAAAATTGGATCAGCCTAATTGGGGCAGTGGCCTGTGTACAACATATTCAATCTAATGAAGCCAGCCTGTGTCAAAAATTCCACACAGCCAGAAAATAACACAAGCAAAGTCAGAGTGTACCTGATAATGCTGACCTGGTCTGAATTGACATCTTTACAAAATCATGAATGGTTTTATGCAATTTCGATCCATAAGAAGTTGGGTGAACTTAAACGGCCGTGGTCTCAACAATTAATTATCTTTCATCAGAATCACTCACCACCTCTCTTAGTCTTTGATTGTTGCTAATAGTGTAGTGTCTAATAGCATTACCTCAAGAAGAAATCCAGCATGGTTTGGACCAACAACACACTGTTTAAGGGTGGCCTGCTCCAGCAGACTAAGGTGTGGATGACTGCATCAGAAAAGGGAAAAAACAAAACAAGACACAATGTCAAATGAGACAATATTCAGGATAATAAATAAGATCCTGTTTACAATCAACTAATTAAATTGAGAAAAGCACCCAAAAAACAAACCTACCTGTTATAGCTGTATTTGTTAAGTTTCTCTGAGACTTCACGGAGCCTGAGAAAAAAAAAGGAAAATGCATGAGCTGTCAAAGACTAAATGGCTTTGACTCATGTTTCTTTTTAATTTATCTGACCCCAGGGCATTTAGTATACTTAAACACATTTTGTAGAAAAAGATCTGTAAAATAAATATGTGTGAAACTAGGAGAATAGAGTTCATCCTAAATTAGCATTAACAAATCTACACTGGGCATTAATGCCACTGGCGTCAAGCATTAATTATAAGATAACAATGGTGTAAAAGTTTAGATCGCTCTGCTTGAAACATAAGTTGTGACATTTATTATGCTAATGCTGAACATGTTAACATCTGTGTCACAGGTTGTCAGTCAAATTTTACCACACACAGGATATAAAAGCACAGGTCACAGCTGAGTGAGTGACTTCTTTTAGCTGATGATACCAGATTAGTGAGTTCTGATGAACTCAGTGGAGTAACAAAGTACTAATAGCGAGTATTTTGTTCTGGCCTTTAGTTTTAACAATTTCAATTATCTGAATCAGTTTGTTGCGTCACAAGGTTCCAAAAGTCCCAGCTCGATCATCAGTGGCTTTTGCTCATGGGAAGATAACAATGAGAGATGTTACTTTGAACTGTAGCGTATTTTTAACACAATACATTAGGAATCAAATTTCTGCTTCGATCTAAAAATATTCCTTAATTCAAAGGTGAATACTACAAATACACAACAGTAATACAAAGGCATTTATAACATCTAAATTGTGTTCACCCATTGGATATTTCTCACAACAACACTCCCTGCCTTTTAATCAAATAACCTTTGTTTGTTTGTACGTTTTTCCAGAAGACTCGTTTCATTTTTCCACCCAAATAGGTTAATTCCCATCCATGTCATAAAAGTATTCCATTTTCCAGTAACATTGGTAATGCACTGAATAGGGCTTCTACTTTTGAAAGCCTTGCCACCTAAAATATCTACTTACATATCACTAATATTGTGCAAATTAAGGGTCAGGTCTGCCATTCCAACAGTTTCTGCATTCATTATTCACTATGCAATGAAAAGCCATTTGTTCAATAACTGCGGTGAACTTTTAACACTGTTTGCTCCATCTCCTCTGAAAGTAAGTCAGCTTAATTTAATTGCCAGGCTGTTGAAATTTTATGGAAATCCAGAGAGCATACAACAAAGAAGGTAATGAGACATTTGTTTCTTAAAAAAATCTTCCATACTGAATACATATGTGCAATATCCTTTATGACAAGCTGACAAGTTGTACTACAATGTCATGTGACCCATTTACATCTGACAGCCTTGAGGGACTGCAGTCATTGTATTGTAACCTGATACTTGTCTCTATGTTATCAAGAAACAGTCATAAACTTTCAACAACTCTCACCTTCCTGGCCTATGCTGTCATCATAAATATACAGTTCTGCAAGCTGTTTCTCCCACACATGGTCATTACACACAGATATAGAAGTGCTGAGGCACATGCTGAGACAAATGACCTAACTCTAAAAAAAAAATGATGTCAACAAGTGCCAGTTGGCATGTCGGTTTGAATGGCAATCATATTCTCATCTGACAGTAGAAAACTCATCTTCAGTGGTGAGTGAAGATGAGTGACACATAAGTGGTAAAAGAAGAAATCTCACGATATAAACCCACATTCCAAGTATCAATCCAAACACTGCATGAAAGAAAGAGAAATGACTAAAACAACCAGGTCCATCATTCACTGACCAATCAAACAATTGGCAGCATTTTGGCACAAACACAAAGTAGACTCGCCTCAATGAGCCATTTGAGCCAACAGTTTCACTAAAGCAGAGCAAAAAAATATCAAACATCCACCTCACTAAAGGGGAATACTGTTCTTAGCTAATGTGTCTAGGCAGACCTCAGATAGGACAAACAAACTACTGGTATTTAGTTGAGAAAATCTGACCGGATGTTCATGCCAGGCAAGCACTTCTAATGAGCCAGGCTGGACCAAGCCTTTTTATTTCAGATAGAAGCACTTATCTGCTTTGACAACTGCAAGTTCCTTCATGGGGAAGAGAGAGAGGAGGGGGCCTCCCAGCAGCACATGGTGACTGTAGCATGCAATGGCATGCATGCCTGGGGATGAAACAGCCATGACCTCTTTGAGGAACTGATGGTCCATACCACCAAGATATTTACCAGGCTTTTTTTAATATGATTCACAACTGGCTGAGTACATTAAACTTTCCTGTCAGTTAGGTCAAAGCTGGTCCCCAGATTTTGATGTCCACTAACTTCAAAAAGGTGTTCAAACACTTCTTCATCCTATATCCAGTTCTTAATCTCAAGGTCATTCTAAAAACACTTCAACCTCTTTGTCTTTAAGTAGAACAGCTCATTAATCAGTTCAATCTCAATGGATGATATAAATAGGTTTATCATAAATCACATGTTCTGCCAAAATACAGGTCGCACACAATGTCCTGAACCTTTCTTACGACTTCTTCTGACTGATGATCCCTTCAGTCCAATCCATTACGTGCAGTGTGATGAATGCCATCAGCATGTCACTACGAACAAAACTGTGTGCAACTTAATTAACTGTGCGTATCTGCTGTGGCAACTTGATTTTTAAGTAGCAGTGAAAAGCAATACAATTTTGTATCATCATGTGAAGACTGATGAATCCAGCATCGTTCATACACACACTTTGTAAGCATTGGCTTGTCCCATTATTGCTGTAGATAACAGGATTAATGTGTATGCAATGTTGCTAACTGCGCTTCTTTGCATATTTGAGATTTCTATCACGGTGCTCATTGTTAAAAAAGAGAAATCAGCGTGATATTTTAAGCGAAATTATAATGTTTATTGTGCCATTAACGTTAAAATTTGAAAAATACCCTGACAAGAAGGACACCAAAACATAAATATTTGGCTTTGTCAAGAGCATGGTAGCGAATTCTCTTGCTAGCATTAGCAGCTAGCTATCAGTTAGCTGACGTTAGCTACTTCATTGATCATGATTATCAACGAGACGCCCACAAAACAAATACTGACACATGTCAAAAGAGTGCATATGTACATTAAACACGAAAGCTCATATATTTTCAGCTATGTTGTGTTTTACGACCTTTATTTCCCTCTCTTTTCCCCATCCCCCAACCCGCATTGTCTATCCCAACTTTGACTGTGAGCCAATCCTTCCAAAGAACCAAGGAAACAGCCTGCTAACGTTAGCTAGTCGTACGATAGCCAGTTAACGGGCTAGCATCTATGTTAGCACTGGACCGACTGTTTAGATAGCGGCAGGCTAACGAGGATTGTTCAAGATGCCGGGCCTTGTTTTAACCCTGAGGGAGGGGATTTAAATCATTTAAACCCGAATACACACGCATGACAATATCAACACCGTTCGTTAATACACCCTCGAATAATATATACCGTATTCTGTAAATAAATCTTATATAAATTCCTCTTTTCCACGCAATAAAATACCTGTCATTGAGCTGGTCTTCGGTCCCGGGCAACGGGTGAACCACGAAGTGTATAGATGTCATGGGGTCAATCCAAAATCACACTGAGGCGTGTGAAAGATGTGGAAATTATTATTCTTTCGATTACTGTATATATATGGATTCATAGGAATCGTTTAATGGCGAAAAACCTCGAGTTTAGATCCCAGCCTCCTCACCCACATGCCGCCATCTTAACTCTACCAAGCTTCTTCTCTGTGTGTTGATTAGTGCACATGCAACCGCTCCTCTGGTTGGACCCCGAGCGCAAACAGGAAATGTGTTAAATTGGACGGGATTGGCCTCAAGAAGAAAGGCAAGACGACTGTAATAAAAAATACTACACTTTCACACTTCGAAGTCTTTGTTCTCACCTAGTTCATCCAGTGCATCTTTGATTACTTGCATTTTCAAGCATCTGCAGTAATTTTCGGTACCGGTTCTACGATGCTCAAACAAAGGGCTCACGTTAGCTATGTTACCTATAAACAAGCTGATACAAGACAATAAAAAAGCCAGGACAATAGGATATCAATAGCAAGCCCGATCGTTCATTTAAGGTCTCAAGACTAAAATAAAAAAAGAACAATATATGTTTTTGTGTAGCCACAAACTAGATTATCCACATGCTCTTTTACCAGTCAAACTTGAAATGACTGACTCATTCTGTTAGCCTATTATTCACTGTTTTTCCATTTGATGAATTTGTTTTTCATCATCCAACTCACCATTTAGGTAATGTATGTAATTGCTGTTTTTATTCCTTTTTGCCTGTTTGACAAGAACATAGTCTTGCAGGAAATTTTAGATTCTAACTTTACTGGTTTTCCCAACAACAGTTCAGTTTCTGCAGTTCATTAATAGAGACCTAAATACTGTGATTATGGCATAAACAAGATTATACTTCAAAAACAGACATCCATGAACGTTTTTTGCTAAAGGACTTCAGTATGCTATAACCACCACTCCGTGACCAACAAAAACCTAACATTATTTCACTAAATCTTAAGGGAACAACATGGTTATACTTGGCATATATTCAGCATCACTGCGGGGATGGAAAAATTCATGTGGGACCCTCAATTTAATGCTTCTATTCTTACAACAGAAATATATTTAAAAATGAACCAACTTAGATCTGAGCTATATAAAGGGAAAGAAAATTAAAATCTGTTCACATTGGACTTCCTCCCATGGAAAACTTTGTCAGTGTATAACATCACCACATCATGTAAACTCTATGAACTTCAGGATATGATTCAAGCAGCAGTAGTGCAAGCACACTATACTGAATTAAAAATAAGAAAAACGAGGGGACAGATATATGTAGGCTCAAGGTTAACCTTGTGTAAACGTGACTAAAGATAATTCCACTTATTCTCGTCCTTTTGCCTTGATGCCAGGGGTTGAGCTCTGCCTATGGAGTGGAGGGGGCAGGGGGAATCACCACATAGCATGGATAAAAGCATAACATGCTTTGGCTCAAATAGATTGATAATGCAAAACAAGTTAAGATTTTCCTGCTGGCTAAATACTCAATACATGTCTTCACTGGTATAATACTGGTATCAAGAACCATCACAAAAATACCTTAATACTGGCCAGTTTGATAAGCAAATAAAAAGCCGCCTAGAAAGACAGATAATTTTTATGTGTAAGTCAAAATCAAAAGGATATTTGGATAATCACTCTAATCTACAGCCTAATCCAATAAAAATTCTCTTTACACCAGCAGGTGGCAGGGTTTACCTTTCATAAGGAGATCAGAATTAGTCTCAGAAAGCCATACTAAACCAGAGAGTATTTTACATTTCCTGCACTGCTCTTCATGTAGTTGCCATAGACTAGAGTGGTTGTGTGCATATGAACATGTAGAGGCACATATGGTGTTCTGGTAGCTCAACAGTTTTGCAGCTGCCCAGAATGGCCATTTGTCAAAGATATCTCAACTAAAACAAGGGCCTAAATAAATATCCTCTATAACTGGAGCTAAAACTGAGAAGTTTCTGACCAAACAAGATGTGAAGGAAGTCTGCAATGAAGCATTACACAAAGAGACCAGCCCAGATCAGGCTCTTCATTGATTTAATATATGTAGCACACTTCCCCACTTAGCCAAAGCAAAGAGAAAAGAACCATTTATAACCAGAATGACTGATCTTGTTACATACTCTTATGAAATATGGCCTCTAGTTTACATTATGCTGTCTTAAACTGAACATATGCTTAGTGAAGTATCAGATGGTCACCAAAAACAAGACAAATGTCACATAAACTGGAAGTTGCTCATAGTTTGTTTGACATATTAGAATTTTTTTACATTTACCTATATAATACTTTAGTATTTTTTGCATTCTTATGAGCAGTGCTCTTTGAAATATACAATAATGAAATAAAAAAGGTTATTGAAAATTAATGTTATTCAAAATTAGACTGTACATCTCCATTTGATTATTTGGCCTTTCTTTCTGCTACAAATTCTACATGTCATGTAACCAGCAGTGACAAGCATCAAGGATTTTTTTCTCTATGTTTACTTAGTTCAACACAGAGGTTATTGAAGCCAGTTTCAATGCACTTCAAAAAACTCTGTAACCTTTTTTAAAGAGTAAAGTCAAACAAAACTCCAGGATTCTCGATGGCTATTTTTAGGTATTGGGTAGGGGGTTATCAAATGACCTCTGGTGTTGTTAAATATGGGTACAAAGTCAATGTCAGGTACCTGCGCTGTGGTCAGCTTAAGGTTAGGGGGTTTGCAGCTTTAGAAAATTTATGCAGAGAATACTCATTTAATTTAAACAGGCTGTCAACATAGATAAAAGGCACAGTTGGTTATTTAATAATGTTACATTTTTGAGCTCTTATAAACCTGAATTATTCATCAAAAAATGACCAGTAGAGCTAAACCATCACCACTAATAGCTTAATGAAGCACCTTATACATCCATTTAAAACGCAGTGGACCAGGACCAGCTCATGTCAGTTAGACCACAACCAGAAGTATAAGTTACCGTATTCCCAGTGGGGTAACACGATCGCTGGCTAGAGAGTAAGACTTTAAAATAACTCCTCTTAGTGCTGTCTGTGGTATATCTTTACAGGTACAGGGCAGGACTGACCATGAGAGCGTAAATCTGCCTGTTAACACCAGATCAGCCCATATCCCCTGCTCCAGACACCCAGTCACAGATGCTGCACAGCTTAAATGGCATTATGCTGGCCTACATGCATTTAAGAAATAAAAAGAAGTCATGAGCTATTCCACTGTCTTTTTATAAGGCTTTTTCAGACAAACTAATCCATTTTTACAACAGCTAAAGAGAACAATGAGATCCTATAGTCCTAGTCTCACTTGCCCCTTAACACCTTTTGAAAGTTGGCTGTTGTATAAAAAGCTGTAACATCTGGGGCAATACTGCCACTAGGTTCAAACAAAATCTGTTTGCCCATTGCACAAGACCACAAGGATGTTGTAAAATTCTGCTTAAAAGAGCACTGCCATTGCAACTAGTTAACACTGGACAATCAGTCTCCATTGCATCACGCTCATAAAAACTAGGGCAAGTTGGCTGAAGAGCAGTGCCATGGTACAGGACTTATGAATGATGTGGTTTTTTTGTGCCATAAATGCTCACTCTGAAGTGTTAGGAGTTGATAACCCTGTTGAGATAACTAACGCACTGAACCATGCTTCACAACAGTCTTTATAGCAGAGGTAATTTCGTCATTTTGGTTTGCACAACATGTTATCTATAAAAAGTTCTGCAACATTTGGTATTTTGTTTTATTTTAAGCTGCACAAATCAATATTTTTGTGTAACTTTGCCTAATGTAAAAGGCATTGCTAGTTGTGATGAACCCACTGACAATAATTGCCAACCTGAAGTCTAGGGATTGCAGAGTCTTTAAGTCTATTTTGGATCAAACGCTATTTGCAAACATTATTGCCATATCATCTTTATAAAAAGATAAGATGTCAGTGATCTGTTTTAATTTTTTTTCTTTTGCTTTGCTGCTTCAAAATGGCCTTTACATCATTTAAGTATTTCAGTTAAAGGACCACTCAAACCATTCAGTGTTGAACTTCTGCAAGGATGGGCATGGGGGACCAATTAGAAAAAGAATGGCCGGAATCAGTGTAGCAGAGGCAAGTAATGAGTATGAGTCAAGTTTCAAAAATGCAGGATCTGGGGCAATGACATCATCTGGGGTTTTCTCAGACCTTAGAGAGCTCCCAGCAGGGTTACTGAATACACTCTACTGCTGCGCTCACAGACCAGTGCCCTTCATGAAAAGTAAACACTCTTCTTTGTTAAAATGGTGGAATGCCTGCTTAATATCTGCCCTTAAACAATAAAGGAAAAAAATTCATACAAACGTATCAGTCAACTCAACACTCAAACATGATACACACAGAAATATAAACAAAATCTTAATTTATTTTTTAAAAAATGCACAAAAAATAAGTAAAAAAACACATTCAACATTCATAAGAATGTTTGGGTACAGGTTATAGTGAGCTATACATAGATACTGTAAAGACTAAGTTAAGAAAGTATTTTAGAGATTGATTGCAAAAAACCAATAACATTAATATTGTTAATTTTTAATTATGCTACATATTGTTCCAGATTAGCTTTGTAAACTAGTGATCCCTTTTTATTGGATCACTAGTTTACATAATTGGGTTATCGTCATAATTGGGTTATCATCAATAAAGGTATCAAAGTTCACAAGAATACTTTGTTGTAGTATCAACTGACTGTAAGTTGTGTATTAGTTGTGAAAAAAGCCTTAAAACTGTTTTTAAATTGAAATACTAATATTTGTGCATACTGGACTTCTTCCAGATTATAATTTGTACTCACAAAATTATTAGAGGCACTTCATCAAGAAAGCAGAAAACAGTAATGGTTTCTTTTCTGCATCTGTCATTGCTCTCAGTAATGCAGTCATGGTGTATTGAACTGCTGAATTAAGGCAACTGGATAGGAGGTTCTTGAGTCATGCTTTATCTCTCATTCAAAAGGTCTCTTTGGTTGTATTTCTAACAGACTAGTAGGGAGTGCATAGGGTTGCTTAGTTTGAGTTTAATCTTAGGTTTTTAGAGGATGGAATCAGGATGTCAAACTGTTCAATGTGCAAAATTAAAAATCTAAAGAGATTTAGATTATATGAAAAACAAAAAAGAACACTTTATGTGACTTGCAATGAGACTTATTTCTCCTCCAGACATCTGATCCTCAATATGCTTTTGTGGAACCGTCTCAAGTTCAGACTACAGTTGTGTCTGCATGTGTATTTTCTTCAGTGTTTGTCCACAGACGGCCTTTTGTTCTGGTTCACTGTGCTGTGTAAGGTCTACAGCTTACACTTACCTAATCCACATGGCTGGCTGAGGCCATCTCCTGTTGGCTGACCTCTTTACACCACCCACAGAGGACAAGAGGCTAGCTAATTGGAAGATCAGTCACATTTAAGAGAAAAAAGAAAGTTCACACAGACAAGAACGCAAGGTCAGTTCAACTACGAATGTACAAGCCATCATCCTATTGTAACACATGAAACAGTTTTCAACCAAGGGAATCTATAGTTTGAAGTCCTTCAAAAGATATATTTATGTTGCAGCTTTATTAAAAGTTTTAACATGAGGTCCATGCATGAAGTTTAATTCAACTGTGGTTGTTCACATTGTATAATGCAAAATGCCAGCTGTGTCTTATTTGTACTTGTTTAATTGCTTTGCATTTGGACTGCTTACATTTTGCTGTTAAATTAGTTGTTTTTATATTTTTTGAGAAACTGTCAAATAAATTCAATATATAGCTAGGTTATTACCGACATTATATTATAAGTTTAATTTCTTTGAGGGTATGACCTCATATTATATGACCTCATATCAAAAATGAGATCCTTTGCCCAATAGAAAAGTATTTAGAACATTTTGCATAACCCCCAAACCTGCAGGAGACATCAAATAACCAAAACTTGTCCTGCCTGCACTCCAGATACTTTTATACCAATTTATTCTGTGAAAATGCTTATATTTTTAAACTTAAATATAATGCTATGACAGCAAGTGTGGAGTTACCCTTTATCAAACTTTATTATTACCTTTACTTATTCACCCTTTATTAACACCTTACTATGTTAACTTTTATGTTTATAAATTCCATCTATCCACCAAATGATTAGTAGTAATAGAACATGCATGTGTCTGCTCTTTCTGAGTGCGTGTGTGTGTGTGCGAGTGTGTGTTTGTGTATTTCGGGGTAAGAGACGGGGAGTATAGACAGGAATGTTTTTTCACACGCCCATGCGGTTGTGTACCACGCTGCTTCCACGGCGCCGTCAGTCCCCGATCACGCGCTGGGTATCTATCCCATTTGACGACGCTTAACACACCTTTGCGCCCTATTGGGTTAGGCGTTAAGACGCGCCCCCTTTTTCCCCACCGCGTTTGAAACGATGAATGGGAAGGAGGCTGAGAAGAAAACTGGGAAACATGCAACTTTTGGTATTAAGTGTTCACGAGAGACAAGCACGGGCAGTGAAACCAGGCTCCTGAATACTTCACGCAAACTAACACAGGATGTAAGTATTTATTGTGTACAACTTTATATATTCCATCTTATATGGCATTTATTATCCTCTGATAACGATGTGTCCTTATCCTACTTAATTTTTAATTATGGGAGGGCATAGTAATATGCAGGCCATATGTTACATCATATCTTATTAACAGTGTAACTTTCTTTTTTTCTTTTAGTTGTAATGATATTTTCTATGCCTTTATAAACAGCTTATGATAGATCTAGGTCATAGTTCATTTGGCCTGCCGCTTGTTTCAGCAGTGATGGTTATTGAGGAGCACCGGTATCGGATATATGTGCACGTACGTGTGTGTGCAGGGCAGGTCAGGGAGGGGTTGTTAGGAGTTGTGTGGCTGTTTGTGTAAGCAGCACAGTTCGTGCTTTTGTCCCCCAGCGAAGTGGGTGAAAGGGTCCCAGTGCTGAAGAGCAGCAGCTGATCATGCTCACTTCACATGTTCCTTTTACATTCCCTATGTGTTGATGAATGTTAATCAATAGGCTTGAAAAGATTGATTATGCATGTTGGGACATGTGATGGACAAATTATATTTTCTTACAATATGCTGAACAATCTTAACATAAATAACAAAATCCAACATAGTTTCAGATTTTACTGTGTGTCCTATTTTCAGAATTTATGATCTAATGTTAAAAAACAGTCCATTCTGTGGTCTTATGCAATTTTTTACTCTTGTATCACAGTTGCAGTATGGAAGCTATGGAGCTTTGCTCAGACATCCAGGGTGAATTCCAGCGTGCACCTTTGGGTTCAGGTGACATGGAAGCTGTGGAGGCTCTGATGTCCATGACCAACCACCGGAAGGCTCAGAGCTTCAAGTTTGAACACCCCAGACCTTTGACTCCATCCTCAGAATGCTCAGAGGACGACTCTGCCCATCTTGGGTTTAATGTACTGCAGGAAGCTCCTTTGGTAAGAAATTCATGTGGGCTGAGAGTTGTCATATATGACATTTGGCACAAAATGTTTGAGGTTGTCTGTGCTCTGCTATTTGCATGTGGTTATCTACTTGCATCATTTTGAATGTAACAAATCCTTCTTTTCAGTGTATGACACCGCCGTATAGTCCACCCCACTTTGAGGCCACCCATCCACCCTCAGCAGCACCCTCACATTGTCCTGTGGCAGTAAGAGGTCCAAGCTGCAAACCAACAGAAGAGTCCTGCCTGCACATGCACACTGCCGCTTCTCAGCAACGGTTCCAGTGCACCAGTGTAATCCGCCACACTTCAGATGGCCAGCACCATTGGTGTAAAATGGAAGACAGATTGACTCAAGCTCGTACCAAAGACTCTAAATCAGTTTTGAGCTGTGGAGACGGGCAGAGCCGTAGTGATTCTGAGGGGAATACTGTATCACAGTCTGACTCTAATGCTGCCACACTGCAGAGAGCTTTCACAGTGACTTTGCCTCAAGTGGCTGAGGACAGCAAGACCAAGATGAATCTTCTAAGCCTGGATGATAAATTGAACACCACTCCGGCTTTTTTCTCTGTCTCAGCTGGTGGTCCTGGGATCTCTTCTGACCCTATCCACTGCCAGATTCTTCCTGTCTCTTCTCCTTCCACGACTGTTGTGCAAAACCCTGCTCCAGCCTCTGAGAGTCAGAGGCAGCACCCAGTACCTGACCCATCAGCCCTCACTGCTGTGCACAACCCCCTGGAACAGCAACATAGGCAACAACAGGCACTACTGCAACCACAAACCCAAGCAGCTTCGTCTGGACAGGTCTTCCTCTTAGGGGGTCAGGTGGCTAAAGGCCCTGTAATGCTGTTTGTCCCTCAGCCGGCAGTTCCCACGCTGTACATCCAGCCAGCACTGGTGACCCCTGGTGGCACTAAGTTACCAGCCATCGCCCCTGCGCCTGGCCGTGTCTTGCCGGAGCAAAGACAGAGCCCACTGCAGCCACAAGTGTCCCGTGTACGCAGTCATGTTTGTCCCCGTGAGGACTGCAGCAAGACCTACTTCAAGAGCTCCCACCTCAAAGCCCACATGAGGACACACACAGGTAAGAGATGAGGGAGCTGATGTTCAAAGTACATGCATTTAAGTTTTAGTGCACTGCTCTAGGTACATTTTACAAAGTAATCCAAAGTCAGAGTCATGCAAAATGATGGCACAAGTGCAATCTTATCATAGTCATTAAAATGTTTCACTCTCCTCTCACAGGTGAGAAGCCCTTCAAATGCAAGTGGGAGGGCTGTGAGAGGCGATTTGCTCGCTCTGATGAGCTGTCTCGCCACCGACGTACCCACACGGGAGAGAAAAAGTTTGCTTGTCCCATGTGCCTCAGCCGCTTCATGCGAAGCGACCACCTGGCTAAGCACGCACGACGACACCTAGCAGCGAGAAAGGCACCCTGCTGGATGTTTGGGGTCACCCAGTCAGCTCACCTCGCTGCTCCCACAGCACTATTATCTTCAACAGCCTCTGTGAGGTGTCCTGATGATACACTGAAGTTAAAACTGTGAAATTTAATGTTGGGCTTTGTGTGACTAGTTTCAAGGCACAGAGAAGTTTTTTTCTAATTTTTGCAGCACCAGTTGGTTCCGAACAGTTGCACCACACTGAGCTGAAAATTAAATATGTTGTCTCCTACTTTGCCGTTCCTTAATAACTATAGATAAATAAGATCAAAGTAATGAGACTGTTTACATTGAACTTTAAACTACTGTCACCTTAAACTAAGCAATTATACTGAAAAGATGTGTAGATATTACAGTATTGTGGAAGCAATTTTTGTTTTTTTTTCAGTGGTATTTGACCAAAGAATGTTAAGTATTGTTTCTTTGTGCCATATGGGAATCTATGTGTTATAAAACAATTTTGCACAAAGCTGTTTTCTTGCAGGAAAATAGCATTCTCTATTAAACTTGAACACATACTCTCTCTTGGTTGTTTTTTAAATGTGTTCAGCTTATTTTAAATGAAATAATTCATAGTTCCTACTTGGTTTTGACCTAGAGTAATATTCTGTGAACTGCCATCACATAATCCAGGATGAGAATAGGACTAAGATTATAAAACCATTTGTATAAAAGGTAATTAGTTAGATATGTCTATGAAAAAGCAGCAGGGCTTCAGTAATCAAAATATTAATGATCTGTTAAAGATGTTTAAACAGTCACAGTAACTCACAGTCCAATCAATGAGGTGTTTATTACTCTTCATTTTCACAAGCACATTTATAAATTTTTGCCTGATAACTCATCATGCCTTAGACACAGAGGGGACAATGACAAAGGTATGACTAACACTTTGCAGGAGCAACTCCAAAGTTAAAGTCGGGAAATAATATTTTTTCTACAGTCATAAATGTTGGGGGGAGAAAAGTTATCTTAAAAAACACATTCAAAATAAAGAGAAAATAGTAGGGGTTCCAGCTTTAAAAATATGTTTTTCCTTATCATCTGATCCAATACCCATCAACACTTATCCTGTTCCATCTGCAGCACATACTGTATAATAAACCCGCTTTGCTATGCAGTGGCATAGCAGCAAACCGGCTGGTCCAAGCAAGCCACCCAGCACTTTAGCAAAACACTTAAAACTCCAGTTTACTGGTGAACACTGAGCCAATACCTTCCCAGCCGACATCAGAGCAGACTGCACTTATCATCTTTCCAGGAGTGGATTTCATGGAGACACCGTGCACAGATCACACTGACTTTATTTACTGCATCAGACAGATGAGTAAATGCACCTCCATATGCAAGTTTTCATTTTAAAACATTGAGGAGGACAACAGGTTTCAAATGTAATAATGAAAACAAAATCACACAAAATAAACTACACAATTACAATCATAAATACACAGCTGATAGCAAAGCAGCATACATCTCAGTACTGTACTTCTGTTTAAATACATTGGTTCACTCAGATACATCTCTTACTTTACAAGACTGGCAACAGTAATGGAGATATAGATAATACACTTGTCAAATATAATCATCTAAAGTTTTTATATGTCTACTGTATGAGTGTAAACTGTGGTGCCATGGCATATCCAAAGCAAAGGGAAGAATGCATCTGTCTTTTTGGAATCATCCATTTTGTTGCATACAATTCAAAATTAACTTGGGTTTTCCGGGCCTAATCACTTACTACACTTCACATTGCAGTTTGTGAGATGAGTTTACTCTGGTCCCAGCAATTTCAAGCACCATCAGCAGTTCATCCAACTGGAATGTAGACCAGAGGAAGCTAGCAGCAGAAACCAGTGAGGGAAAGATAAAAATCCTTCTGGTCTGATGATTGCTAAGCTGGGACAGACAACGCAGCCTCTGTTTGGCAGGAATTGAGGAAATAAGGGACCAATGAGAAGTTCTTCAGTGTGGCCTCATGAGTCACACCAGTGTCCTGCATCTCAAACCTGGTGAAAAATGTGAAAACATGAGTCAAGGACAAAATCTAAAAAATGTAACACATTCCAATTTACAAAATAGTCCACCTCTGAGTTCCTTACCAGTCTCTAGAGGAAATGACATAGTATACAGGAGGTGGTGGTGAGTCAGTAGCAGTGCAGAGTGGCTGACCCAGACTGTACGCCCCTGCTTGGGTGAACAGGAGCCAGTCTCCGATGTTGAGCTCAGGCAACAGACAGAGCTCCACCACCTGGTCCAGGTCATCCCCAGAGGGACCCCACAGGCTGCTGCTGAATACTGGAGAATCCAGGGACGCACTCTGCTATACACAGAGGAGAGGGCTTTTATTTAGTAATCCAAAACACAACTATCTTTACCAGCTGGAGATAAAACCTTATGCTATATATTTAGTACATTGAATTTATTTTTAAGAGCATATATGCAAGCCTTTTGACTGAAGAACCCCCTAAAAATAGGGAACTGACTCTTTTGTCATTACTATTCTGTTGTTTGTTTGTTTTTATGCTTACAGAATGCAACTTTACAGGAAACTATATGTAGGCCAGGGACAAGGCTATAGTGGTATACTTTTTACTTCAGTCTCTTTTTCAAACTCAGTGCCAGCTGACTGATGGAGTGCTGCTTGAACAGAGGTGAATGGAAGTTGAGGCATATTTAGCAAACAGTGTCACAGGAGTTTCCAACAGATGCGACTTGGCTTTTAATGCCATTATGGTAGCTAGTGTTGATATAGCTATGTTTCCATAGAATCATACTGGAAAAGGAATAAAAATTAGCATGTCCACACAGATGTTTTTGTCATGGGTGATAGGGGCAAGAGCCGATAAATACCTATGACTATTGCAGAGTCATTTGACTAGGGAATAAATGCTCATTGTACCTTTTACCACCAAGGACAAAAGCCATATGTAAGTGTGAGTAGATTTTTTTAAGTCTTTCAGAGCTATGGAACTGTGTTTCTGGAATTTCAAATTGATTAGAATGTTAAGTTTAATTGCCTATAATATGGCATTTCTTTCTATCAATTATATAACCTATTATTGCTGAGTCAGAGCAGACAGTGGATTTTTCCATTTTTCTGCAGTGTGTAAATGTTGCCATCTACTGACTATTATGAGAGACAAAATAAATGTGTATAAATATCAAGAAGCAAAGAAGAGGAGTTTTGTTGTGGTTCCATTTTGACCCACATAGAATCTCTGAGACCCACCTTGTGAACAGATGGAGCAGCGATCAGTGTTTCTGAGAGTTTGCTGGTAAATGATCCGTACACTCCCTCGTTCATGTAGTACTGGAACTCTGGCTCGTCATTTGGTGATGGGTCATCTGTTCACAGGAATGTTAAACAAAATCCATAAGAGTGGAGTGGATTAACCTTTTAACCTTGCTGTCAATATGTCTAGTTTCATATTACAGTCACACACTAGTCTTCTAGTATCTTTGGCACGACACAAGGTTTTCCTGTGACAGTTGCATAACTTTTTTTTTTAAATAACTGTCACACTGCCAATTCCTTAACTTTCAAAGTGGCAGCCCTCCTGGTTCTGCAGTCTGAGATCTAAAAATGCTAAAGCAATCAAACTGCACCATGTGAAGTCAGCCTTGAAGTTTGGTAACATTTTCAGACTCACGATTATATTCCAACTATTTTCTTGATGTAAATAGCTCAAACATCATATGAATATACTATATAACCTAAGTGAATATTATGCCACTGACCATGTGCCTGGCAATCGCGTGCCACCACCTCCTTTGAAATGATGTTTACAGCCAAAGTAAAAGCAGAGGACACAAAGAAGCTGCCAGGCTCAGCAATGATGGAAACTCCAGTAGAAGGAGGGAAGTAAAGGTCCACCATAGACATGACTGCACTATTGATCTGCAAAAGAAATTACAACCATAAAAAGAAGGAACCAAAAGGGTCAGGCCTTTAAAAAAATGACCTTTAAGAGGTTACTCTATTTGACATTTTGAACCTAGATAGAAATGATACATTGTATTTCCTCAGACTTTAAAAAGAATGTGATTTAAATGTGGCACAAGCAACGATGTGATGAGGCTTCCAGTGCATTGTTTTGTGACAGTTGAAAAAAAATACAAGTTCTGCTGCCCCCTGTGTCCTTGTTTTGTATCTAAAAAGCAGATAGACAGATACTGACCAGTTCCAGCTGGGTCTCAGAGCCACTGAAGCCACCTCCAATGTCCAGGATTTTCATGTCGAAGCCAATTTCCTCCTGAGGCAGACAAAGGCTTGTAAATGTATAACCAAACACAAACCATTACCAAAGAGTGTTCCTGAAGCTGTTATATTTGCCCAAAACATAACAGTGTGTGATGGCAAGCAAAATGCAAATGCAAGTTTCAGACTGAACTGAGCAATTAGGAACACTTTACACTTTACTTACTCCCATATCAAAGACACAACGTGCATCAGATATGGCGTGAACATACACCTGGTCAATGTCACAGGAGCTGGAAATGTGAGACCTATAGGGGTCGAAACACAGTAGAAGAGACAGTTAATTACCAATTCCTGAAACCTTCATGATAAGTTATAGTTTATTCTGTAGCCAGCTGAACTAAATTATTTATATAAAGAGATCCGAAGTAAAGAGAGCTGTAGTAGGTCTTCTACAAAATATGTATATTTCCTCAGAGGGGTTTATTACCAGCTACAGTACAATTGCCTCACCTAACTCCAACCACCTGCACACCCAACTCCTTAGCCTTCTCCAGCAAATGCCTGCAGTCCTTGAGAGAGCAGCCGAAAGTCATGCTCATCTCGTCGTCATGACCAGCTGCTTCTGTTGAAACCTGCAGCAGCAGCCTGAGGTAAACAAAGGATCTCAGTTACTGGTTTGCAGAGAAAAAAAGAAACTAAATTAATGAAGCAAAAATAATGCACAACTAGAATGAGTTAAGAGGCAAACACAATAAAAAACAAAATGTATGCACTTGAGAAATAATGATGATCAAATGATTTTACATGGCCTGATTTGACATAAAACCTCTTGTAACTGGTGATCCATATATGCCTGAAGATGGGAAACAACATGTTGTATTTCAAGTAAATTCCCAAAAGACCGACAGTATCTGACATCTAGTTTCACAATGGCAAAAATCCAGGGCTGAAACAATGACAGGGCTAAAATAGCAGCTCTCAAGTCACATCATCGATGGCTTTGGGACTGATACTCATCCAGCACTTACTTGGCATTGGGATGGCAGCGAGAAATCTTGCATAGCTCTGCTTCATTATCACATAGTAGGAGGTCAATGCCGTTCTTAGCAGTGTATTTAATCTGAGAAACTTGTTTGCAAACACCGCTGTAGATGATATCTTCAGAGGGAATACCATGACTCTGTACCAGCTCAATCTCAGACTGAAATACAAAGGGACAAACACAGATCAGTAATCCGTAAATATATCCGAGGTGGAATAGTGAATAGACGTTTCATCTACATCCTGCAGGGTTTACAACATAAAAAATATTTGATAAACACTGTATCTGCACAATATCTGCCCTAAATCACACTGACCACTTGGTGGTGCCTCTATGTCTATTCCACAGCTTGTGGACTACTATTTGTATAGCAGTAACCCACATAATGTGCCAGAACATTCTCTGATAAAAGAGGGATGGTGTATTACTGGACCCAATTTAGTACCCTGTAAAATAATGGTAGGAAACTCCTTTAAAATAATTGTTAATTTACCAATTTCCTGCTCACTATGCAAGACTCTGCATAGCCTAAACAGAACACAATGCAACTGAGGTTATTTTCTGTGGGAAAACCTGCACAGTAATCTAAAATGTTTTTGGGCCAGTACCTTGTTTGTGCAAATGAATCCAGTGCCGAGGGCAGCAAGAACTTCAATAACAGTTGGACTGCTGTTGCATCTGACAGCATAGTAGGGTCGAATCTGGGCCATGTGGGTTCGCCAGCGAACATGCTGTCTCATTATGACTCCCAGGTCTGCTACAAAGAATGCATTCTTCTCAGACTGAGAAAGAAGGAAACATGCATACAGATTAGTAAAAAAAATACACATGTCTATACAGGTAACCTTACAATTTGTAATGAACAGTAAATTACAATTACATAACATACTTTGTTTGAGACAATACAAAGACAAAAAAAATGTGAGGTTTATTAAGCACTTGTTCGGTGTACAATATGTTCCAGTGACATCCCTTACCAAAGTTTGTTCATAAATGTGATTGTCAATCACATCACAGAGGGCCATGCCTCCTTCCAGTAAGCCAACAGAGTACTGTGGTTCATCAGTAATTCCTTTCATCCTCTCAACCGTTTTCTTCTAATCCGACAGGCATAAAGAATGTGGCTAGTCCAAAGTGGTCTTGCTGGCTCCCTCTCGAGCCCCTGGGGTCCTAGGCTTATGCAACAAACTGTACAAGGAAAAGAGAGAAAGTAAACACCAATGCTCAGGATGCAAAACCATTCAATTATAGCTGTATAATGCATATTCATATTTGAAGTATTTTCTAGTTTATACCACAGCTAGAACCTAAACCTTTCTTATGAGATCCCTGATTAAACAAGTCAGTCTCTTTGAGCATCCAATCAGAGCACGGAACAGGCTCTACGTCACAGAATAGCTTTGTGGAGGAGGCCTATTCTTCTGAAAAGCTGCTGTGAAAACACACAGTCTGGGGCACAGGGTTCATTTACTTTACCATCAATTGCTCCCAACAATCACATCACAATCCCTGAGCTGGTGACCCGTAAAGGTTCTTTTTGATGGCATTAAACAAGGTACAATACTGGCGCGGTTGGTGTCACAACTTTACTTTCAGTAATGTTGCACAATACATCAGAGAGGCACAGTAGTCTGGACTTGACCAGATGTGACATGGCTGTAGCTTTGGGAGGTTAAATAGGGAGACCAACAATGTGCCTAGAAAGCAGGCTGTATTGCTGACAACTGCAAGAAGGTGGGGGCTGCTCCAAAATGGTGCAGTGAGCGACAGATGTTCACAAGGGAAGTAAAATCACTGGATCATCAAGACACTGTCACAACTCACTGAGATTACAAAGTATGTTCTTCTTTCTCTATAACCTTAAGTTTTCAGTGTTGCCTGAAAAAAAGGAGGAAGTGTGTTTAGTGCTCCACAAAACCCCATAGCCCCTCGAAAATTGTGATCAGCTGTAATAACAGACAGACTTCTGACACAAACTAATGAACAGATAGAGGGACCAAGGTAAATTTGCAGTGCCTTATTAATTAATTTAAGCAGAAAAATTAAATTATTGAATTTCTCCAAAATGTGAATGATGTAATTTTTTAAAAGTTGTGGATGAAATACTAAACTTAAATTGCTTAACTATGTTACTCATAACATTTCTCCTTTCAGAGAGGGACAAGGTTAATCATGTTATATTAACTTTAAATTACATTTACTTTACAAAACACAGAGCACTATATAGAAAATGCAGTCATAACCAGGAGAATTAATTTCTATAAACAAACAATTCTCTCTTTTAATGTAACTCAATGAGGGTGAGAAAAAAACTACTCCAGATAAGATCTGTCCAGAGCACTGCATTCAGTTATTTTAATAGAGGTGCTCAAAATAGATCTGAAATACAAATCTAAAATAGCCACAGACTGTTTTGATTCATCCAAGGCATGTAGCTTGTTCATACGCTATTTTCATTCCTTCTGTCAAAAGAGTTTTGAGTAAATAAGTTGTCACAATGAATTTATAAACAATGATACCTATCCATTTAAACAAACACATACACAGTTTCACACATGGTATTTGTTGAATATGTCTCAACAATGAAAAAATTATCAAAGAGGAGGTATTCATTCTTTAGTGTACTCCTCATCTACTTACATGGATGAGTCCTTAGATGAGCTCGTCCACTATCAGCTAGGATCCCAAGGTGGCTCGGCGTTGAAGTCAAATGGCTCTCTGTACAGAGCTGCCCCTAGATCCTCTGGATAGTTGTTGTACACCTGCAGAGGGACATATGAAGACAGAGCACACAAGAATTAGACGTTGACAGAAGGACTTCACTGACAAGGAGAGCCATTGTTTCCCCACATACACATGCTCCTGTACAACTTAACCTTTATGCAGAGTGAAGTGGCCCTGGAGGACAACATGATTAAGCAACTGAGCAGGCAAAATGTTGTTATGAGAGCTAAAAGCAATGGAAGGAAGGCATTGTGCAGGAAAAAGAATTTACTTAAAATGTGATACACCTTATGTAATGTAATGGCTGTTTGTTAAATATGTTACATATTCATTGCTAGTTTGGACCATGGATTAAGAATAAAGTAACGTTTAACTGAAGTGACGCAATAATGACTAGCAATTTAAAATGAATGAATTTACATTGCCATGTCACAACAACAAACAATAATATTCACACTTGTCCCTGGAGGTATTAGCCATATGCCAGGCTGTCTGCTACCAGTCCAAAACAACATTTAATATTTCTATAGTTATCTAACGTTAGCTTGCTATCGTAAAAGGTCGTTTGCATTTATTGGTAACGTTAGCATATGATCCAGCGTCAGCTATGTACTCCTGTAGCAACATATATATTTTCTTTCGATTAGAATCAGTTTGCTTATTCATTATTTTCGGTAATAATTCAACTCAGTATGAATATATCCCCAATCTCCTCAAGCTAGTAATCATGACGTTGTCAAACTGAAACCAGCTCTGTTCCTCTGATTCACTGTCAACATGCTAAGTAGCAAGCTAAAAACGCGGTTAGCAACCATTAACGTTACTTACGTCTGCGGAAAACCCAAAAGAGGGGATAGAACGCTTTTTCTTTTTAGGCGGAATTTTTAAAGAGTGGTGGGGTAACTAAAAAAGAAAAGAACAATTGCCATGGACGTGGTGGTTTAGGTCGAGTTATTGTCGTTCAAGGATTCGACGATGATAGCTGCGACGGATCATTTGTTACGACCGAGCGGAAGACATCAATGGAGGTCGAGAGCGCAATGAGACGCACGGACTTACAGTACCGTATAACGTAACAAAATTAACAGGAACATATCCGGTTATCAAAATAAAACTCACATAAAAGAAAATATTGCAACGTTTTCGGGTGATTCAAAGCACCCAAATAGAAACAAGAAAAAATGATTCGAACAGTAAAATTAACAAAAATATTTCCTAGTCATGTATTATAAATATAACTTGTGAATTCTAAATAATTTTATCATTTTCCGGTCTGCATCTTATTAAAGTGCAGTGCGCAATTTAATAGGGCGGAGTTTTGAGATGTCAAAACCGAAGATACTAACCTCAGTTATTTTTATAATAAAATTGTAGACAGCAAGTGACATTTTATTACCAAAGCAATAAATTATCACAATTATAAAGCTTGACAGTAGTTACAGCATTTATAACAACAACGGCAGCAGCTAAAAGAAATCTCAGTAATAACAACAACTATAATAATAATAATAATAATAATAATAATAATAATAATAATAACAATAATAATAATAATAAGACGAAGAAGAAGAAGAAGAAGAAGAAGAAGAAGAAGAATATTGTTGAGCTGAGCTTTTGTTGCTTTCCCCATACATTTTCCTGATGTATTTGGGAACCTTTCAGAAACAGTGAAAACAAAATGTATCTTTAGTCGGAAAAGAAAAAGTTATATTGAACATGCATACACTGTATGTTAAAAATCTAACATGTCAGATTTTTTCAAGAATTACCTGTGTTATGTCTTCATTGCATTTCCCATTTCTAAGCAATAAGAAAAAAATGGTTTAATAAAGAAAGCAGAATCTTCCTTTTTCTCCTGTAGCCAAACTCAACAGCTGCAAAGAATCAGTTCAGTAGGTAATAAATAGATAGATGCATGTCTTTTGCTCCGAGTTCAAGCTCATGCTGAACTTTCCAGTCTCTTTGTTGTTGTGACTTTGAGAAGTTGTGCTGCTTCTGAAAATACAGAGTCCAGGGCAGTGTTTTGTCCAAGGAGATAAATTTGCATGTCTCCCTCCTCAACACTGGAGGAGGAGGGTGCAAAGGAAAGCTCAGCTACTGTTTGCTAAACAGAAGGGAAGTGTTTTCTCTGGGGTATTTTTGATTCAGTATCAGTACTGACATCATCTTTGTCTTGAGAATCACACCCTGAGCATAAAATTCCCTCATTCAAAGTCAGTGTGTCTAGTCACACTGTTTCATATATATATATATGTGTTTGAGGGTTTTAATACATATTTGGAAATTATAGGCATATTAATATAATTCCTTTGCACTTTTTCTGTAGAAATTTTGTAAAATAAATATATGAAAATAAGTCTTTTGTCTTTATTTGTCTTTGTTGTAATGATCCACTTAGGTCTGTATTGTTGAGTCAAAGTCCAATTTCAGCAGTGTCTGTGAAATATTTGGCCACCCAAGTTTTCTTAGTTCTCTGTTTTTTCAAGAAGTGTTAGGATTAGAGAGAAGGACAGAGAGAGACGGGGAGAGAGAAATAGTTTTACATTCAATAAAAATTACACCAAAATATGTATCTTCGGAATACACTCTAAAAGAATTAGGTTCTCACAACTAAATTGCGGATAGTTTCATAGTTTTTAATCACCTTGTCCATCTAGAAGTCCTATTTTTCCAGATTATATGTTAATCAAGAACAAAGTCGACTTAATCTTTATCATCCTGACTGACTAACATCATATAACAGTGCATGTGTTTGTTTGTTTGTTTTTTTTTAAATTACTGTAAAATTATTCAGTGTTAGATGAGCTTGAGCACCCCTTGGGGAAAATTGAACAATGGCAGCATTTTTACACCAATAAAACTATTGCTGAGAGTCCATTGTGAAGGCTGCAGAGACCGTGTCTTTTCCTCCGACTGCAACACAAAAGCTGTTCCGTGTTTTGTGCCTGTTTTCTCCGACACTAAACGAGGTTATGTATATATAAGTCTAATCACACATAGCATCTAAAGTGGCTTCCAGTAAAGCACAATGTTTGATTTCCATTGTTTGGATCATAATAGCCACCGCAGCCATTGGGTATGCGACAGTGAGACATGTGTACCACCCACTGTGAGGGCAAATACTCCAGTGGCTGCATTGTGCAGCAGGAATTCTTATTTGCAAACATTGCAAACAGATTACATCAACCCACAGACTTAGAAAGACCCAGCATTGCTTGACCACAACTGACCAATAGTTTCCAGAGTAAACAACATATTCTAACAATGAAAAGATTAAATAATAGCAAATCAAATAAAAATAATTACTCTTTTTGTTTTTTAAAATGTAAAATTAATGCTTTAAACAAACATTAATATATACAAACAAATCAAAACAAACATGGATATACATCTACAGTATCTTTTTTATATTGGAATAAAAATAATTTATTTACTGAGTATGTTGAGTAACCCACCGTGAATTAGTCTTATGTAACAGACACTAGTGTTGCGAATGTTGTTTGGTCACTCAGCGGCTCTTTTTGCCAAACAATGTTGCTAAGTAAAAGGAACTCCAAACAAACTTTTACAATCAGTGATGTGAATGTTAAGCAGGGAATTATAAAGTAACTGGCTGCAGGAAGAAAACAAATATGCAAAAACAATACCATTATGAATACTATTGCCTATGGATGCTAGCATTTTCTGACAATTACTGCAACTATCTAGGTATTGTACAAAGAATCAGCCCAGTTTATTTACACACCCAAGCATTAATTGTATAATGACTCATTTTTTATCCTATGATATGCAACCTGAAAGGAACAGCGTTTATCTATCTTTTCCAGGACATGTCATTTTTAACAATGGTATCAAAGTGAGGGAGAGATACAGCTAGACATACAATGATGGTTAAACAATAGCACAATCTAAAAATGATACACATTTCACCCTTGTTTTCCTTTCTGTCAAGATAAATTGCAGACTGAATAATTACAATAAGTTTATAACATAACAGAGTCAATAAATGGGATTATTAGAGAGGTTTACTGGAAAAATGTATTGTTTCTAAGAAAACCATACAATCATAGGGACCACAGCTATTAAACAGACAGTTCATGTTACCAGAGAGAGCTTATTTGTTAGATATTTTACATTATATTGTTTGAGAATGCCCAAAATGGTATACTTTTATGAGTGTGCATGCAAATATGCACCTAAAAAAATACAGTCTGTATAGGCTACTGTCTGCTTATCCTTTATATAATGTAGGTTGTGTATGTGAGCCAGATAGCTTATAGAGGAGAATGTGCACAGTGACAGCGCGACACAAAGCAGTTAGAAAGGAATGAGTTTCTGGAAATTAATAAGTAAGTCAAGCAACAAAATGTGAGCTTTATTGTTTTTGTAGACTGCTGTTGAGAAATCAGGGAGCATTCTATAAAGAACTGGAGGAAGAAGGGAGGTGACAGCAGTTAAAGATTTGTTAGCTATTTCAGTGCCTGTATGCCATTATAATAGGCTACTTGAACACTTCCAGGCCTTAGTCAGTAACCATAAACAAAACTTTGTGACATATGTTTGTGAGGGCTACTGAGGTGGTTGTTTCCGAAAAGCTATGGGAGTCTAAGCAATTGCAATGTATGATATGCATGAGAGGGGATGAAAGAAAACTTGATTTTTTTTCTATTAAATGCTATGTATTGCTAAAACAACACTTTTCTCTCTTGATTGAACATCAGGAGATCACACACCAGACCCCCAGTGGTAGTTTTCCTTCTGCATACAGACTGAATATGGCATGTGTATGTGTCCTGATAACATCCCGACAGACTGGCCTTTGGCCAGCCTTGGGCAAGTTCACCCTGCCATTTGATGTTGAGGGTTGGCTCCAGGCAGACCACGCATTGTGTCCCAAACAATGAACCCCAGACCCACTGAACTATAAACATGTCCCTTTGGGGGCGTTTTCCTCAGATTCTGTGTAGGAGACACCCAAAGTCAGGAAACCTGACCCGACTTTTCCAAATTTAGAAACTCTATAGCCACAAATGCTGCTGACTTGGCATCCAAGATTGGCCGTCTCCTTCTCTAATACAGTAATAATGCACTTGGAATGTTGTCTGAAGCACAAGTCTGGGGTGGAGTCATATCAATTCAGGAAATTTGGTTAAATTTTATCTCAAGAATGGAAACATGTTGTTTCATACAAATAAGTTTTTGTAAATTTGGCTGTGATTTCGAGAAATCAGCCCCATTATTCTGAGTCTATATTATTGCTATCACTGTTTTTGAATAACATTCATGAAGCCTTCTACATGACTGCTTACTGCTATAGAGAGAGGCCTAATTGTTGAGATCCTCTTTATCTGGAGGACCAGGCCCTCCTTTGCATATGTTTGCAAGCATCTGCCCAACTAAAGTCTCCTTAATCACTAGCTCACAAAGATCACAGTCAGGCTGTCATTGTTACCTGTTTTGCAGTACCCACGAGCCACCAGCTGTGGCCGCTGCTGAGTTTCCTCAGTGAGCAGAGTGTGACAGGCCTTCCGGTTCCTCTGGCAGATCAGCTGACTCTGATGCTGCTGTCAGGAGACCTAACTGTACTGAATGGCAACTATGAAAATTGTTAACCTGTAGAAACGCCATAACAGCTATATATTTATTTGTTAAAGGAAACATTTTGTATTTACAGGTGAGTGAAATTGTTAAAAAGTAGCAATGCCCGCCTGTGTTGTTCTTGTGAGAAAAGCTAAATGGCTAACGATAGCTAATCCCTTCAAGATATTGCCTGACCTTAACCATCTTTTTTGCTAGCTTTGGTTTGTTTATAACACTGTACGTTATATAGCTCTTTTCAATCCTTATTTGTGGCTGTTTAATGTAAGTTCGCAGCAGTCAGGGTATGAAGATGTGTGTCGTTAGCATAGCAATATCGTAAGCCTGTACTAGACTTCACCATTTAATGAGCTCCTCTTGCTCGCATCAATTTTTTAGCTCGCTTACAGATAAACAATGTCAGGACACTTCATGATAACAGCACTTGTATCTTTCTGAAGCTAAATTAAGCTAAAGACAGGAAGTACGTGAACGCAATTCTTTACTTTTGGTGTCGTTAAATCCGTGCTATACATGAAGAGGCAGACACGGTGTCTCTCATTGTTTTAATTGATTTATAACGCAGCACAGATTTGTCTAGATGCTGTTCTCCTCTCAGTTTTCTCTAGCTGCACCAGTGCTGTAGCCATGACAGAATTTTGGTTGATTTCTGCGCCGGGGGAGAAGACCTGCCAGCAAACATGGGACAAAATGATGGCAGCCACCACACGCACCAACAACCTCTCCAACAACCACAAGTTCAACATCCCAGACCTCAAGGTTAGCATGGACTCACTATTTCAAACTTTTTCCCTGACACCTAACTACAGAGCCACTACCCTGCAATCATTCATTCATTAAGGGACTTTTGTAGTTGAATGTGAATTCATAATTATTATTGATTCATTTTAAAAAGCCACATGATATTACTTGTAAAAACAAGCTTTTATGTTATTACTTACCTTATGTATCCACTGTCAAGAATAGGCTGAATGTGTATACAGGAAGCAGCTTTTATTCCTATAAGTTGCCTGCATGTTGTAGCGTCGGTATGATGAAGTACTTTACCCACAGAGCAGCTTAGCTCATCTGGTTCAGTTTCTCTCTGTGCCTAAGGTGAAGTAACCCCACTGACCTTGCTGCCACATGGGGCTGTAGTGTTCTCCTGGAACTGTTAGCAATGCATGAGCGGCCCTGGACAAAGTGGCGCCATCCTAAGCACATTGCACCCCACTCCCCGGATGTCACTGTAGGCAGATTGAGACCCTCATGACCCAGATCTCAGGACTGATGAGTCAAAAGTTGTAATGTGTTAGTGTTTAACTTATTTGATTTTTGTGCTCTAAAACAGGTGGGGACACTAGATGTCTTGGTTGGGCTGTCGGATGAACTGGCCAAATTAGACTCCTTTGTTGAAAGGTACGCTACCTGTGATGTTGTGACTTAGATTTAACATTACTTTTCATGATCTTTAAGGAATGACTATTTTAATGATTAGATTGTCAGCATCTTGGGCTCTCTCAATCATGCTGAATACAGTATGTATTTTAGAGAGCATGGAAAAAATCTCAACTAACTAGCGTAGTGTTCCTGACTCTCTAATGTAGCCAGTTTACCATTCCTTAATCCCTTCCCCTACCTTGTAACAATGAGGAATTTCACAGGGCCCTGAGGCTAGCGGGCCTCGCAGTCTAAACTTGGCAATTTACAGTTGGGTGACACACCAGCAGCTCTTTTTTAGTCATATTTATACCTGGTTACTTATGTGCCGCAAGTATGTTTTAGTGTAATTTATAGCCTTTTGGAAATATTTACATCCAAATCTCACACCCAGCCATGACTGCCTGAACTTTGCTTTGCTTCCTCTGTGGATATTTCCAAGACTGTGAGAAAGACCAGCATTGCAACACGGTTTCACTTGTTTGACTACAGCCTGTCTTAAATCCAGTTCCTTATTTGAAGTTTCCTTCCAACATGTCTGGAAAAACGACACCTAAACTATTCTTTTAATTTCTGTTGCTACTATTTTAATTTAATTTTGATTGGATTATTTGAATTTGAGTTATTTGTTGTCCTTTGTCATTAAATAAATAATCCAAATATTTTCTAGATACACTGATAGTTCAAAATCAAACCTAAGTGGTAGATGTATTTTTTTAAAGAACTTTTTCACTACGAGATGTGACTTGGCTCCAGTTGGTTGGCTTCACCACTGTAGACGCAGTTCTGCTTTGATGTTCTGCTGAACGGTGTGGTTAAAAATGGTCAACTCTGCAAGTCTGCCATATTATAAATTGCCTTGTCAGGAAATTACCTTAACAAGAATATGTGAAAGGTTTTGATGTGTTTGTGTATGTTTGTGTTACATTTCAGGGCATGAGGTTGTGGTGGTTGTGTTAGTGTGTGGTTTACATTGGCTCCGTGCATGCAGTTTGTGTTGTGCGTGGCTATGTTTTGATGTCTCTTGGCTGTTCACAGTGTGGTGAAGAAGGTTGCTCAGTACATGGCCGACGTGCTGGAGGACAGTCGAGACAAAGTACAGGAGAACCTGCTGGCCAATGGAGGTACAGTGATGTTTAAAGTGTGTCCCAGTTATTTAAGTACCAAAGAAAAGCTTTGATCAGGTTTTGTTTGCCAAGGCCACAGGTTGAGACATACATTTATGTCAGCCCCACCAAGGAGATGAATGGATTTTGTTTGAGAGCATAAACATCTTTAAAAACTAACGCTAAAAAGCTAAGCAGCAATATCTTTTTCTAGAAATGGTGTCCAGATTGCACTGAATAATTTACAAAATTCTGTCTTAGCAGTTTTCACAGTGTTAAGGACCACTTTTGAATAGAGCTTAACCGTAGTCAATACTGTGCAATGAGTTCTGTGGATTATCCAACAGGAACATGGTTTTTAGAGAGCCAAATACTTTTAACACAGACTAAATTTCATGCATTGTATCTGGGCAGAATGGCAAAGAGTTTGAGAAGTACTGAACAGAATCTTGACAAATATAATGACCCTTCAGCTGTGTCTGAAATCACTGTAATAAAAGTGTACTTTTACACCACCTCTGTCTCACTGTAATTTGATAAGAGGTAGATTATAGTCTGACAGGTCATTTGTTGTCTCTTTTCAGTTGATCTTGTCACCTACATCACAAGATTTCAGTGGGACATGGCAAAATATCCAATCAAACAGTCACTTAAAAACATCTCTGAAATCATCTCAAAGGTAGGTCTTTCATTTAGGTTTGGAAAATAGTAATTCTCACTGACCTCATTCAAGTCAAGTTTATATATAGAGCATCAAGTCGGAAACAAAGTTGTTTTAATGCACATTACATATAGAGTGAGTCTGGACCAAAGTCCATAACTGACATCAAATTAACACACCAATGCTATTCTGTGTAGGGGTGTTACTTTAAGAGTATGTAAAGCTACATATCTATTTTTTTCCAGCAAGTAACCCAAATTGACAATGACTTGAAGACCAGAGCATCAGCTTATAACAACCTGAAGGGAAACCTGCAGAACTTAGAGAGGAAGAATGCGTAAGAAATCCACATGTACATTTGTGTCTTACACTACATTTTGGCTGAAGAATTGTTAACAGGAGGTAATGTAGCTAGCTAAACCATACATGAATTTTAATTTGGAAAACCAAGTCCCAAAGACTAATATGAATCTCTGCTTTTCAACTATCATCTAAAAGGCCTTCCAGCTAAATGAACAAACTTTTAACTCCTCCTGACTTGAGTAAACAGACTTTTTACCAGGTGACTCTAACCACTTCCCTGAACTTAGTCATCATCACTCCTCAAGGATAAGTGACCATGTTTTCATGGCTCCATTGTCTTAAAAATTACTGGGACTCTATAATGTGTTATTAACACTGGACACTTTCTTTTGGTTACACCTATGTTGTTGTAAAACTCTTGTGTGCCACTAGGGGGAGCCTTCTTACCAGAAGCCTGGCTGACATTGTCAAGAAGGAGGACTTTGTGCTCAATTCAGAGTACCTCATCACTCTACTGGTGGTTGTACCAAAGTGAGTTTATGTTTTGCAAACCTGTTAAGATGCACATGACTGAACTAGAAATATATCAGCATAATTCAGGGGAAAGATAAATGAGATGCTAAATTTGTATTTTCTTGTCCTTTGTTCTGTCAGGACGGCATATGCTGACTGGCAGAAAACATATGAAACGCTGGCTGAAATGGTGGTGCCTCGATCTTCAAAGTAAGTGATGTCATCATGTCAAATAAAAATTTAGAATAAACACATTTTGTTAAAAACTCTGGATCATACACAAGCATATTTTGTATAATGGAGATTAATTTAAAATTTTTAAAGCAATATCATCGCAGCCGTATTACAAGGACTTATCTTTTCTTCCAGTCTGCTATTTGAGGACAATGACAGTGGACTGTTCAGTGTCACTCTATTTATGAAAGCCATTGATGACTTCAAACACAAAGCCAGAGAGAACAAGTAAGAGTTGCTCTAAGGAGTCAATACACACTTTCTGAACAGGGCAAACGCAAATAAGAGAAGTGTCTACAAGAGAAAATGAGCTTTTTCAGAAACGGCCAGACTATAAGGCAAATATAAATAGCTCTTAGCTAAATATATCAACAATACAGAGCTACAGTGATGAAATGAAGCTGATTTTGCCCTCTACAATTTATTCCCAGGTTCATAGTGAGAGATTTCCAGTACAATGAA
>JAPZDV010000025.1:22306682-22374779 GCA_029814665.1 Acanthurus lineatus
TCCAGTACAATGAAGAGGAGATGAAAGCAGACAAAGAGGAGATGACACGACTCTCCACAGATAAGAAGAAGCAGTTTGTAAGTGTTGAAACAGGAAAAAATTTTCTACTTAACCTGGATATCGGTTCACACTGAATGTTTATGGTATCATGTGAATCCTTGTGAACCACACAAGTGGTTCTGCATACTGTAGCTCCTCATCTGGCAGACAAATTGTTTCACAAAGCATATTACTGTTTTCCAGACCAACCACTGGAACGATTTTAAGTACATGATGAAAATTAACTGACATAAATCCTGTCTGTGATTGGTAATCTATTACAGTGAGGTTTCAGTCCCTTTATATTACAGCAAATTAATTTTATTTTCATTTTCAAAGGTTTTTCAAGTTGCAAACTCCAAGGCTTGATAATTTAAAGTTTAAAAATGATCACAAACCTCAAATGGAGACAGAAAGAGCAATGTTTTTATAAGCATAATAAAATCTTTGTAGTTTAACAAACGAATAACAAACGTTGTTTGTTTGTCTGGCCGGATGATTTTTTTTCCACTCTTATCTAAAAAAAAAATGGAAATATTACTTTATTTTTCTCAGAAACCAATTAAATAAAAAGCCTGAAGCAGTTGGAAATCCCAGTACGGTGTAGTCTGCAGCAGTCAGAAAATGAACATGAACACAAATTCACTGCAGTAAAATGAAATTTTGATAAGAAGCAAACATTCTTTCTTGTTGACTGCATAAACAGTCTTTCCTGTTTGGGCGACACTCAAACTACCAAATCCAAAAAAGATATGAACCTGATCTGCATTTTTTCTGCAGGGCCCACTTGTCCGATGGCTGAAAGTGAACTTCAGTGAAGCCTTCATCGCATGGATCCACATCAAAGCACTGAGGGTCTTTGTGGAATCTGTTTTAAGGTACTGTGGTCCCACACAGTCTTGATATCACCCACTCATATAACTACATATAAGCTGAAGTATTGAGAGCCCTTGCTTATTGACAACAATTTAATGTAAAAGTAGTTTTTATTAATAATCTTATTAATTGTATATTTGTTCATGTTATTTTCTGGTTTAGTAGTAGCATAGGAGGGCTACAAGTGTATTTCATTCACAACCTTGTGTTGTAAAATGACAAATCATCTTAAATCTTGATTTTTGATGAACTTATTTGTACTGTGTCACTCCAGATATGGGCTGCCAGTGAACTTTCAGGCCATGCTCCTACAGCCAAACAAGAAGACTATGAAGAAGCTGAGGGAGGTGCTAAATGATCTGTACAAACATCTGGACAGCAGTGCAGCAGCAATCATTGATGTGAGTACTGTAACATCATGTACTTTTACATAAAGGTAAAAGAACTGCCCTTGCTGCAGGTTCATAGTATCAAAAAAATGCTGTAAATCTCGATGCAACATACTGGCAGGTATGTCAGTGGTAATGGACTGCATTTGTATAGCGCTCTTATAGTATATCTACCACCCAAAGCTCAGAAAGTTGGCATTCACCTCCATACAAGTGCCTATGTGCACATCCACACATCAGTGGAAAAACCATCTGCAGCAATTTGAGTTTCAGAATTTAATCAAAAGATAGCTATAAGAAGCATGCTTTCTATTTTTTTTAAACTTTGTGTCAAACTTTGTTAAACTTTAGTCAGTATATATTGTAGTATTGATTTGGGACTGGGACTATGGACTGGGTCTTTTTGCTTCTCCTTTATCACTGTGAAGGAGGATTACAGGTGCCCCTTTGCGTGGCCAGAATTGGTAACTGCAAGAGCAGACATCAACCACAGTAGTGTCAACCTCTTAACTATCTATAGTGTGCACTCGTTGTTAAGTATCAATTAGTTGATTTTTTTTTAAGTATAAAGCAGTGTTGATTAGTAAAATTGACTTTTAGTGTTCATTCGAACAGAGCCCAACCCATCTCTTGACTCCCACAAAAAATATTAAACACACAGCAAAAAGACAACGCACCAAACATTTTTCATCAACTTCAGTAATTTTTGTAAATATATGCTTACTCCGAATTTATTAACAGCAACAAATTTTAAACAAGCCATGATAGGAGCAACAAAAGACTTGGAAGCTCAGAAAACACAGGTTTGGAACATTTTACAAGTAAACAGAGTCACTGATAACAGGCAATAGTATTATAATTCTGTAAAAAGGAGCATCCTCGAAAGGCTCAGCCATTCACAAACAGGGATGAGGTGAGGTTCACCACTTTGGGAAACACACAATATTATTCCATTCAGCATCTCTTTTTTGAGATAATTACAGATTAGCCCCCCAAGGGAATTGAATCAGCTACTTACACACACACACACACACACACACACACACACACACACACACACACACACACACACTCACACTCACTCTCACACACACACAAACACACACACACACACAAACACACACACACACACACACACACACACACACACACACACACTCACACTCACACTCACACTCACACACACACTCACACACACTCACACACACACACACACACTAACAGCCTTCTCTGTCATTTTGTTCATTTTGTTTTTCAGTCTGCGATGGACATCCCAGGACTAAACCTGAGCCAGCAGGAATATTATCCTTACGTCTACTACAAGATTGACTGCAACCTGTTGGACTTTAAAGTGTAACACTTTCTACATTTTGTCCCTTTTTTTTTTTGAGTGTTGATTAAATTGGTTTATCCTGGTACAGACCTTCCTCCTCCTCCCACTGTGCCCCCCCGCCTGTGTCCTTGCCTCTTCCTATCAGCTGCTTGAATGACAGTGCTGCATGCTCATTCCTTGTGGTGAAAAGACTCGTCATCAAGCTTCTACCACTTTTTACAACCAAGGCACTCAAAAAACTTTTAAATATTGTTTTTGTTTACAGTTTATCTTTGTCATGCTGCACAGATCATTCGCTTTTTTGATGTGAAATGGATAAAGAAATCATCTTGCAGATTGTACATTTACTGTGTCATTCCATGTGTGCTGGTGTGTATTGATAGCTACATCTTCTTTTGTTCAGAGATTTGTGTTTACGTGTGGATAATGTTATCACTGTACCCATGGCAACCAGATGTGGTATGTCATCCTGAGTCTGTGGGCAGACATTGTGTAACAAATATGTTATAAGAGTGTGTCTGTTGTTGTCTCATGTTGTGTATATTTGCTGTTAAAAGACATCTGTATCAGAGTATTGTGGAAGCAACTGATTAAATATGATTCTTGAACACATCAAATGTTTGTGGATTTAATAATCAATACTCCTTTATGTGTCATTTCACAATATTAATGTTGATTGAATGATATTTCTACTTTATGAGTTTTACATCTGGGTTATATGTAATTTGCATGTGAGAGGAAGGAAAGACACACAGGCAGTGTATCTGGGTGAAGTAAATAGAGAAATCCTCTGTAAAGCCTTGTGGTGACTCATGATCATATGCTGAGCTGCAGCTAATTTCAAGGAAAGTTCCTCTCAAAGCAGAAATCATTTGAAATCCTCAAAGCTGCAGGATAATAGTTCAGCTTTTACTTGACGGACACAAAAACAGCCAGCAGAGGGCATCAAACAGTTACTTAAAATAAGGACCTCACATGACATTTCATTGTTTTGGTAGAATTTGGTACACACTTACACTTACAATCTGTATTTTTATGGTGTCATTCTATTACAAGAGGGACAATTATTAATTTAAATTTTACTGAAGTTAAGTTTTTATGAGACATACCCCATCCAGTGTTACTATTTTATTATTGGTATATCATTATTGACGTAGTAGCCTCTAAGCATCCTTTTATGCATAATAAAATAGTAATAAAATAATAATAGTGACCAGAGAGAGTCCTTATTGTTGTAGTAGCAGCACAAAAACATCAAGCGGCATAAAAACATGAAAAAGACAAATATATAAAAAAATACATCAAAAACTAACATGATTACCTATATGATTGACTAAGTCAGATGGCACAAGTGATAGGGCAACCTATACATTAACAGTGCAAGTGAGTGATGAATGTTTCTATTTTTAGAATTGAACAAACTGTACAAAAGTGCATCTTTGTAAACTTTTATCAGATGTTGCAACAGAAGTAGAAAAATGAAAACAATGTGTATCATGGTTTAAAAAGGGAAATCATTTCAGCCAAGACTTTACAGTTTCCATAGTTTGACCGTTATATTCACTGCAGTCATATTTGGGTTCATCTCAAAATCCAGCTGATCTCCCAATCTGTGCATTGAGTATGCCCAGTTAGTGACAGACCATCTGGTACATTGCACTCAGAGAGCCAGAAACCCATCAGTAAACCTGTTCTGGGGTATATTTTCTGTCACTCAGTGTGTGATAACTTATAACACATGAATATATTTAGCAATATGTACCCTGCCCTGTCATTGAAGTTTAAACTAATAAAACACCAAATTCCCTTAATTACAATTTTTGACTAAACAAAACACTCACTAACACTTGACAATGAGTCTGAGGATTTTTAGCTCCTTCTGTGGCCTCAGTGAATTTCCTGCTTTGCCCAGTTAGTGATCCACGTTTAACTGCAGTGAAACTTATCCGAATAACCTGAATAACAATCAAGCACATTGATTTTTCAAATGAGGCACAGAAAAGAAAAAATATCAACTTGCATAACTGCTTGGCCAGTCGCTCCATCTGTCAAAAGCCCGGAAATAGATGCAGGAACATTGAGCGTGCGTGCGTGTGTGTGCACGCGCATGAGAGAGAGAGAAAGAAGGAGAGAGAGAAAGCGAGGGGGAGATCATGTGATGAAGGAGTGAGCTTACTGGGTTGTGATGTGAGACACACATAGTGAGGGCTACAATCATACAACCCCCACACTCCGCCTCCTGACTGCCCGTACTGAAGCCTGAACGAGGTGTCGGGCGAGCGGAGAAACGACCACCGGTGTGGCGCTGGCTGCTGCCGCTATCGCTGCTGCTGCCCCGGGGAACAGGAGGGAAGCATCAATGCCTCCAGGCTCCCACTCACACATCGGCCTGGACCTTTTCTCGTCATCGGGCCTCCTGCGCTGAGATAATGAAAGGATGGCCGAGCAGCGATGCGGGGACCACGGAGGGATGACGGATGCTGCTGCAGCGACTCACCGGGATGAGCAGCAGCATCACAGCGCGATGAATTCAGCGGAGGAAGCGGGAGCGGAGTGTCTTACCTTGGAGGAGATATTGAGGCTTTACAGCCAGCCCATCAATGAAGAGCAGGCTTGGGCGGTGTGTTACCAATGCTGCAGGACGCTGGCGAAGGGACACCGGGGCAGGAAGAGCTCCTCCGCCGCCTCCGGAGCATCATTAGCGGCCCCTCCAATAAGGATTTCTGGGCCGGGGGATGTAAGGATACAGAGAGACGGGTCTGTGAGGGTGGAATACCAGGGCTGTGAAGGTAAAACGATTTTCAAGATTAAGTGCGCCTAAAGCTACTCTGATCTAGGCCAGGCCATCACTTAGATTTTTTTGGGGTGAGGTGTTGTGATTTTTCTAATGTTTCTCAGACCGCGGTAAATTCCAGGTAAACATATCCCTAAAAATCACAATACTTGTCTATTACCACATATAGAAATATATTGGGGAAAATACAGTGGTACCACAGGTTAGAAATGTCATTTTAATAATATATGTTGGCCCACAGTTATATTCTGTGGTATATGTAGACACTTTCTTCATGTTTTTACTCATCTGTGGCTTTATTTTCACCTAATCCGCACTAGGACAACAACAGCCAGAGTTAAGGCTCCATTACACATGGCCTGATCACTGATAAACAAAGGAATACCATCAGAGACCCCTGCTGCTCTCAATCTCATGGCTCCTCAGTGTTTTCACTTAAATTCACTCTTCCTTCTCACTGAAGACACGTGTGGGCATCACGCTGTTTCATCTTTTATATAAAGCCACTTCATATCAGATCAATGTGTTCATTCTGCTTCATTTGATTAGAGCATGTGATTACAAGCCGAAAAGTGCATGGGCACTGATCAGATCAAGGAGTGGGCACAGGCATATGTGTGTGAATAGGGAGGAGAGTCATGGAGTGTTGTTTCACCCTTTATAACAAACCTCTTATTTGCATGGAATCATCCAGCTGATCCATATACTTATTACATATGACCCCTTGTTGGTTAACAAATGAGCTGAAGAGTTAGAGTCTAGCTGGTGTGTATAAAATTTTTCTATTAACTCACTCTAAATTGTACTTAATGTTTATTTGTTTCTCATATGGTAAAGAGTTATTTGTTTTGTACCTGAGTTACAACAGATCTTTTTAATGAGGGATCAAAACCAAAACAAAACAGATGACACTGCATACCATGTGATGTGTGTGGCCACAGTCATTGGGTGTGTCTGTGAACAATAACATGCACTTAAACCAAACACGTTACAGGGTCTTGTCAGTCCGAGGCTTTGCATGTTCATCGTCTGCTGTAATCCCATTTGCTGAGACACTGAACACAGAGTGCAGAGCATGCTAACTGAATGCCTTTCTATCTGTCTATCTCTGTCTGTAATGGATGGTGCCCAGGGGCCTCAGAGATGTGCTCTTAACTCAGCATTAATGTAAACACACCACACAGAGCACTGCTGAGTCAATTTAATGGCTTTTGATTCAATAAAATGGACTGAAAGCTGTGTCTGATCAACTTTCATGAGCAAATTTGAGAGACATCTCTGTGATGATGATGATGATGATGATGATGATGCTGATGGTGGCCTGTTGGTCTATATGCTTAGAGTGAATGGGCTATTTTTAGGAGCATGGAAGCAACCATTTGAGGGGGGAGTTCAGGATTTCATTCCTGTGTTTCTCATATAATGTCACATCATTGAAGACGTATTGTCCTAAATGAATTTTTTTGACTGTTGTAGTTCAGTTTGTTTGCAGAATTTGTGTTTTGTTTTTGTTGACATTGCTTCAGTAATTATGTTGCTAAATCACAGATAAAAATCTTACTTTTTGTTTCACATCATCAAATTGACAAAAAATTATTCACCTTTTTGTCATGAGGTATAAGATGAACTGCAATATCCTAGACAGGTTTCAAATCAGACACAAAGTAGGTAGATGTGAAGCAGCAATTAGATCTGCTTAATGCCTATCAGAGGGCTCTATTATTCTGTACATTAGTACTTAATTGTCCAATTTTTTGTTCATTTAAATTTATTTTAACTGGATTTTTTTTACACTATTGGTTATATAAATGTGGATATTGTTACTTTTTTCATACAATTAAATTGAATCATGGCATTGAAATGTTTGGAAGTAATTGTTGAAATTAGCATTTCTACTACCACTGCTGGAAGTGACAGAAGCTGGAGGGGACAACCATTTACTTTCAACGGTCTATTTCAAAGACTTATCCATCACATTAAACTAGTTCTAGCTCACTCATTCCACCCTTTATCTATTACTTTCAGCTAACTATTAACTATTAACTAAAAATTGATTATTCATTTACTTTTAGCTTACAATTTTAACTATTTATCAGTTACTTTTAACCATTTTCGACATTTATCTTTCTACCTGTTTCATTTTGCATAACATACACAGTCAGTCAAAGCCTCTCATGTTCAGTGTGCTGTTGACTGGATTTTGGACTCAAAAGACTCAAAATCTTTCAATAACTCATGACAACTTTACACTTGGATGGAAATCAGTGCTGTACATTCTTTAGGCAATACATAGTCATTTTGGCAGCAGTTTGCTAGTGTTTTGACCATAGACAGTATATTAGGTAGAAGGTGGAGACTCTGTGATGTCATTCAATTGATTATGGAATCCCACTTTTTATGGCTCAAGTTTACCAATATGGATGTGGCAATCTTCGGTCTTTAGGGCCAGAAGTGACCATAAATGGAAAAGAGGGTGGAGCTGAGAAAGTTAGCCAATTATTTGCCTAGCAGACGGCAAGCAGCTGATGATATATCATGCTGCTCTATTTCTTTATACATAGTAAAAGCAGAAGACTTGGGAACTTTGGAAAATATTTTAGTTTATATCCCAAATTCTATCCTAGAAGTAACTTAAAGTTGTGAGGACCAGCCAGAACATCCTTTCTCTGTTGGTTTAAAATATTGTATTTCTCATTATGTAGCAATTAGCCACACACAATGTTAATTTTTTATTGCCATGCAACAGCATGACATTCAAATCTGCTGATACAAGATGATGTCAGAACTATTATGACGTTGAATCACTGCGTATTACAACACAAAACAGGCATTTGTTAGCTGGGTCATCTGTGAGTGGGGTGTTTGTTGGTGAAGTAAAAACCAAGCTGATATAGCCTGAAGAAATATTAAAGTTGGTCTTCATTTTGAAGAGAGTACATTCATGGCTTCTTGGGAGAAGTTTTGTCATCATCAGTCACATGCTACTTCAACCGCTAAAGTAATTACAAATGAAACAGCTCTTTTATTAAAAGTGGTCTCATTTGCATAATGATAACTAGAGCACAGGGTACTTTTACTGACATTGATTTAATGGGATGTGAATACTTAGTGACTGCAACGGATCATGAGACAATGTATGTTACACATGATACTTGCATGATATTGAGAGACTGCAGCAAAAGTCATACATATATTACAGCATTTTAGCATTGTAACTGAAATATGTTATGTATTTAGTCATGCATATGTGTATGTAAGCAGCTTTATGTTAAGGGTTTCTTCTGCTTATCACAACACTGCTTTCTTGTTTCCTTTCAGGTAAATGCAGCCCTTGCACAACAATAGAGGTAAGTAATTGCATTCCTGTGGTAGTTAATACATTTCACCATCACATGTTTGCAGAGGTTTGAACAACATTGTGTAAACATATTTACAGTGTGTAAGTTACTGGCAGTGGGTGGAAGAAAATGTTAACTTTGGCACATTATATGTGGAATAATCTGGATTTTCTTATTTTTTTTTTTTTTTGCTCACTGTGCTTTGGCAATATTAACTCTTAATGTTATTGATATGCATCCAAGTTGCAGGGTTGTAAAAAGAGTATACACCTTTAAAATGAGTAAAACTCCAGAGTTTAAGGGACAGTCGGTAAATTAATGAGATATATACTTAGGGCAGTACACAGTGAGAAGGGCAATGGTAGACCTGATCACAATAACAGCATTATTTCCTACTTTAATATTTCCCCTCCATGTGATTACACACATTAGTTGGTTACAGTTAAAGTGGGCAGCTAGTCACAACATCGGAGATTGCATTAAGATTAGAGTAGGGCACTTTACAGAATTATTTCAAGTGCAAGCAGTGCCAGAAAGTGCTGTGGTTGAAACTGTCATAAGCCATGGATGTGTGATGTTCTAATTCTCACGCCTGCAACACAGCTGCTGTTTCAATTCATACCTTTAACTAACAAAACAAGCTCTAATATTTTTTTTTCCAAAAGGCAACTTGTTTTATGGCATATTTTAAATTCATTATCACATAAACAAAGAGTTTAGAGGGTCAAAGTAAAAATCAGACAGTCTTCAAGGCAAGTTATTGATGGAGAGTTTCTAGCATGTAGCAACATGAACAATATTTACCAACAGAGTTTTGCTAACATTCCATGAACTACTTGCCAGAGGGAAATACTTTTGAGGAGGCCTGTGTAACTTTTTTCAGTAACAGTTTTGATTATATAGCCTAAATTAGGAATGGTTATGTTATTTTATGGACTAATAAACATTAAAAATGTAAACATAATGATTAAAAGTATATTTAAACTTTGTGCTAGCTATTCCTTGTAACAAGAGCTATGTCTCTTCTTTTGTTTGTTGGTTTGTAAAAAGTTGCATCGCACACCTTTAAAGAAATAGTTGCAGAGACTTAGATGAAATGATTGATTCGGCTCTCATGTCTGAACACTTAGTAAAGAGCTCAAGTCAGAAATCAAAAAGTTTAGCTTAGCATAAGGACTACAAACACGGAAAAACAGCTGGCCAGGCTTTCAAAAAAGACACAACACCTTAACAGCTCACTATTAACACATTTTATCTCCACATGGAGATACAGCATGGAAGTTATCTTTATTTTTCTGTTTGTGTTGAAATCAAAAAATTTTAGTGATCTTAAGAATATCTGTCAGATGTGTTTGTATACCTCAGAGACAACCTAGCTGGTCCTGCTGTCACTATGTCTTGTAGTCATGCTACTCTAAACTAATCCCCTCCCGCCAAGTGTTATTGCTTAACTTACAGACATCAGAGTTGTATCTTATCATCTCATCTTTTAGAATAAAGCATAAAAGTGTAAATGTTTACCAATTCTTTAAACACAGGGCAGCAAAGGCCCACAGTACAAAATAACAATTTCTACTGTTTTTCATACAACACCATATATTTATAGTGTTTTATTATCATACCTTTAAATGATTATGTTGGGTACTAGTTATACATTTTTGACAATACATAAGACAAAAGCCCTTATGGATCCCCATTCCCCATCATGGGCCCCTTTTCCTTTAGCTTATGTGTCCACCCAGTCAGTTTTTCTTTTCCAGCCTCAGAGCTCCCAGCTGGTCTCTCTGATTGACTGGTTAGAAATGTCACCCAGCATGGCCTCTTGTTTGATGACACTTCTGGGAGGAGACTCAGACCTAATTAAAAGTCTCTGTAAAACTGCTCTCTGTGCTATCATTAGCTGCTGTTCATTGCTAAGACAACAACTTGCCCACAGTATAGAGGATTTCACTCTTTTGCTTTTAGCTTCTAGCTTTTAGGAATTTTTTTGCTGCATGTTGTAGATGGAATAATTTTAGCCTGCAGGGATCTCTTTGGTGTCACTTGAGGTAACACACGCTGCCAGAGTATTTGATAAATTTACACGTGGTGGAAAATGGTTTTGGCCTGAATATTTTGTGTAGGTAACGCTGCACATTGAGTGAGGATCTATTCCTGGGTTATTAGAGACACAGTGCAGTAGTTTTCAGGGGGGTTTGGATTTGGATTGCTGTGTAATGGGACTGTGAAAACAGATGGACAGCAAATAACAGAAGCACACACACACACTTCAGTGTTGGAGCATTGAATGTGAAACTGTATAGACAAATCCCTGCTAAGCAGCTTTGCACCAGAAATGAGTTCTCACAATACAGTGTGTTACAGACTGGCTGACAAAACTCCTGCAAGTTGGCGGAGCTGCTCGATGCTTGACAGCATAAAATCCTGCACATGATGCATTCTGCTATCATACAATGTGGAATTAGCCCAAAGCTGGATGAACAAGAACACGTGTGTAGTCAGTGCAGACACACATTATCTGCACCTGGCATCAAGCAGTGTGAACTCCGGCAAATGATGTGGCTGCAAATGTCAGATGATGCTCTGGAGTTCCTGGCAGAACATGCACAAGGCTCTTTGTTCAATAACCACTAACACAGAATTCATTTCCTCCTTTTTACATGCTAGCTTTTGCAAGGAATTAGGCAGTGACCCCTGCGGCGTTTTAGCTAGACCCTCCTGGTCCCATGACACAGTGAAACCTCAGAAATTTGTGGATTATGCTTGATCACATTCTCCTCTGTCAAAGTTTAACTGTGCATTCCCTGTGCTCTCTTAATGTCTGAGCTCTGAAGCCTGAGAAGGGATTAGAGTTTAACATCACATTCACTGTTTAATGTAAACAGAAAATTTGGTCAGGAATCCTGAAAATGTTTGTCAGGAATAATCTCTGCTTTTGTGCTTACTAGAAAAGTTGAGAGTGAATATAGAAAAACAGAAATTGCAAAGAAAGAAAGATGTTAAAGGAGAGAGATTTTAAAAAAAAGGTGAAAAAAGGAATTTACTGTGATTCAACTGTTCTCTCCATTTTTGTATGTGAAGTTAAACTACGTCTCAGTCATATGACAGTCAGAGGTCACAGCAGCATAGTCAGGGGTAAGACTCTGGGAAAAGGCCCTTCTTATTGTTTGTTTGCGGCTGAGAAAAATATGCTACTTTCTGTAACAGGATGACATCTACACACAGTAGTAGTATATACTTCCTTAGATGTCCCATCGAGATCTGTACAATTAATCCTAGAAGAAGACAAAGGAGTTATAACCAGCATATTATCTGTAAGATTTCAGCATTTTTGTCTGATTAAGTTGAAGCTGGATGGATTCAAAGATCAAGAATCAGTTAACTCTTGGGTGACTTTTAGTTACACTATGTCTCTGTTTAAGGAGTCAGAGTTAATGTGGATTATGCCTAGCTTATATTTTTTAGGGCATTAGTGTCACATTTAAAAACCAAGGATGAAAGCAAAATAAAACAACCCAAAACAGATTTGCACTGAATCTGAATCCTGGCTGATTGGCAGAAATAAATAATGAAAATCAGAAGGGAAAGGATACATTTGTTGGTGTTACATTGTTCAAATAAAATTCCACTCATATACTGTAAATGCTACAAATCCTTTTATTGTTTCTTCAACCCTTAAATTCTGACCAGTTTGTGCTAATTCTGCTAATCCTCTGCTGGTTGGCTAACAGTGGTAGATGGATGGCTTTTGCATATGAAAGAGTAGATCTCGTAGATTTCATTTAGAATTTAATTAGCACAATTGGCTCTGGTGTTTGGTCTGGGAGAATTAGACAAAGTTACATCAGTAAATATCATGCGTCTAACAACTGACATCTTTGTCCATGAAAAAAAAATGCATTGTTGACCATAATATCCAGTTACAAAGTTCATAGAAGAGTATTCTGCCAGCCTCTTCAGCACATGTGATCCTCCCTGACCTTTTGCAGTCAGACAGTGCTGTCACAAGCTTGTTTTTCTCCAGTTTTTTTCTCTAGAGACATCATTCATACATGGATTCTTCTTCTTCTCTTGTCCTTTTGTCCCTGATTAAACAAAGCTTTATTTTATAATGTGTATAAACAGCCAGTGCTAATTCAATCATTTTTTTAAAATTCTGAACTGGTAAACATGAACGAGCTGTGTGCAGTTTTCACTACACGGCCTGATGTTTAGGGCACTGAAGCTTAAATCATTTTAAGCAGTTAGCCCTCCATTTACTGAACTATTGAACCATTTCCTTACTGCCGTATGTTCTAAACAGTGAGTACATGGCAGCCGACTCCTGCCCATTCTCGCCCACAGGGTACTATTACATCACATGTAATGCACTGAATAGACCAAAGGTTAGATGTTACAGTTACATACTCTTGTCAACATAAAGCTCTGCTGTTACATCATATCCTGCTGGTGTTTACCTGAGGTCATATACCACATTTGCTCCTCAAATCAGTAGTGAAATCTAACCTTAAATAGATCAGAAGCTAACACCTGGACATAACATTCAGGAATTCTTTACAAAAAAATTCATCTTGTTATGCAATAACCCGGATCCCTCAGGTGAAGGACTAATATTAGACATGTAGGTGGATGATAGATGGATATTGGCTGTAGGTTGGAGAAAGGGCCCATAAGTGTTATATGGTGCAGTTTTTTGTATGTAACAGAGGAAGAATTTGAAGCCAACCAGTGGACTGCATTTGTGAGAGGACCATCATGAAATATATATCCATGCCATCAAGCTCACTGCAGAAGTAACAGTAACAGTTCCAGAAATGTAATAAATAAGGGTCACATTTGTTCTTTTCTTTCAGCAAGATTTGGCCCTAAACCCAGTCAGTCTTACAATGAAGCCACGGTCATTGAGGCTAATGAAAAGTTTAGGTGAGGTTATGAGGACAACAACAACAGTGTAGCTTTAGGAAACAATGTGAAAACATTTCCCCATGCGTCACAGTGGTTTTTATTTTGGCCCTTTGGCCAGCTCACTGCCTGTGCGTGACAGGAATGCTGAAATTTAAGCCAAGCTGTTTGATGTTGTTCTTGCCTGTGATGTTGGCCACCGCTGCACTTTGCATCACCGGCAAATCTCCTTTGGTTGACATCTTCATCCTATTCCAACTTTCTTTTCTCTTTTCCTTCATATCTTTTCTTTCCTGTCCCCACCCCTTCCCCCTCCCATCCCATCATTCTGCTCAGTCGCCTGGAAGCCTGAGAACCAGTGAGGAAGATTTTGAAGTGGACTGGAGCTATGTTTGCTTTGGCCAGCCTTCATTTTTATATGCCTCGCTGTCACTAGGAAAGGTCTTATTTCCTGCGATCAACCATCGTATGCAGCTATGTGTTTGTGAAGAATGTGTGAGAAATGACTCCATCAGGCTCTTTTTAGACCTGATTGACAACATAATCAGAATTCTCACTGACACTAACATTGTTATGATCAGAGAGTAAATTAAAGTTTGCACAATGAGAGCTTGTGACAGGGGAAAACATGTCTTTGTGATCGTTTGCCGTTACTTTGTTTCTTATTACAATGTAGAACATGGGTAGATAGCATGTCGCTTTTTTGGGAAACATAATAATAATTGACTAATACTTCAACCTAGCCCTGTTCATCCAGGAATCTATGAACTTTTGACATTATATTCTGCATTAGTTGAAAAATTTGTTGCAGGCTTGCTATTGGGACAAATTGAGCATGAGGAGCTGTATGTATTGATGTATTTTCAATTCAAATAATCATCTTGGGAAGAAGATGAAGCTATGAAAGGCCTCTGAATGGATCATCTGATAGTCTGGATTTCTGGATAAAATATTACTCTTTGACCATGCTAGCTGCCAGTTTTTATCTACATCTCCTGACATTAAATGATCTAAAACAGGTCACGTTGATTTATATTCTAAAGTAACTTTGCAAAGACTTCAAACTGCTCCTTAAGCTGTTTGCTAACAAATTTTATAAAAGGAACGAGATGTCTAGCCATTCTCCCCTTACCATCCACCAAGCAAGCATGCAGTGCAATGTGAGAAGTAGGGAAATTAAGGGAATTGAGAAAATCAACATTACACTTAGGTCTTGAAATATAGATAAATGATTTTGCCCCACATTATCTTTCAAGTGTAGACTTCCCTCTCTACCCCATCCACCTACAGGACGGTCATTGTTATAGAATATTAGTATCTACACCCAATTTACTGTGTAGAATTGAGATGAGAAACATCAGCCGGAGAATCCACTCACTTAATGAAAGCATTATCTGCTGAACATGGCAGAACAATCCAAAGCTGTCACATTTTCTACATCTCTTACTTATAGCCTGAGGTCACAGCAGGTCCCTGGAGGAGTGTGTTCACATGTGCACGTTGTGTGTGTGTGTGTGTGCCTGCCTGCATGGTGTCATATAACAGTGTGTGTGGATCCGGTTAGGGCTTAGACAAAGAGGTGGCATTCAGCCATTCCCCCCTGAGGAAACCCAGCTCTGATGGGGGAGAGGAGGACAGAGAGCTCTCATATGACTCCTCCTCCTCCTTCCATGTCCATTTGTCTGCCCTTGATCCTCGTGTCTGCACACACACACACACACATACTCTTCATGATTCTGTTTTTCTCAATGTCTCATCTTTCTCCTTCTTCTTTGACCCATTCATTAACTCTCATCATTTCATTAACTGCTTCATTTTCTGTCATCTGTCACTGATCCTTGTCTTTCTCCGTCCTTTTTTCATCCTCTTCATTCCTCCTTGCTCTTTGTCTTTTATCTGAGTGGTTTATATGCTGTCTCACTCCCTCTTCGTCTTTTCTGAGTGCTAAGGGCTGCAGAATAATCCCCTGTGTGGGTTTTCCACTCTTGTCTTTTGTCTTGGCTTTGGCAGCCTTTATCCATCATGACCCTACAACTCCAGGCCAGATTGATAACAAAGCATCCTGACCTACAAGCATCAAACCACTGTAACAAAAGGAGTTTATAGCATATGAGTGTTAAAGTCAATTTTTGTCCAAATCACATAGTTATTCTGTGGTATAGTGTTACAGTTAAAATGAAAGGTTGTATCACAGTAAACACTAGAGGGGCACTTGGGGAGCGCAGACCTCCACCAAGGCCAGTTATCCACTGGCACAACCACCTCTAAAGTTAATAAAAGTGAAAAATAACCTGTTTTTTCACCCTGTGATAGGAATCCGCTGTAAAATGAAATGGGTTGTGCCTTGGGTCTTTCTTTACTGTTTCAAAATAATTTCTTGATTCCTCCTTACAGACAACAAGGAAGCAAACAAGCAAACTGAAAACAAAAACCCCTTTTGCAGAGATAATAGGAGTCTAATTGAGCTGGAAATTCACAGATAAATTTAAGGTGTTTTACAGTAATGCTCACACTCCTTTAATAGATTTCATGGCATATACAAAGTATCAAAAAGTTCATAAAACCATCTCAAAGCATTTATGTGTTATAAACACATATTTTCACACAAAAGCCGCATTATGGCTGGAAAAGACTGTTGGCTTTGATGTACACTCTTACATTAGCTGCCAAACAAAGCAGTTCCTTGTGACAAATGCAACCTCTGCGTAAAGCTGCATATACTGTATATGGTAATATAATGTATTAAGCCATAACTTTGCACTGTTGGAATCTTACAGAGCAATGCTTGGGGAATAATGTGAGACATTTGTGTTTCAGTGTTTTTTCCACCATTAAAGTTTGTTGAATGATGTAATGATTGTTTCCTTCATGCGTCAGTTAATCACAAGATCTTCTAACAGTAATCTGCTTCAAGCACTCTGTCAAAGGCCGTATAACGTGTGTGTATGAATGGTGAGAGAGCTCTCTTGTCAAAGGTTAAGTCAGGAGGTCACTGTATTACAGCTGTTCAGCTCAGGCTTGGCACACAAAGGAGGATCATTTTACATAACAGTCACAGAAATCCATATTAGTTTTTATTATGTGTCAGATGAACAACAGAAGTAGGTGCAAAACATAAACAAATTGTGCTTTTTTTATGAAGTAATGTAATGTTGGCTTGAGAGTCATGCATTCATTTTTATCATCAAACACCAGTTGGATTTTGTTTACAGTATTTAGAGCCTATGTTGTTATCAACTTTGTTACAACAAGAGAATAAAAGCAACATAATTATTAAAGATCATGCAATCGATAGATAATTATTAACTTGTAAACTCTACAGGTAGAGCTAACACCTGCAGAAATGTATCACAAACAGCCAAATGACTCAGTTTGTACATATATGAGTGTAGATCATCTGCAGCCACTGTTTGGTTTTCTCTCAGGTGATTGAGTCTCTGGGCATCATGATCTACAAGGCTCTGGATTATGGGCTGAAGGAAAATGAGGAGAGGGAGCTCAGTCCTCCTCTGGAGGAGCTCATCGACTTCATGACCAACATGGCAGAAGCTGAGAAGGACGTCTGCCCTGACGAAGGCTATGAGGCCACAGAGGAAGAGGATGAGACAGATGATAACCCTGAAAACATCACTTGTGTACATGGCTACGGAGACATCCTAAAGGTAAGTGTTAATGACTGTGGCTGACTTTTCTATGTTTGTTCAGCTGTTGGTGGCTTTAATGTTACAGGATTTATTATACATAAGCTGACTCCTCACTTGACTACATGCAAAAAATCATATAGCTGGAGATGGTAATTACATTACTTACATTACTTCCTGCATTTAGATAGACTCCTCCATTTCAACAGCTAATAAGAGAATCAAACTAAAGCTGCCCTCGTAAATATTTTGCTCAGCTAATGGACCATATGAACATGTGCATTGTGAAAGGTGAATCATATTGATGACTCCTCAAAAAATGATCACCCGTCTCAGCACTACAGTATTTTAGACTCTTTCAGCTCATTGTTTTGGTCTATGACCTAAGCTGTTTTGGTTCAGTCTCACTGTTTTCATCAAGCTACTTTCATTTAGAGAAAATGCTAAAAAAGTAGATGAACAATACCTTTAAAGCACCAAATGGTAGATAGATGATAGTCACATTTCTACCAACACACATGTTCTATGGTCACCAACATGTAACCAGTATAAAAATGTACCTAAAGCTTAGATCTTTTTTTGTGTTTCCACTGCATAAAATGAGCCTTCCTGAATTCTAGTCAGGCTCGATACTGGTGCTTGAAGTCTAACTCTCCTCACTTTTCAATTTGTTAGGAAAAACAGTCAAGACTTTTCTTAATTAGCTGCAGCACTTATTCAATACACTCTGTGACCTGAACTGTAGATTTACTGTCAGATTGACAATGTTTTTCTCTGCTGCGCTCCCATTTACCTTTCCTTTTCTGCAGCTAGCTCTCTCTATCTCTTATACACACATGATTTGTGTTTTTCTTCTCAGTATGTGGTTGTTTGTATGCTGCAGGCAATAAGACAGACTCCTAAGAAAAACGGGAGATCATGGGATATCCTACATCAGAGTGCTTTATGTGACAAAGTGGCTCTGGTGGCTCTGATTCTCTCTGACCTATCAACAGACTGCAATGTTTCCAGCTCCACCATTACATACCAGATTGGTATACTTTATATCTACTACTGCAGAAGGGTAATGAAAAGAGGGGACAGACAATTTTTGATCACGGAGACGCAAAAAGAACTAATGTGTAAAAAACTGAAGTGAACTGTTTGGTGAGGCTTGGCTAAAGTTTGTGACAGGCATAGCCAGATGTAAGCTAAGTAGACGAATGTTTTACACAGGATTTGACTGAATAGAAAGGCAGCGCTAGAAGGAGATTGAATGTTGGATTTGAATCCATTGGGTTGCTGAAAGCATTGCTCCCATTGAATACAAATGCTTCTTCATGTCTGTTAGATGTGGATATAGGAGATATGAGCTAAGACGTTAGCCCAAGTAAACTATACTATGTAAGAGCCATTATTTTTGACTGTTATTTTTGTGAAGACAAGTTGTAAAATAATGATAATAATTAGCTAGACATAATCTACCGATGGATTTCGAGGAACAGAGGGCTGTTCAGGAAAAGATGTGTGAGACAAAAGACGAATGTTAAACATGGCCCTGAACTCAGAGATTACAACCACGGTGCAGTTTGGCTGCCAGCCTCATCCTTGCTGGGAGTCATGTATCTCTCTTGTCCAGTGGAGCAGAGAGTCACTGTGTCAGTCATCACATGGCCTCACACTGTTTACATAACGAACACGTACCCAGTCACACACACAAACCCTGCCCTCCAAGGAGATGTATATAAGCATCATGGCAGCCTGGCTGACCCGATGGCTCGCTGGCTGTCGGTGCCAGTTGTTGTCTCAGTGTTTTTCCCCCTCAGACCATCACTCTCCCTGCTCTTTAGTTTACCTTTTGTTCTACTGTATTTACCCTAGCTGACTCTATTTACTGATTCTTACATACTACCTCATTTATTTACTTAATGGAGCAGTTTGAATTTTTCTCACAAAGAAGAGTATAACATAACACACACATACACATTTAACATGCAAACAATATCATCAAAATTTACCCCAGGTAATGCACATTCTGTTATTCCTGCACCAGAGAGGATGTGGACAGGATAAAACTTTTGGAGACAGTTGTTTTGTTATTTTCTGTGTTAGGTGTAATTTTCTCTGACTGGAATGCAGTCTGGAAGAATGGGCGCCAAGAGCATGCCAAGCATTGACCCAGTACCTTGTGTTCCCATAAGAGAGACAAGGACATGTTCTATCATCACTGTTGGTCTCTGAGTGTGTGTGTTGTTGTGTGTGAGCAGCAGCGTGGCTGACCTCAGGCATAGTTGTGGATTGTGTTCAACAGGCACAAACTGTTGTTTGCAAATGTCTGTTAATGTTTTTGGGGCCATTTGATTTTCATGCTGTGTCCTTGACTTCCTTTAGCAAGGCTTCATGGCTTGAGATCACATATTTCATATTTTAGAGGTTCAGAGAAGACCTGGCAAAGTGCATGTGTAGCTAAGATATTAAGTATATTAGAGTAGTTGTTTGTGATTAAAAAAGGATTGTTTTGTTGTTGGTTCAGAGTGTTCCAGGGTGGAGCCAAATGATGCCCTGGGTAGGCCACAGCCACCACAGACTAAGATCTAGCCAGCCCTTTCTACCAAAAGTGAAGCAACATTATGGAGGAGTGTGTTTGTTTTCAGTTCAGCCTCTGACTGAGCTCAGCACTCACCAGTCTTTGGTTCTTTCAGATGACTCCGTATGTACAAGAATGGTTGCACAAGTCTTTTCTTATTCCCCTCTCCCTTCTGTATGTTAATGAAGTGAAATGCATGTCCTCATTTTCATGAAGAGAGACTGATTACAGTGCAGGAAGGTACTCAAATGTTTAAAAAATATCCAGTATGACTCCAGGTGTTTATTCCTCTCAGAATTTCTGGTTTACTGCAAACACACTCGCAGGTGCAATCATCGTTGGCAGCTGTCTGCCAGCATCTGTCCCTCTGCTCCACCCACCAACCCCAGCTACACTCAAAGCCGCATCTCAGCAATGTGATGTTGATACAAAATTTGAATGTCTATTTAGCACAGCCCTACATCATTATTTCATAAAGCTGGTCTTAGATAGTGTTTAAAAATCACAGAGGAACCAAAGATGACATCCTGGGGGAACGTTACATAACCTGAAATCCTTAACTGAATATGTGATAGTAATATCACAGTTACATGGACATTTACTGCCAGTGTACTTTGTAAATTTCCTCAATCCTTTGTGTGTAATGTGCACAATAAAGCAGCTATGTGAACTAGAATTCTCTCTGCTTCCCTGTCTCTCTTGCAGCTGTGCACAGCTCATCTCCCCGGTCTATCAGATGCCTCCAGTCACTACCAGGCTGTGTGTAGGGCTCTGTACACAGAAACCAGGGAGCTACGCACTTTCCTGGAGAAGATCAAGAGTGCCAAAGAGGTGGGTCCTTAACATCGTCATCATGACTGTGGGCTCCTACTTCTTTTTTTTCATTCACAGTATATTTGCAATTTAAGCATTCAGTTGTGCGTCTTAGTTACACATTACAGAGCAGGTATGGCAACACTAATTGGGGTGTGATGAATGCATAAACTTGGTTAAATACCAGCTGTATTTGAAAACACTCCCTCTGCTAACCTCGAATGAAAGGTTTGAAGATGGTTTCTGACCTTTACACGAAGGACACAGAGAGGAATCACTTTGATTCAGCATTGTGACCTTACATACCCCCATACACCCCGTAATTAACATAAGTGTCACCACTGACAGTTATGGTAGTGGTCATGTTAGTAACTGCTGGTTTTCATTGTACAGTATGTAAATGTATGAACATTAATATGAAAAGATGTAGGATAGGTCTGCATAATTCTCAATGTCCACTTTGAAAGCCATGTAGATACACACTCACACATGCAGTTTATGTACAGTAGTTGATTATTCTGATTAACCTAAGTGAAAACATTCAGTACTGTAGTATTTGGATATATGGCTCTGACACAAAAGATTATAAGTTTTCCTCTATGTTTGTGTACAAATGTTCATCAGCAGAGCACAAAAGTCACATCTTAGAGAGTTTGTTAAGTAATAATGCATCACTTCTGATAGGAAGGGCATGGCTATAGCATGTAATTGGTATGGAAATAACAGAGACACAAGGAGATGTGACAGACAGCCGTGTTTCCTGTGTGACAGAGCAGAGGCGCTCAGCTGATACGGAGAGGCATCCATGGTAATGACTGTGGATAAAGAAATGAATGAACACATCAGTGCACAGCCTGTTCTCCTCAAGCAATGACGCAACACCCGATAAGTCGGACTCACAGCTTTCATGAATGGCATATCAAACAATTTTATGCTTTGCTCATTGTTCATAACACGTTAGAATAAGATGACTCGTTTAAAGTGTTTACACCAATTAGAAATCCATTCCAAAAAATCAGTTTTATGAATAAAACATTACATTGAGAAATAAAACTGCAGATGACAAGTATCCTTAAAAGTATTCTAAAAAATCATTAATCACTTATAATTGAAATAAATTCAAATAAACAATGGATCCTTTAAATTTGTAAATTCAATTTCTCAATCAATTTCTTCAATACTTCTCATATTTTCCTTAACTTGTCTCCTTGACTTTGAGGACTGATCACATCCAGAGCCATTAAAAAGAATTTAAGGCTTCACTTTGATGATCATATTTAGATGTTTTACATCTTTAAGTAAGTTAAATATTATTTATTATATAAATGCAATTTTACTCATGCTTTTTTCTAGCCTGTCAAAAATAGGTGATGGAGTAAAAGACAATAATAAGCTTTTTTTGCAGCTTATTGGCATGAAAGTGGTGAAACTTGACATTATTGAGTAAACTAACAAAGTACCAGCTCTCAGCAGCTTTGGGAATGAAACCAGAGTATTGCATTCACTGTTGAGTATTCCAACAGTGTTAAACAGACTGACGCAGCCATGCAGTGTGTGCATGACAGGCCGCGCTCTCACACCCTGCTGGCTGACAGGTTGAAGTGGGCCACTGTGAGGAGTAAGTGACATGTTTGTTGTGCATGTCAGACATAGATGACAATATCTGGAGACATGCTGACTCTCATTCTGCCAAAAGCACTGAGGTCAGGCTCCCATAGCTGATATTCAAACGGGCATGATTCAAGCAGTCCTGTGTGAGGGTCCTACTGTAGTCTGGGTGAGTCTGCAATTGTTGTTTTCAACTTGTCCACATACCACAAAGGATTAATGCACCTTCAGTGTATCGCTGGTATGCTGACTGTAATGGGTCATGTGTCTACATTCAGCATGGGGCTGGCAGGTGATTTCAAATTGTTTCCCTCACTGTTGTTAGATTAACAAGGTTGCACAGTTAAAGTGAATCACAATAATTTCTTTCTAGTTACAATGAAAAGGCCTGAAAAGTGGCTCAGGGAAGGAGAACATGAGCTTGTAATAATTTCCTCTAAGTGCATTAAAATATTGTTTTTACTTCAATATAATAGAGGCCATTGGTCTATAAAAGCCATGTTGCTGTTTGTTTTTTTTCTCGATTTTTTTATTTTTTGTTCCTTTACTCAATCATCAAGACCAAGTGGAGAGTCATGTTCAGCTTTGTTTCTCCTCAGGACCATTTTGGAGCTCAGCTGTGGGTTGGAACATTTCCCATGAGGAGTGGTGTGTATGTGTGTGTGTGTGTGTGTGTGTGTGTGTGTGTTTGTGTGTGTGTGTGCGCACGTGTGTGTATGTGTGTAAGTTTGTGTGTGTGTGTGTGTGTATGGGGTGTGTATGTGTGTGTGTGTGTGTGTGTGTGTGGGGGCGTGTGCATGTGCATGTGTGTGTGTATGGGTGTGCATGTGTGTGTGTGAACCTCAGGGTTCCTTCCTGCTATGCACTACTGCTGCTGCCCTTTCAGTGTGCGTAATGTGTCTGAATGAATAGAGAGATTTGGTTGGTTACGTAACTCCTGTTAGGAGAGAGGATTCACTGCAGGGTGGAGAAAGCTGAGAAAGAAACCTGGGATGGCCTTTTTAACTCAGAAAGCAAAGAAATAATGTTTTAAAAAAACAATCATCATCATTTTAATCATTTTGTATGGCACTTCTTGCAACACAAGTTCATATTGACACCTTGTGTAAAAAATTTTAAATGAAGTAACTCATCATTGATCTAGCCTTGATGTAAACAATGACTTTAGCTACAGGAGAGAAAAAATAAAAAAATGTGAATGAACTTGCGTTCTTTGGACCCTCTTGAAACAAAAACTGTAAAATGGGAATTATTTTATCTTACTTTTCTTTTGTGACTCACTCCCCTTTCAGCCAAAATAGTTGTGTGGCTTAATCAGTCATCTGACATGACTCTGACATTTGCAGTGACTGCATGATTGCATATTTATGTCTGTACCATGCATTCACAGATGATGTGAGCAGGATAAGTATGTGTGTATCTTCTGTGTGATTTTTTTCTCGTCTGTTAATAAAATAAATAAAAAATATATGGGTCTGTATAAAGGTATGCTTAGCTAAATTTCCGCCTGTGTGTCCTTATACAAGTGCATGTTTGAGACACCCAGAAGTATAAGATGGGCTCTGATCAGCCCTCCCATCCTCACTTGCCAGTCTGTATGGCAGAGCCATGTTGACCTCACAGGGGGGATCCATCTTCATCCCTCCACCACTACCAGCCATGGCTGCCAAAGAGTGGCTTTTTCTCTACACAAAGATGCCTCCTGCTGCTGGAGAGTAACAGAAAAGCAGCTGAATTAATGGTGATTCAGAGAATCAACTGTCTTGTTTGCACAAGGATAAGTTCTTCTCGTCAGCTGTTGAGATCTAAAAACGATTTAACAGATAGAGCAGAATTATTGTCATGAAAGAAATAGGTTGTAGATGCTGTATGTAATTGCTCTAATTATTCATGTGGACACGCAACAGAAGGGCTGTTAGTTTTGTCCACACAAGCATTGCTGTGCATGTTTTAAAATGCTGCCCCCGTCCAGTGCAGAGAACTGCGCTCAATGGAGCCTTTTGAAATGGAAATATGTGGCTTTGATGTGATTTCATGATGCACCACTCATACCAATGAGATAATGGTGTTTAAAAGCAACTGAAGTGATCTCTCTTTATTATCTACACCGGCTATTTAGCAGTGTTTTAATTTGATGAGCTGTTATAAGCCATTAAGCCCTTGAGTGTTATCTTTTCACACTGAAACACTGCATCACTGTAGGCACGCTGAGCTACTGTATGATGCAGGAAAATGCATTATGTAGTCGGTGATATTATGCAACTGCCACATAGAGCCTGGTCCAGCCAAGGCAGCTGTTCCCTGGCAGGATAATGGTGCATTTTGATTTCCCTGGTGGCTTTAGGTCCTAACTCTCAGAGTCAGCTGAGCAGTCTCTTGTGATTGTCTTATCAAACTCTCTTCTCCTCTGTGACGTGACAAGGAACAACCTCACCACAAATATTAACCAGAGGGTCCACATTGTGTCTGCTGCTTTCAGATGCTCAGACACGTTTTGTTACAATTTTATTCCTTCCACTGCTTCCTCTATCTCCCTCATTCACACTATCACAAACCCACACACCAGTGCACACACCAGTGCACACACACACACAAAGACGCTGTCCTCGTTTGAACTTAGAAAGCACTAGCAGAGGAATGCAGGTTAGCTGTTAGCCTCTTGTTTCCCACAGATAAGCTGTCAGTCTGCCTGCCAGTGCGTCACAACACATCAATGGCCTGACATTGTGCAGGTTCACACAGGTGTCAGGATGGAGGAGCTGGGCTTACCGTTGAGTGCCTGATAACAAGGACTGTCTCAGCTCCATGCTTAAACCTTACCTAAAAGTTAATTTGTGATAAGTTTTTCTTTTTTTAAGGATAATGATTACCAGTTTTCAAGAATGGTGGCTTTGTGTAGCTGTAGTGCTTCTTGTGGAAAGAGAACAAAAAGAAGGAACTGATACTAACAGGCAACCTATTATTTTGTGTTACCAACAGGTGGTGCAATTATTTTGGTGGAATTTTGGTAAAGAGATGTCTTCAGGCCAAGGCTTTTCAAGAGTTTGGAAAGTCAAAGGTTGTTTAAATTCATATCTAAACATATCAGGTGTAGTGTGTTTCTCCAAGAGGCTTTTATAAGTCCTTGGAAATGTGTTGGGATTTCAGGGGGCCATTAACTTTGTGGGGGTGCAATCAAGCCATTTTGACCCCCTCTTACAAAGACAGACGTAAATTCCCCCCCCCTTTTGATGCATTTGCAATGTTTTCTGAGTTATTGAGGACTTTAAACCCCATAAAATTCTATTGATTTGTACTGACTACTACTACTGCTACTAGTACTACTAGTACTACTAGTACTACTATTAGTACTAATAGCAATAATAAAACAATAATTCCTTAGGCCCAAACATTCATAGAAAATGAACAGTTATTTTTATGGTTTATCATTTCTCCTCTTTGCTGACTGTTAGTGTAAAAACTGAAACTGAACATTGTCAGTTTATAAAAACCCTGAAACATTTTTCTCTCTCTCCTTCCACAAAGGGAACACTATGACAGGCTTAACTGGAGAAGCAGCAACATGTACCAAGTCTTTATCCCTCTCTCTCTTGGCTTCTATTTCTCAGCATCTTATACTTTCTGTCTGATCTCTTCTTTTAGATTAAAACTGTCTCTATCTCATTCCACCAGAACCTCCGGAAGATGGAGGAAGAGTCATCGGAGGAGCCTGGTCGAGACCTGAATGAGCTGCAGAATGCTGACTGGGTAGGCAGGACTCCTGACTTCTGACCTCCAGCCTCAACTAAACATTTCTCCTGATCAGAGTCTAACTCACCTTAAGTACAGGGGCACAATTATGCTCCCCTTCAGCCTCATACGTGCTGCACTCTAAATGGGCAGTGATTAAAAAACCTTTTAGAGGCCAGGTTTAGATGGGTTGAACATCTTCCCTTGTTCTCTGTGCAAAGACAGGCCAGAGCACAGGTGATTGCTATTGTCAAAATAAAAGTAACATCAAAAGGGTCTTGGTATTTTCCACTCCCCTTTTCCCCTCTCCTCGGTCAGGCTCGATGTTGGGTTCAGGTGATGAGGGACCTGCGTGAAGGAGTCAAGCTGAAGAAGGTGCAGGAACGTCAGTACAACCCTCTGCCCATCGAGTACCAGCTCACACCCTATGAGATGCTCATGGACGACATCAGGTCCAAACGCTACAAACTGCGCAAAGTCATGGTCAGTCGGGTTTGGAGCACACAGAGACAACAGCTCCACATGTCTACCTCCTGTTTGCTGCATTCTGCTCTGCTTTTATTCCAAGAGAAAAGTTTACAGCACTCTTCAATGATTATTAAAGGCTGTAGCCTTCTGTATACCATTGCTTGACTTGAATCCGTTGGGTGATTTGAGAGATGTACAGTCATTTTTATCATGACTTTTTAAGACAGCTTTGAGCAGCATTTTACTCAGCCAAAATAGACTGAGACCCCCAAAGGTTAAGTCATCAGTCTTATTTAACAAAACTTAGTTAAAAATTGTGCCAAGTTATAAGCTGGTCTGGGTTATACCCTGCCATTTGGCTGCAACTTTTTATTACTCATGGCACTGTGGAAGCAATGAAACTGTTTACTGCAGTTTTGATAATCATTGATGACTGGAAATTGTTGGTTAGAAAAACAAAGACATTCGAAGACACTGTTGTGGACTTTTTTCCCCCTTTTTTCAGACTAATAATTAATTAATTCACTTCAAAAATAAAAGTTATAACCGAGAGACTAACAGATAATAAAAATGATCCTTAGCTGCCATAATTTATAACTCTGTTTATTGGCCTGGGTTTGGAGTCTTGCATCAGCAAGTATTACACTTTATAAGACTTAATGGGTTTTTCTTTTTAGATTTTAACTTCATACTGTTGTTTCAGGTAAATGGAGACATCCCGCCCAGATTAAAGAAGAGCGCTCATGAAGTTATCTTGGAGTTCATCAGATCCAGACCACCTCTGAACCCTGTAAGAACAACTCAAGACCATGCACTTAAATATTACAACCCATCCTCATGCAGCCTTTAAAAACAGTTGTTAGTTAGAATATCAGTGGACATATCAGTAATTAATGAGAAAAAAATGAGTCCATAACAAATGAAATGATTCAGATATTAAAATAAGATCTTTATTAAAACCAGCAAAGGTAACATTTCTTTAACACTACCATGTAAAAAAGTATGAAATCTGCACATTAAACCCAGTATAGCATCCCTGTAAAATATGCAGCTTTCTAATATGAGTTTCCCTGCATTGTAAGTTCAGTCAGTTGCTGCATTCATCAGTTCTCTGTAATGAATCTTGCTGGAGAAGTAGCAGGCAGTGTTTCAGCAGGCTCCTCACTCCAGGTAACGAGGTAAAATGATCAGTCACAGGAGAAACGAGGAGGTGGTGATAAACAGGCCTCCTCCTGTTTGTTTGTGTCAGTTGTTGTACTCCACTCTGCTTACTCTCCATCCTGGCCATATTTTACACCTCATCAAACTGTTGTAGGTGTCAGCTCGTAAGCTGAAGCCTCAGACTCAGGCTCCTCCAACACTGCATGAACGGATTCTGGAGGAAATCAAAGCAGAGAGGAAACTTCGACCAGTGTCGCCTGGTGAGGTCCGCAGGGGAAGGCTGGGTAAGGCAACTCACCGCTCCTTAGTCCCTGCCTTTGTTAGATTTATGCCTTTTTTTGCACATATACATACACACTCTCTTGCACATGAAAACATACTTCAGTCTGAAATGAATATTTGAAGCTGAAATATGGAGCTGACGTTTCCACCTGCTGGGAATCATGTGCAAATCAAATTCACTTGAGAAAGATGCAGCTTTATTATTTTGATCTAAGTTTTGCTCCTTTTATACTTTTCAAACACTACTTTTTGTACCTCTGCTCTTTGCTGTCATATATAATGCTGCCTAACTTTTTAAATCTTTATGTTGCAACCAGTGCCTCCTATTCTTTTGTTGTACTACATTGCGATGTAGTGAAAGAGGAACATGAGTAGTAATGCTAAGTGTCTGCAATTTCATGAATACTAACAACACTATTACCACTACTGTTAATGTCAGTAATCTCTAACCATTGGCTATGGCTTATTTGAAATCCTATTATACTGTAAAAGTGCTTTTACCAAGGTTATTCAAAACTAGACGATAAGCATGTTATACCTCTACATTTCTTGACAAATACAAGCAGGTTACTCAAGCTTAATTGTTTTACAGTAAGTTTTGCTTACTAATCTCAAGCGTAACTGTCCGATGCCATGACTGTTTCTCATTGCAGTAATTCGGCCACTTAGCATGTCTTTCAGTTTTGATGCGTCAGGTAAAGTCTACCTCGCTGCTTACCTGGCTTTTCATCTTTTTTCTGTTTTCCCTCCTTGTTGTGGCTGCTCATCTGCTCTCCCAGCCTGCACACACACATCAAACATTATGTATCAGCATTCTGCAGTCACTTTTCATATCATGCTTCAGTGGTTGGTGATGGTTGGTTGTGGTCTGTGAAGGTGAAAAACATGCTGATGTGAGACACTGGTCAGGGAACAGAGAGCACACTCATGAGTGACACACTGACTAGCAGAAAGGACTCACAGTGTCTCTAATCTCAGTGCAAACATGGATTTGTAGTCAGGACACAGGAGGACACTGAGGTAATACCCTCATTTTTTCTAGACAGTTTACACATGTTGGATGTTTTTCATGCCACCTAGTTTTTTTCTAAATTTGACTACTTTTAGCATTTAATACTTATTTGAATAAACTAGATATTATAGAATTGAGCAGTACCTAATTAATGCGATAAAAAATGAAAAAAAAAACCATTAAAAGGCCTTAGTAATCATCAGACAGATGCTCTCATACCCTGGATGGCTCTGCATTTACCAGTGTGAGAGACTCCAAAGTTGTCCTGATATTTAAAAAAACAGTCAGATTATTTTTTTGATGTAAGGTGAGCACACAAATAAAATAAAAAATACAATTTTTATTTCAGTAACCATAACTCCAGATACTGACTTCAAAGTTTTTCACCAGCAAAAAGCTACTTAGCAAGAGAGCACAATAGTCAAAATAAATAACTGAAAGTAAGAGGAATACCTACTGTGTACAAGTGATGTGTTTTTTGAATTGTTTGTTTTAAGAATAACATTTTTTGACATTTTTTCTCATGCAAAAATACAAAAATCAAACTGTCTGTTTATTAGTGCAAGCATTAGGTTACGTTAACACACAGTAGTACACATTTTTCCTCCTTTAGACATTTCATAACCTTCCAAGTTGGTAGTTGAGAAGGAATCTTAATTTGAAATCTGGCCATCCCAAAGGAATATATTAAACCCAATTATGGCTGATTGGAACAGATCGCATTGCTTCACATTGGACTGGGATATTTAAAGGGCTTAACTGCTTTTGGTGCAATGTATGCCAGTGTCCAGATGCTAAATCAATTGCCAGTGACAGTTTAAATGATGTAACATTAATCCAGCTGAGTTTTATATACAATGTAACTGCTTTTTTTGTTTTATAACTGCTGAGCATTCATGCTTATGTTGAGCTCTAAATGATGGGCTGTGAAATGACATTGTTGCCTCAGTTCACTCAAATATTTTTTTGTAGGAAATCACTTGATGTTACTGTATAATCCTGCTGAATAACAGAACGTTGTAAAGCTCAGACTTATCTGTAAGCTCATGTGAAACAAATGGAAAGAATTATATCAGTCCTGAAAAGTGTCCCTGGTCGTTTTTTGCTAATCTCTTTACACTTTGGAACACTTTGGAAAGTCTAACCTTGGCAGAGTAAATCATCTGTCAAATATAATACTGTGATTGAATCTTAAGTAGAAGTGTGTGCAGCCAGCTATCCCATCAAGGAAAAAGAGAAAGCCAGAGGAGCTCCTGCTCCCTTTGTTTCTTTCAGGATACTTAACTTCATACGAAAGAGTCTTTCATGTTGGTGACTACAGGATTTGATCAGGGTGGAGATGCATCAGGGCGCAGTCTTTCGCTCTGCACAGCTCTGAACATTCAGTAAATTAAGTTTTGCTCTCTCAGTAGCAGCATGTGTTTAGCTTTAAAAGAATATGACCAAGTGGATGAGGCAGTCGATAAGAAAATACTGCTGAGGCAGGAAAATCAGAATAATACTGTGCTCCATTTCACTCATACTGAAGCCAGTGTCTCTCATCACACCACAAGCTTTATTGCCTCACGCTCACTCATCCTGTCAGATAATGTGTGTGTCCGATCTGCCCTCTATAATGGATCATACTCATACAGAGCGAGCAGTGTGGCTCTTACTTTGCTCTATATTTCAGGGGGAGATGGTTCTTATCCACTGACACTTTAATGTACATGATGAAGGTTTTAATCAGGAACAAGAAAATGCTGCTTTAAGGAGAAATCTATTTCACAAGATGTAAACACTGTTTTAAAACAACTCTTGGTGATGTATCATGCATCTCTGCATCCACTTTATTTTATAAAGTGTTAATTTTTTTTAAAAGGAGCTGGTACATCCTAACAGGATGCTAACTCTGCTCAAACAATTTCAGGAACAGCTTCATATTTTGGAAAGTACACTTATTTTCTCTCTTGTCTAGAGATAGGTGTTAGGAACAATACCACACTCATGTCTGTGCAGTAATAAAAAAGCTAGGGCCAGGTGGTTAGCTTAGCTTAGCACATAGACTGAAAGCTGGATTAAACGGTTCCTGTGGCTCTGTCCAAACTGTAAAAACATTAAACTGTAGTTTTTTGGGGCGTTGCATGCTGTAAATGTTTCATAGAGTCCTTTCTGCTGTCTCTGGAGAAGCTAGCTTTTGATCAGAAAAAGTTACTTATATCCCAATAAACCATAACTTGATGTTTCTTTATTTCTTTTCCTGTACAAATTAAACAAAATGTTACAACAAGTTCATTAATGAGCCTTTGAGATGCTAATAAGCCAAACATTCGACTGAGCCAGGCTAGCTCCTTAATACTGCTTTATATCTTTATGCTAAGCCAAGCTAATTGCCCCGTGGCTCTAGTCTCATACAATACATTGGCATGAGAATGGCAAAGACCTACTCATCTAATTTTATGGAAAAATGCTTGTAAGGATATCCCATAACTTGAACTACTCTGGAAAAAAAAGAAATATTTCCGTTAGAATATAGATGCTGAATGTTAGGTTTGAATGTCAATGTTATTTAGAGATAAATAGGCAAGTATTTCTTAACCAAGTCAACATTTTGATAGGACATGTAGAATTTTAATGAAACTGTGTGGCTGCATACATAACACATAGATATTCTAAGCTAAAAAGAATTACTAAAAAAAACAAAAGCAATTTATAAACTGATGCAGAGCATGAATGTGTAAAAAAAATGGCAAAAGGGAGTCCACCTAAAGCGTCAATTTATATTCAACCCCACAATAATGCAATGACCACATTAATCCTGATATATCATTGGGATTTGATCACACAGGCATACTTGACGGTGAACTATTGGTATTAGTATCCTAATGAAGGAGATGTCCCTTTTTAGGTTTTGGCAAAACTCGCAGTATGCCACAGGATTTGTTCCGTACTGGACTAGGTAAAGTATGAGCTGTTGAGTTTGGAAGGCCTTGTTCACCCTTAACTCAATGGCCTTGTCTGTCCACCTCCCTGGCTGTAAACTAATATCTCTACCTATATATGAATACTTGAATGCTCGAGGCTGGCCAACCCAGAGGTAGAGTGTAAAAATATAGCTTTTTATGGCCAGTTTGTTTGTGCATGGAGAAGTCTAAAGCCTGCAGATGTCGTCTCTCAGGAATATTCGGTTGAGAGAGGCAGTTTAGATGGAGACCAGCAGCAGAGATGATGAGCTCATGTAGATGCTTTCCCCACAAACAAAAAAGCAGAATGAAAAAGAACAGAGATTTTTTTAGGGCTCCCAAAGATCCTATCAGCTGCAGCTCTTTATCTGTCTTTTGCAGCACTTCTGTCTCCTCTTCTCACACTTCTTCCCTCCCTGTAATTCCTCTTTTCAACAATTTAACACCCCTAGAAACCACAGCTAGAGTCAGGCAGCTTTGTAGGTGGTTGGTTATCATGGTTTTTTTAATCTTTAAACATAGCAACTCCTCTCCCAGTGCAGACTGTCCTTGTTAGTCAGTTTTCAAGGATTTAGCTCCCCAAAAATACTCCACAGAGGCTGTCAGGAAAGAGAATCCCATTTTTCAGAGTTGAGGGTAAATATTTCATGAAAGAGGCATCCATGCTCTGTGTGTAACACCAGCCTGCTCCTTTGCCTCCCCTCAGATCAACTTAACTCACCCTCCCTGCCCTCTTTAACCTTGGGATGGATCTCAAACCTCAGTCCTTTGTATGGATTCAGTGCATCTTTTGACCTTATCTCCACTTACAGCAAACACACTGTAATTTGAAAGCAGCAGTCTTACAGAACACTTAAAATAGATTAAAAGACTAACAGGATGCAAGGAATCAAATGAGGAAATGTTTTGAGATCCATCTCAAGTGCTTCTCCTCCGTCCGCCTGAATGACTCTCTCTTTTATGTGGCTCTGTGCACAGATGAGTTTAGCCCGTATATGGGTCGGAGGACGTCCAGCTCTCTGTCTCTGACCAATGGATCAGCATCTCCCAGGGTTGAACCGTCTGGGTCTCAGTCTGTACCTCAGAGGAAGAGGCTGCTGAAGGCCCCCAGCCTCGCTGAGCTGGACAGCTCTGACTCTGATGTCAGTATGAGTTTGTGTATTTGGGATGAATCTCTACAAATGACATCTTGCATATGTGGAGCAAATCAATGATTGAATTGCTTTTGTATTCTTTTCAATCAGGATGAGATTGTTGGCCACAGATCAGCCAGCAGCTCCAGTGTGGCTACATCTATGATGGATGATACGTCCCCGGAGTCTGCGGTGGGGAAGAAAAGTGAGTCAGGAATTATTTCATATCTATCACAGCTCAGTCTAAACTATGAACATGTAGCTCTGTTTTACAAGAACTTATGTTTTTGTTTATACTTAGAGGTTCTTAAGTCCTGATTTGAAGCTGCCTCATTTACTTTCTTTCACCTCTATTTTCTCCACGAACACCAGCTCCTCCTATGTTCCTACCCATTTCCTCTACACCCCAACCAGAGAGGCGTCAGACCCCCCAGAGGAGACACTCCATTGAGAAGGAAACCCCAACCAATGTCCGACAGTTTCAACCGCCCTCCAAACACAGCTCCAAGTCTCTGGTGAGTCTTTTATACAATGTGCATCCTCATTACGTGAGAGGTACCATTAAAAAATAATAAACAGTAAAAAAAACAGTTTTATTATTTTCAAACTGTTCATAAAGTAACAATTAACAAATGCCAAATAGTGTGACTGTATGAGAGCAGTCTGTTTCCTCCATGAGGACATCTTAGCATTGCAAAGTTTTAAATCAGCCTCAGCACAGATCCTGCCCAGTAACTTCATTAGGGATATAACAAAGATGGAGAAATGGAAAATAAGGGAGGGAAGACAACAGGATCACAGAGAAGATAATGAGATGGGAGTAAGATGAAACAGTCTCTGTCATCCCACTTATCTTTTATGAGCATGACATGTGTCCTCCTGGATTTCTTTCTTCTTCTTTTTCTACCACTAAATCAATGTTGAGAGCTCACATAATCTCTCTGTGGGATTTCATTAAGCTGCAAGAACCGTTTTTTCCCCACTCCCCACAGACTCTTTCACCTTCTCTCACTCAGGTTGGGGTGATTGCTTCATATCACCCTTGGATCCCCCTCCTTACCCCTTCACCCTTTGTGGAGCTCCCTCCCTGCTGAAGGCAGTTTTTGCTAGAGGCATTTCAGGAAGAGGGTTGGCTAAGGTTTGCCAGTCTCTCCCAGTCCGTCCTGTCCACAACAACTGTAGCTTCCCATCCTCCTCTTAGTGCTTCCTGCTTCATTAGAGACCATTCACCTATACTGAAGGCTGCTGCCATAAATAGACTGAAGATGACAGCTTTTATATGATGTGAGATCATGCAATTAGCGAGCTACATCTTTTATTTAAAAATCACTGTACTCCTTTAACCTTAACCTTTAGAACACACATTTAAGCCTCTGAACATGATTAATTAGCTGCAGACTGACAGTGCTAAAAATTGCTTTGGTGTGAATCTTTGGTCATTGGTGGTGTGTATTTTACATTATACTGTCTAAATTTAACCTCTATATTTTAGCTTATTTGTCGCAAGATAAAAATAAAGACACCCATTAAGAGCTTTCTTCCACAAAAGTCTAAAGATTATAAAAAATAGTTTAAAGTTGTCTGATACCTCCTCCCGTGTTTCCCTCTAGTCAAAGTAAAAAGCAGCATGTTGTAGCTGTCAGGGGATCTGCAGGAGTCCTACCTTACACAGGCACTGCCCTCTGCTGGACTTTATGGGTAATACGCTCCTACAATTGTATACAGGTCATCACCTACTGAAAATCTGTGTAGCCAACCAATCAGTGAGTTGCTATCCGCATGCATTCCCCTCAGTACAAAAAGACCATCACTGTATCACCTCTCCTTGGATGGAGTTGCAGTGTCAACCTGTGGTCTCATTGTTGCTGCCAATCAGAGTTAGTTTAAATGCCTTTTGATGGGACACACACGGAGTGGTGTTGAGCAGCCACCATCCTGTGCAGACTGCTGGACCCTCCACACTGTTCTGAACTCTTGGATGCTTGGTTTGATTGCACTGGTGACATAATGCCTTTGACGCTTGAAGAAGGAAAAACTGCAGTCAAGCTGTCACCTGCTGCAGGCTTTTAATTCAGGAAAATATGAAGCGAGCGTCTGGCTGTATTTCTGCCTCTGAAGCTGCTCCTTAGCCTGATAGACACAGCAGCCCAGATCCATGCATTATCTTAATGTGAATGCCAAGACAGAGCTCAGGCAGGTCCCAGCATCAGCTGGCTCCAAAGAAATAACTGTCGGCAGGTGGGAGCATCCTGACAGCAAAGGACATTATGCATTCCCATGCTTCTCATGTCTCGGTTTCTGTCTTCATAGCCGGGATTGAGAGAAGAGATATTTGTGCCCATGTGTATGAAAAGTCAGAAAAGCTTTCTCCAATAATTATTAGCTTATGTTGCTGTCAGACAAGGCACATCATCAGGCATAATGACTTTATCTAACATGCCTACAGCCTTTTGTATTAGATGGAAGTTCTGTCCTTAACAAGCTACACAGCTCATTCTTCCTTCTGAATATAGAAAGTTTAGCAATACTGCTTTTCTTTATTTAGCCTGAAGCAGGGAAAGCCATTTCACACAGAGCAGTGCTTGCCTGAGTATTTTTACCTAAGGCCAGTGTAATCAGAATATTATTGTGGCTAAATATGAAAAGCAGCGTGAAGTTGATTTTCCACATTTAAGTCACAAGACAGAGTGTCTGTGTCTACCTCTTTCTTGCTGATTTTTCTGCATACAAGATTAGGAGAAATAAGCACAAGAACACTATGCCTGTCCTACATCAATGTAGTAGAGAGTGATGTTTTAACAGATAATACAACCAGCTCAGCTCTTTCCCCCCAGTGGGCCAATCTTCCATTTATTGATAGTTTGGAGGATGTGAGGCCCAAACTGGGGTTTCACAGTTTTCTGCCTGTTGCTCCACTGCAACAGGCAGACTTTCCTAACTCAGTTTTATGAGGCATGGCGACATCTGCCTCATAAAAATATGGCACAGGGACATTGTGGTGGAACTTAGACGTACGGCCCTTCAGGAGGCAGTTAAACTGCTGAGGTCATGGGTGAAGGCTTCTATTATCAGGCAGGTATGAGGACTCATGGCAGCAGCCAACCCGTTAGTTTCACTGAGGCGACTGCACATGTGCAGCTCATAATTGTGATTCTCCAGCCTCCAATTTGATGCAAAGAGGCATAAACATCGCTTGGTTACAGGACTTTGTCGTTTCTGATGCAGTGAGAAATTTTCACCTGAAAAAGCATGAGGGCAGAGCACTGGAGACCTGGTCCTCAACAGCTTTTATGACTCTAACAGTCATTTCACTGAGCTGCTGGAGGGAGGGCATGTTTGGGGAGATGTTTTGAGAAGGTGACAAGAAGCCCTGTAGGACTTTTTAAATCAAATCAATCACCTGCTACTGCTCCATCTGGTTTCTTATGTACTTCTAAGCCTGACCGATGATCTTCAGATATCTGAAGGTTACATTTATATAAAGATATTTTTAAAATCACTTCAGAGCACTACAGAGATGTCACAACATCTGCAGCTGAACTGATATTTGTGTGTTAGATATGAGGAGTGCAATATGATGAGCAGGTTTGACATATTTGGGGAATAAATCAAAGACAATGTAGCAGTGTTCTCCAAACTGCTGTTAAATTTTATCTAGAAGTATGCAGTGATCCATGTCATGTCAGTCAAAGCCAGGTCACACCAACTTACAAACCAAGGCACAGAACTTCCACCAGTCCAAACTTATGAGGATCATGTCCTCCCATCCCTTCAATTGTTTACACGTCATGAGCCCTCTGAATCTTCCCTTTCCTTCAGTGATCTGTGAGAGTATTTTTATGACATAAATGCAGTCTGAACCCCCACTGTCCGCTCTGAAAGGTGCAGAGGGATTGCTGCTTGTGTATTTAATGGCAAACTCCGAGCCCTGTGTGTTGGATCTGCTGTCATGTGTGTGTGTGTGCCTGTACAAATGTGTGTGTGTGTTTTTGCAGGAGGAGTTCTGTTTCCCTGTGGAGTGTCTGTCTCTGACTGTAGAGGAGGTGATGCACATCAGACAGGTGCTGGTCAAGGCAGAGCTGGAGAAGTTCCAGCAGTACAAAGAAATCTACAACGCCATGAAGAAGGGAAAGGTAACTTCTTTTGTAACACAAAACTGCTTGCATCATGTACAGTATTAAACAGTAAAGGCCTCTTTTTAAATGAAAAGACATAGATCTTTTTCACTGTGAGTATGCACAATTTGATATTTGCATTAATTGATTTTGATCAAACATCGTCTTCATCTTTTTCCCTGCAGCTTTGCTTCTGTTGTCGAACCAAAAGGTTTTCCTTTTTCACCTGGTCCTACATCTGCCAGTTTTGCAAAAAGTAAAACATTTTACATGATTATCTCCATCTTTTGCATATTGAATAAAAAGAATCAGGAGAAAAGGTGAATGATTTTATTCTCTGCTTCCTCTGGTTGCTCTCTCTGCTCTGCTTACAGGCCTGTGTGCTCACAGTGTTGCAAAAAGGTGAGTCAGATACATTAAATCAATCAGCTTATCAGCTGCCTTTGCAGCACAAAACGCTGCTACCATTTGTTTTCATCAGTCAGCTGAAAGTAATGTGGTGAAGAATTCAAACAAAATAAAGGCACATTCCATTGTGTCTGTCTCACTTCAGATCAGTAAAAAACATTATTTCATTATTTCTGTCTCATCTCTAAAAAACACTATCCTGTTTGTAGCATTACCATGTTTTAAGATACATGTTAAAGAAATTTAGAAAAGACTTTGGGGACTGTCAATTCAAGACATGAGGTTTTCTAAAAATGTAGGCCTGCAATTTTCACCAGTTATCATTACATGTCTCTTGTTCATGTCCTCCCTTTTTAACAGATGCGGCTGCCATCCAAACCTTATTCCAGCCTGCCCATCTATTCCATCGGCTCGACCAACACTCTGCCCAGGGAGAGGATAAGTGCCATGGCTGCTGTGGGACAAGGACTGTCTGTGGCTGGAGGGCCGGGGCCGACAGCTGTGAGAGGGGCCCCGGCCCCCTCCACTTCGAAAGGGGCAACAACAGGAGCATCTAAAGGGGCAGGAAAAGCCTCTGGAACAGCTTCTGCTGCTAAATCTGACAAATCGTCTGGTGGCTCACAGCGCCACGGCATCCAGAAGACCATGTCCAAGTAAGAGCTGCAAACACACAGCTGCAGGTGGAAGAAACCAGTGTTTAACAGAAAATTCTCCTGTATATATGTGTAAGATATTGATGTAGTGGTTCCTAAGAAAAGGATACAAACTGTCTGAGAGTGAGAGGAAATTAGCTCCAGTTCTAAAAATGCTGCAAGTGCTAAAACATGAAAGCTTTAAAACATTTTCTTATGATCCCATAATAAAAAACAAATGGCCTTTATAATATTTGCCACCTTGGTACAATGTGTCCTCCTCACTTAGCTGCTGTCGACTACAGTGGCCTGTCACTGTGCCATTCAGTGGCTAAAAACACTGTGATCAGAACAAGTAAAAGATTAACTGAGGAGGAAAATCTGAAGTTGATTTGCGGTTTCATTTGTTTGATCAACTGTTAGTTGTCAGTTTAATACTCAAACCTTTCTGTCAGCAATCAATGCAGAAGCACCAAACAAAGGATTCTATTCCTGTTGTTTTAATAATGATGTGAATCACTTTATTGACAGAGCACCTCTCAGATACACATTAGATTGAGTTGTCCTATGACAACAACTATGTTGATCCTGGATGGTTTGAACAATCAGTCAAAGTAAACCATAAAACAATAGTATTCTCTGATAGTGTTGGTGCCAAGCTGTCCTCCTGTCTCTGTCCCATCTAGGTTTTCCAAGCACGGCTCTTTAAAGTCTCATGAAGAGTTGGAGCTTCCCCCTGAGCTGACGGAGGACTGGGCCAGCATGGAGGTGTGTGTGGACTGCAAGAAGTTCATCACTGACATAATTGCCTCCAGCAAGCACAGCCTGTCATTGGCCACCAAGAGAGCTCGCCTAAAACGCAAGACCCAGTCCTTCTACCTGTCCTCCCCTAAGGGAAGGGAGGACTACCGGCCCTCTGAACGAACAATCAATGAGATTTAAAACTCTTTATCTCCCTCTGGCTGCTTCCAGCTCCAATGGCACAATTATAAAGACTCGACACTGGATATGATCTTACTGTACATGCACACTTTAGTGGGTTAAAGCTGTCAGAATGGCTGATATGAACCTCAAGTGGTGGAAAGTGTGGTATTTGTTGCTGTGACCTGATAATCATGTACAGCTCCTTCAGAAAACAGCATATTGTAGATCTGCCATTATTTTTTTTTAACCATATCATAGATGATCCTTTAATCTCCGGTGACAGTGTTTGAGTAAAGAGATAAGAACTGTTGTGATGACAAATGGCGAAGCCTCAAAGTGGAATGACTTCCCTCCCCTCTGATGACACACACTCAAATCAATAAGCACAAGAAGGACTGATGTGTGTTTGACGACCTCAGCCACTGCAGGAGACAGGTCTGCAGAGGGACCCTGTAAACATGTAAACTGAGAGTGACACTCATGGAAATATGGAAAACTAAACTGTACATTTTGTAGGGGTTTCCATTTAGTTTTTTACTTGTGTGTGTACAGTAAATGATTGTTCGATGGAAAGTCACCTCTGTTTTATTTAACTGATGATGCTCAGTGAGTCTTTTTCCCACTTTCATCTTCACTAATTGTACTTGAAAGCATGCTTCACATCACATTTCATCAAATTTATATAATAGCATCTGTTTTCATGCAGATTTAGTGCCAAATAACTTCTTTCTAATCTGTATTTTAACCCAAAGAAAAGTCATTTCCCCTGCAGTATGTTTGAAGCCGCCTTGCAGCAAATTGATATAACAAATTGGACTGACTCCTGCTTATTTAAAACATACCATTAAATATTTAAGAATAAATAGTCACCAAGAGTTTAACCCTGTGGTAATCTGCCTCATTAGGGCTGTGGCTTTGATTCGATCAGTTTTGATTCACTGTTGTTGATTTTGGTAAAGCACTGTCATGTGAGAGACAGAAGAATGGTTGCATTGAAGGTGCAAAAAAAGATATTTTACATTTGTCCTTATGCCTACGTTTCCCATGATGCCCAATTTAAACCAGAGTGCAGAACACAAGCCAAACAAATAGCCTCTTGTGTTCAATAACTATTTTATCTGTGATAGACCAAATTGTGGTCATGTTAGATCCCATTACTTACAATGAGAAGCAAATTTCAAATTTTATAGGACCTCTAAGCACATTTCTTGACTCTGTTCCTACATTGTAAGTTAATTTTATTGAAATCACCCAAAATTGCACAGAAGCAGGGAAAGACACATTATTATCTGCAGTACTATTCGTAGGATTTTTTAAACCTGACTTTTAATTAGCTCTTGGAAATAGCTGCATGATGTCGCATTTCATGCATTTGAAATGTGTTGATAAATATACAGTTTATCTTACCTCCTCAGCTTTTCTTTACATTAAATTCCTGACTTGCATTTTTATGTAAAGCTAAGTCATAATGGAATAAGGCAGGAAAAAATAACATACTGTCTGTCAGCTCAACACATACTGTAAGTCTTAATAAAACGCCTTTATGATTTCCCTCCAACATTCAGAGGCCCATCGGCAGGAAGAGTTCCTGACCCATGGCCTGAATGTTTATTTGATTCTTCATCACATTCCTCATCTTCCTCCTCAAGATGTTTTTGCCTTAACAATTGCCTTTTTATGATCACACTCATATGTTGAACAGTCATCTACTGTAACTGTACATACTTTGTTTCTGATGGTTTGTATGTAGATCAGCTCTGTGTTGCCTCGATGGTATCCTAACAGTGAGACTGTTGTAGATCTGTGTCTCTGAGAGGGAAACTAACCCAGTACAGTGTGTTCAGGGGAGGAGTGGGAAGTCCACACATGAAACCTCACGGTGTGACAGCATCATGCATGTACTACGGTGTAGCTTGTACCTTCTCTCTGTATAACCTTCAAGCTGTAACTCCCTGCAGAGAGTGCAACAAATGGTGACTACAACAATAAACTGTAATGCAATACCTGATCAAAGTGTTTTCTTTGTCTTCTGTGCCACAGTGTGAGATCCAGGAGACAACTGCAGTCTGCCTGGTACTGGAGATACCTAACCCCCTTGGCCCTCTCACATCCTCACATCTTTGCACTTAAGTAGAGCAAAGTTAACAGCTGTGTCACACAGTCCTTTTGTTATAATCAATGTTGTGTCTTAAAGTTATTTGTGCAGATTCTCTTCATCTGCCCTCGCCATAGCAACCAAGGTCGAGGGTATGAATGTTTATGTTCTGATACCAGTAAGATCCTGAAGGTGTACAGCTTGACCTTATTTGGATACGTAGATTAGGACTGATGACATGTGAGGACACAAAGACTTAAAAAGATCTTACACACAGGACAGCCTCAGATTGGTGGTGGCAATACTCATGATTACTCGTGGATGTTGCTAGTACTGATCTCCTCAAGGTTGAGTTCTGCAATAAATGTCTCTGCGTAAGACATCTACTATCTCCTGACCTCCTCATTTCCTCCAGCTCATCTTTCATCAGATTTTTCCTTCACACCTTTAATGATGATGGTGATTCAATAATTCAAAAATAAAATAAAATGGTGTGAATGGCTTTCTGTCAATGCACTGGGAGTCAATGGGAGGCTGAGTGCAGTATCCAATCAACACAGTGAGGCTCGACACCGCATGGCAGCCTGGAAAACCACATTATACACTGGGGGGAGCCTCTGTAACAGGGATACCAACTAAAGAGAAGGGTGGAGAAATGTCTTAAAAGAGAAAGGGTCTGTAGAAGCAAATCAAGGCCTTAAACAAGACAAGACTTCTGTCTTCTGCAGTGAAGATGACAGCATATTTGTGGAAGAACAAGAAGGAGAAGAAGAAAAGAAGAAGAGGAGGTAGAAGAGGAAGAAAAGGAAAAAGAGGAGGAGGAGGAGGAGGAAGAAGAAGAAGATGAAGAAGAAGAGATGAAAGAGGAAAGAAGAAGAAGACAAGAGGAAGAAGAAGAAAAGAAGAAAAGGCAAAAGAGGAAGAAAAAGAAAAAGAAAAAGAAAAAGGAAAATTGAATGGTCTTTTGCCCATGACGTTTTCAGTCTTTTGTCAGTCCTCTTAAATCTGCCATGTTATTTGTCATTTACTAAGTGAAAAGTTGGTAGGTCTGTAAAATACATAAATGTGTAAATGGAAACAAAGAGAGCAAATAATAACGCTTTCATCCTCATTTCAAGGACAACTTTAAATAAAGTTGTGTGAAAAAGGTCGGTACCCGATCTGTTACCATAGTGACATGTAAACTGCTATACAAAGAGCAGGGTTCGCTGTTTTTTAAATTGTTACAAAGAGAACTAAAGTAAGTGACTGTTTATACTTGTTACAGTTTAAGGTGTCTTTTCCATTGACTGTGGGTTTTTTAATTTTTTTTTTTTTCAGCGTAAAGTTAGCTAACACGGTGATACAACAACGAGCTATTGAGAGATCAGTTGAGAACTGGAAGCCACATCGCTCAGTGTCTGTTAACTTATATTTTATTTAATTCTCTTTACGCGTAAATTGACGTTACTTTGCTTTCCGGTGTTTTTCCGAGTTAGTTATTCGCATATCCAGCTACAGGCATGTGTACGCGTTAGACAGGGTCACTTTGGTCGTCAGAAAAGAAAAGGCTCATGCTTGACACCACAATTGATTAAGCTTTGCTGACGTTTCGTTCTTCCTGAAGCCTCATCAAGACTGTTGCGATGTACTAATGCAATGTATTAATGGAAACATCAGGCCTTGTAGCCTTCATCTATAATTTAAAATTGCATATTCATATAGGATACTTGTTCAATGAGTGTATGGTCAATATGTCTATATCTGTAAGATCCCCAAAGTCCTATCTACAAAATCTTGCTTACTTGTGAAATAAAGTAGCCTTGCAAAAAACAGCCATCAAATTTATCATCTTTGATAAATTTGGCACATTAGTTGGCTGTTGGAATATCACGTTTCTCAACATCTAACATACATGTCTGTGTGAAATTCGTTGGTATTTTAACAAAATCTGTCTCGTCCTTCTCTTGTCATAGAATGTTTTTATCCGTGATTCAGAGTCTGAGACTGGCAGCTGTACTGGAAGATTGTTCAAACCAGTTGGACATACTAGGATGCACCCTGACAGTACAGATCAACAGGGAGCGAGGCCCTGCAGCTGCACAGGTGAACTTTACTGTGTGCATAATCCAAGTCCAGAGGAGGATCTTTCAAACAGCTGTCTGCTTCTTTGATCCAATACTGATCGTTATTCCTTGCATTCCACCAAAGTAATAGTTTTTGTTTTCTGCGTAGCATAACGCTTCTGCAGCTTTTATTTTGTTGTACAAGCTTGTGTTGTAGAATGATAAATGACTAAACCTTGAATATGACAGATTTTTCTTTTTTTCTGATGCTTACTGGAAAAATAAACTGACTAAAACTGTATAACTGTATAACTCTGTGTGTTTAGGAGAGAGCCAGGCTGACCAAGCTGAGAAGAGACAGGTGAGCAGAGGACACACAAACAGATGGTAAACAAAATGGTGCATTGGCATTTTTTAAAATTGAGTTTGTCTCTCTGTCTCTCTGTCTCTCTGCAGTCAGTACATCTCACAGCTGATTTCCACACTGTTTTTGGAGCTGGAGGAGAGGCAAAGTTTCAGTTCCCTGCATCAGGTGGTGGAGGAAGCAGAGCAGAGGAAGAAGGCTGAAAACATGAGAAAGTTTGTCATTGCATCTTTTGGAAACAATACTGAAAGTATTATTTTTAACTGTAATGGGAATACATGGCTAAAAAAGCTAGATTTGTAAACATAATGTGAAGGGATTTCTGAGAGCAGGGGAGTGTTGCATTGGTGAAGAAAAGGGTAGGAGAAGGGAAAATATTGAAGGAAGTCTGTTTTGTTTCATAAATGTGAGTTTCTCTCAATCCAGAGAAGCAAAGAGAAAGCTGGAAAAGAGAAAGCAAACTCTTCAGAGACAACGAGTAGAGTTTCAACAGAAAACTGAGAAACTGCAGGTGAGAAACTAAGAGAAGTTAAAAAAAAATGTCTGCTTTAAAGGCCATTAGGTGTGAGAGTCTGTTCATTTGGATAAATTGACCCATTGACCCTTGATTTAAAAACATAGTCACACAAGTTAGTCTAAAGGTTGGTGAATGCAATACTTGAATAATCTCTCTCTCAGGTAATGCACCAGGATGCCCAAGACCTCGAGAATCAGTTGGAAGAGCAGTCAATAAATATAGCCAACAAGAAGAAGATTGTCGAGAAAGTCATTGAGCTGCAGCTCCAGCAGACAGAAAAAGAGAGCAGCCAGGCTGAGAAGCTGCTTGAGGATCGGGTGGAGGTGGGTTCATCAGTTTATTTGTTCCAGGCCATTCTGGCTTAGTCCCAAATACTCACCAAACCAAGCCCAGTGAAACAAATGTATTTAAACTGATCCAGCTTCAGAGTGCAGACATGCCCTCCCCCATCCCTCTGTTCCTTTGCTGTCTGAAATCTGAGGACATGTACTTCTTAGCATGGTGTATGATAAACTGATCATGATCCGTCCAAATCAAGTCTTCTGTTATCTCCTTCTCTTTCAGCTGCTGCACAAAAAGCTGGAGGAGGAGATGAGAGTTCATGAGAAGTCAGAAATATCCCTGCAAAATCGCCATGAGGTTGGTACAATAATGTTTCTATTACCCTTTCATTATTTATTTATCTGTTTGTTTGTTTATATATTTATTTATTTATTACTTATTACAAGTATGTTTAGGTTGAGTTTAAATTCTTTTTTGTGTCCCATAGAAAACTCTTGTTAACCACTAGAGGTCACTGTATATGAGGTTTATGTAAAAAAATTGTGGCACATCAGAGTCTATATTCATCAGCCTGCTAATATATAAAAATTATATATAGATTTAATAATATCTACTTTTAAGTGGAGGAATTTGATTTATAGCTTTTATTGTTAGCTTTGTTAGTGCAAAAAAATGTAGGTGTTTGCTGGTGAAATTTAAAAGGATGAACCCTGAAAGCTGTAAATCAAATTCCTCCACTTAAAAGTAGATACTATTAAATTTATATATGGATATAAAATATGTACTTAATATTATGGATTTCACATAAATCATCAACAAAAATTATTTTAATATGTTTTGAAAATCATTATAATAACACCATAAATGTTTGAAAATATACAATATTTGAAGGCAACACTTCAAAAGCATAGTTAGAAAAACTTAATGTATATAATAATCAACCGTTGAACAGATGAAGAAAACTGAGACTCATGTTTGACCAGTAGTTTTAATCTTTGTCTTAGTTATTTACCTTAGAAAATAGCATAAGAAATAGGATAACATCAATGTATCAAACGCAACAATATAAATAACAGTTGAACAAACACAAACAATGTCAGCGCTAAATGAAACACATACTGTGTGTGCCTTCTGACCAGAAATTTAGGAGTTGTTACAGTCTTTTAATAGATGATCACGTCCAACTGTTGCACTTTTCATTGGTGAACATTTACGTCCATGTGTAGCCTGTGATTGTAGATTCTGGTAGTATATTTGTTTCTGCATTTGGCAATCAATTGTGTAAACAGAGCTTGTTTTCCTTGCAATGTAATTCACAAGTTAAACAGTAGATGTCAGCACTAAGCAAGAAACATGTTACATGTTTAGTCACAAGTCATGGGCATTGTGTTTCTCAGAGATATCAGAATTATCTAAAAGATTTTTGAGGGATCTTGAGAACAGAAATATTTGATTTACTCTGAAAAGGAAAAAATTTTGTTGCAGAACTGGACCAGAATCATTTTAAAAATGTAATGAAGTGACTGCATGTAATGTTAATCAAAAAAAGAGGATTTTATATTAAGTTACCGAAGTTATTAATAATGTGTAATAATTACAATATCTTTTTAGCATCAGCTGATCTTTTTGTTTTCATTACTGTCATTAAAGCAATTGGTTTTGTACTGATAATTTCTCAATGGTTAATATCAATCAAGTCCTACAGCGGCAGCTAATGTTGTTTGCTGCTGTTGTTTCAGGAGTTGCAGCAGCAGCTGCAGCAGTGGCAGCAGCTCACAAAACAGATGCTACAGGAAAAGGAGCAGAAGCTTAACAGTGTGTGCTGCAAAAGAACTGTGAACTTGGACAGACTGATGGAGATGAGGAGGAAGGTGAGCATTTCCTATTGCTGTGAATGCTGCCAAAAAGGACACACAATCATGATTAGATGATCATTAATGAGACTGAAATGTGTTCAGTTCAAGGAGATGGAGCAGGTGGTGATAGAAGACAGGGAGGAGCAGGAGAAAGTACGCCAACAGCAGGCAGAAGCCAGAGCTGCTACCAAGGTAACATTGTTAAATCAGAACTTGGATCAGATCAATTGGTTTGGTTGTTTAGTATACTGATTTTTAATTCCGACCCTGGCCTGTGACCTTTGACCCTGCAGCTGCAAGCCTGGTGGAGAGGCTGCATGGTGCGCCGGGGCCTTGGTAGTTTCAAAAAAGCAGAGGAAGGCAAGAAAGGCAAGAAAGGCAAGAAGGAAGGAAAGAAGAAGAAGAAGAAATGATTTTTTTCCAACACTTCTTTAAGATATTGAAATAATTTATTTAATTCAGTAACAATAAACAGTATTGCAATTCCTGACCAAAGTCTCTACATCTTCTTTGTTCTTGATATAAAACAGTAAAAAATGTCATTGTGAATATGTAGCCACAAAATCAAAGACTTCACTTATCCTACACAAAATTTAAGATGATTAGGAAAACTAGTACAATGCGTGTATGTAACATGGAGCATGTCAGCATTATATCATATATAAGCATATCAGCAGACAAAAAGCAAAGTAGCACTTAAAGTCAAAGTCCCTCTTTGTCATATTTTATGTTCAGGTTGACCTGGATACAAAAGAAAAAAACGTCATTCAATAAAATAAATTACATTAAACATGACAATGTCAGAGGTCAGAAATCAAATGACTTCCTGCAATGAATACTACTAAGTAGTCTACTGTAAATGACCATAGGCCATACATTTGAACACAAGTCAAATACTTCACCATGACATGATAAAGATTTTAGTCACAGTATTTCAATACTGTTTGTCCATTCAGTCACACAGTATAAAGTTCATCAAACGAATCTCCCAACTTTGTTTCCTCACATCAGACAGAGGTGCAGAAGCCCCAACCTTGCATAACAGGAAACCCCATTACCGTGGCGGATTATTTTAAGGACAAGCTATAGGGATCTGACGCTTGTTTGTGCAAATAGAAAGACTTACATCACTTGGAGAACCGGTATGATGAGCTATGGTTGTTTTTACAGCATTACTCTTAAAATATAGAGGGCAGAGACCAGTTTCAAGTCACATCAAAACCAAAACCAGAGCAAAGAAAATTCCTATTAATACATGAGTGACATCAGTCAAATTGTAAAACCAATAGAACTGAAACAATTAGGCAATTAATATATTAGTAATAAGTGATTCATTGTGTTAAGTACTTTTTAAAGCAAAATACAAAAAGGAACAATTCTCTGGTTCCAGTTTCTTAACTGTGAACTTTTGGTGTGTCTTAAGTCCTTCATTACTTTGCACAGAGTATCTTTGAGTTTTTTTTAAAAACATTACAACTGTGAGTCAGAACAGAAACTGAGACTAATCCTAAAGGTGAAAAAAGTGTCTTGAGAGTGAATATATTAGATCTATTGCTGAGCTGAAGTTTTCCTGCCAAAGATAAGTGGTGTTGGATTGTGTGATTCGAGTGTCAGCACTGAGATCAGAGCCTCATAGTCCCTGTTCCTCTGCTGTGCTTGAAAGGGTCCGTTCAGCATGCATGTAGTTGTTGTCTCCAATGATGACATAGTTCAGGCTAGAACTGTGGATGTTGATGCCTGGAGGCTCTGCTCCTGATGGAAGAGGAGGAGGAGAAGGAGGAGAAGAGCACTGTGCTGCTCCCTGCTGTCCACATTTGCATCTGCACACTGTCTCATCTGTAGCACATGAACAAAGACCAAGATGTTTTCTTTTCTTATGAGTGCAGTTTAAGTGCTGTGAGTTTAGGTGCAACTAATACAAAAATATGCAATTAATAAAAACGTAGCACAATAGTAGCTGCAGCTCAAAGGGCTTAACATTCCTAGAAATAGGATAGAAATAGGCTATAGGATAGTTTTGGCTCCTACCCACCATGCATTTGGAGTCTAGGTTCCTGCATTAGAGGCTGTCTTTCTGTTACCACAGAGGAGTAGGTGTTATTCCCGATGGCGCAGTCGATCAAGGTTGAGTTGCTGATGTTCACAATCAAAACGGTAGATGGTGGACACCAGTGTGTCACTGTTTATGAGTGGGTGAGGGAAAGAAAGGGAAGAGGGTATGAAAATAGGAACTTCCTATTCCAGAGTGACGTAATGGAAGAAATGCTCTCACAGAGCAATTTAAATAAAAGTGTGTGAGGTTTTACCATAGCAAATGTGCTAAGAATAATGTAATAAAACTGATTTCCTTTTTTGACAGAGTGTGTACAATGATTTCACTTATGTAGAATATTGACAAACGAATGAAGGAATTCAACAATCACATACAAGCCATATGTGCATTGGAATGTGGCACGCAACTAAAGCTTACAAGAAATATAAGAATAAGGGGGAAAAATTCCCTTAAGATTAAAAAAAAAAAGATTTAACAAAAAGATTTGAATAAAGACACCAAACAGAAATGAAACATGAACTAACCTTGTGTGGTTTTATCCTCTGTGAGTGGATGGTTTTCAGCTTTAAAGACAATGAAACAGGTAAGAATTAAAGTTAATTCACTCTAAAGGAAATATGTCAACATCAGTGCAGATGAAGGGAGAATTTGTTATGCCAATAAACATAAATGTCAACAATGACAGACTCTGTAACACTTGCATCTAAAGCTACAGACCCCTTAACCATGACATTACAGCAACATGGAAACTACACAGAACAATATTTGTGGTTGACATCACTGCATAAGTGAATGTTACCTGGGCAGTATGTGACCTTGTCACATTTGGCAACACCGAGGGGGCAGCAGAACAGCTGACAGGCTCTGTAGCAGCTCTTCTGCGCCACCTGGTGCACCACCTGGATGATTCTCTCCATGTTGGCGGCTTTGAACGCCATCACCTGCGGGGGAGAAGCAGACACGAGACTTTTTACCACTGATATCTCACACAGTAACAACATCTCAGTCCAAAGCTGATAAACCTCGATGGAGTGAGTGAACCTTTTCTAGACACTACCGCTCACACCTGCAATAACATAGTGATGCCCAGCTCTGGGCTTTCTAGGTCACGCGTACTTTCACTGAGGTCGGGAACTTTTTTTTTTTTTTTTTTTTTTTGTCTTTTGGAAAAAAGAAAAAAAAAGGTGAAGCGTAACTGACAGTACACGGAAATTGTGCTTGTGTTTGGAGCCAAAGTTTTATCATAAAACAAAGAGGTTTTACAATGATACCTTTAAACGTCATGTGCCAGAGTTTACACAAATTTATGTAAGTTTTTTAAACAGACGCATGCAGGTACGCCGGAAGTCTCGGTTAAATCACATTTTAAATGATAATCCAGGGAATTGTAGAGCAAGAAGCATTAATGGGTTCTACTTAAATCATAGCCAACTCTGTCCATTCGTCTATCTTACAGGCTTTACATTTAGTAATATAAAAAAAAAATCCAAAAACATTTCAAAGTGTTCATAGGCAACAAAAGAAGCCACTGCGGGTCACATTTGAGGAACTTGATATAAACATATTAATACGGTAAACAAATATAAAAACTCACCTGATTTAACGGTGACCTTTTTTTCATTTTGAAAAAATTAAAAATTGTGTTATTGGAAGTTACTGGAAGCGCTCAGAGCTAGACCGTCGGAGATGTTAATCAGTCATGTAGCAGTGACAGTATGTACGTAAAAGCCACAGTCAGACACTGCTAAAGAGAATCTTTCGGAGAAGTCCCCTCCGGAATGGCGCATGCGCATTTTCACTTGGACTTTCCATGTGCGGTGAACGCACAAGACGATACTACGAGTATATGTTGTTGTTTTTGTCTTGAAATGAGCAAAGCGCCGATCATGGGCTGAAAACTGAGTCGCTCCATAACAACTATGAAACTACGTATTTTGGAGGGACTTAAAACGAAACATTTTTTATGTCTTCGTTTGATTGCAGACAGAACTAACATAGACTGTATGCAAATGACTGACACTGCAATAATACTGCAAACACCTCTTAGCATGAAATTATAACTTTTTATTTGCTTAAGTTTGAACAAACAGACTTTTCGTCTGCTCTCCGCTGTTCAACCCAGCTCTGCCCTGCTGCCTTCACTGCACCTCGTATAATCTTATACCAGGTGTCGGAGATAAAATACGTCATACAAGACTTGGTTTTTAAAACAAATGGACACAAGCAGAACCGGATTGTGAGAGGTGGAAAAGATGCAACACAAATGCGTGTTGGTTTTGTCCTACAAGTGAAAGGAATTCACAGAGCCACTTCAAATTAGCTTATGAAATTTTTAAAATACCGAATTTATGAGTATATGTAATGTCAAAATTAAGAAATTGTTGGTATTTGGTGAGAAAAACAAGACTTAACAATCTAATTTAAACATAAACTAAGTGGAGTCTCCTACAATGAGCAAGTAAATCCTTCCGCTTAAGAAATGCTGAGGAGGCCAATTAAAAATTTTAAGAAGGAGTTTATGGCACAGCTTCACCTGCAAGTCGCATGACAAGTTACATGAAAAGAGGAATAGTCGTGAATGGGCAAAAGTTCGGCAAAAGTTGTATAATAAACACAACTTTATCATGAAACTACAATATTTCAAGTAAAAATGAAAATAACCAATAGCATACACGAGCATTGTGTCAGCCAGTGGTGTATTGACACGTGGTTAAGTTAAGTTAAGTGATAAAAGGTCATTAAATTCCAGGCAAAACTTACGGAACTGGAGGAGAGGCATGGGATTTGCCAAATGATGGATATGGTTAACGTCATATAAGCCGTAAAAAGGACAGCACATCTATGAGGATTTAGCCTATGCTGGAATGACATATGCCTTTTCCTTACATGTTTTTCTTATTTGTGAAATTTTATGAGAACAATTCCCAAAATGTTATATTCTCATTTTAAGTGTAAAAAAAGTACAAGCGGGAGAGGGAGAAAAAGGAGAACCAGAGGTGAAAAACATCATAAAACACATAAATGATGGATTAGAATAAATTTAAACACTAATGTAAAATTCATTAGGTCAAAAGCATGAAGAACTCTATAGCTTATTTTATTGGCCTCTGTGCCTACAAAACAAACACACACACACAAACAATAAAAACAGAATAAAAAAAATACGACACTAAATGTAACACTTAATTCTTTAAAGTTTCTCGCATTATAAGTAGTTAAACACATTTTTTTAAGGACAAAAATCTTTAGATCTTAGTTCGATGGAGCTTAACAAACAGTTGTGTATCCTGCTCTATTTATTTAACCTAATTTACAGGTAGGTTGTTTTTATTATGCAGTTATTAACAATCACAGATTATTATTGGTCTAAAGGCTATCAAATATTAATAAATTGAGTCTAAATTGGAATGTAATATCGAACATTATAAGACTTTCTTACAAGGTTGTTAATTTTGGAGAGTAAACCTCCCCAAGGTTGCCGAATCCCTCAGATTTAAAAGGAAAAAAAAGATTCAACATGAGAAATCTAGTTTTCTAGCAATTTTTTATGAATAAAGTTAAGTGCAACCTACTTCAAGTTGGTGGTACATAAAACCTTTACATGGTGAACACCTCTGTTATAGCGAGCCAAAGCTAAATTTACAGTTAGATGGCCAATAGCACAAGTTTTCAAGTTATCAAGGCGTCAGCACCAGCATCAGCTTTCTTTCCAAAATATTTACAAAATTAACCACAAAAAGTATCAGCTTAATTTGACTGTAAAAACCTTTACTATAAGTCTACAGTGGAATCATTAACCGAAAGAGGCTGCTGTGCAAGAAATCACAACATTAAGTTGTTAATTAGTATCAGAACTAAATATAGAGGGCGCCAATGCAGCAATTATGATATGAAAAGACGTAAAACTGATACAAATTCAAAGATTTTCAGACAAAATCAAAAGTATAACATCACACATCAATAAAAAAAAATCTTATTAGTTAAATAATAATAAAAAATTACTTGCAAAAATAAAGCTTTAAACTTCTGATTTAAGGTCCAGTCAGTTGGAAAAGAAGCAAGACGCGTTTTCCTCTTCTTTTTCAAGACATCAGTTGATACTTTGATGATCTAAGTATTTATTGAATTATTGTTATAAGTTACATTTTTCACTGTTTAGCTAGTTTCGAGGCTCTCGCCCCCACCTCGTTCCCGAGACGCTTATGACGTGACCTCAATCTTTCCGACTACACCTGAAAGCAGCATGAACATAGTGAAATAACCAGTAGGAGCAGTCTAGAGTGGAGATCAGCAAAGAGCAGGCAGAGCTTCCTGGATGGAAACTAAACGCAGGAGCAGAGCAGAGACACTCCAACACACACTCAGACCAGACAGGAGCGAGCAGGTCGTTTAAACATGTTTTTTCGTCTTTTGTCAAGACCGTGAAGTGCTTGAGAAAAGCAGGATCGGCACGACGGTGGAATTAGGCTTTTACAGCAGAGGTTAGAATAACAGAAGACTGTGTCAACACATGTGTCACTGTAAGAGCACTGCGGCTGTGCATCTGGACTCAAGCAGCTCCTACACCCAGTGGTCCACAGGCAAGGTGGGTTCCCCCTGTCTGCTCCTTTTATCTGGCTTTTGCCTGCATCATATTGACCATCAGTAACTAAAACGATTATGCGTTGTAAGATATAAGGTTGCACCGTGAATGCGTCAGAATTAATTTTGACCTATCTGAGAATGCAACCTTGAGGGGGATGCAGATGTGCACTGTAACAGATTATATTTTGTTACGGAAATACCATGCTGACTCAAGGGTAGCTGTAGAAAAGTGTATATATATTACAGCAAACTGACTCTAGTTTGTACTCTTATCCTGGGAATAACATATCACAGAAATGCAGTTCAATATCCACCCCACTGATTCAGGTTAAACTGGTATGCTGTTTTCTGTTTTCTGTGCTCTTGTTTAAGTCCCAAAGACACACAGGTTATTGGGCCAGAAGTCCTGAGAGACAGACAGGGAGCGACTGCAGCTGTATAAATGATGCCATAGATACTCTGCCACACACTCCCCAAACACAGTCTCAGGTGCTTCCTTTCCAACTCAGTGGCAGTCTGTGTAAAAGCAGCAGCAGCTTTTCGCTGGCCAGATATGGTTTTCCGTTTCTGCCTCTCTGGTGAACAATGATGCTTTGATCCCCTCTTGGCTGGAATGCCATGTAGACCGAGATCCATGAGGACGGCTCATGACAGTGAGTGGCAAGTTCCACACCTAAAAGGAAATGTTAATATACTTGTGGACTTTTCAGCTTTAATTGCTTGCCCAGGTATGGGAACTGCAGTAAGGCAGGGTTTTTTGAAGGTGGATAAAGTGGTGACTCCTGGTTTCTGTTTGTCAGGAATTCCTGAATGCCTTGATACTCCTGAATTTTGTATGGACTTTCAAAATCTTTGAATTTATATTGATATCTAAGTAGAAATGCTTCTGCAGCAGCATTCATACAATTATATATTGATGAAACTTGTTTATGCAGACTAAAATCTGTTCATTGCCAATCATATTTGCCTTTACACATAACTGAAAAAATAAAACAACACCGATTTATCTCTTTCTTTACTGAGATTAAAACACCTCCATGAGTCTCATCTATTTAAAGACTGTAACCTAGTTTGTCTGAAGTTCTTTGAACTTGAAGCTGTTCAGGAATGAAAGGCTTTGCACTATTATTAAATACATGTTGGAGTGTCCATGCAGCAAAGCTAGCTGATGAAAGACCTGTTATTTTCCCATGAGAGACCATGGGGCTGCTTATGGAGTGCAGGAGGATCCACCATGACAGTGCAGAAATACTAATGTACGCAGCTACACAAGCTCCACTATTAGTGAGCTGCATGTGTGCCACTGCTGATCAATACTGCTTATTAAAAGAGCACTCACTGAAATATTTAGGCCACTGGTGGTGGTGGCTGTATTGACTGGGCTGCTCCAAAGTTTCCTGCCAACTTTAACAGCCTGCTGAAATAGAAGACATTGTATGTGGGATAATGTGTGATTTCAACAGCTGCTCAGGCTGCAGAGTGTGTTTTTAACGCCACCGTGTCCTGTGTGACCCTGTTCTGTGTCCAACCACTGTTATCTACAGGATTAATCGGAAATCCCAGATTATGGGGTTATTATTTCTCGTGCTTTTTGGGATTGGATAAAGCCAAAGGGATGATTTTTGGGTTTGGTGACTTTGGTTGCCCTTAACACCAGATTAGGGCGTTATTATTTTTTACCCACCTCTGTCCTGCTGTCCTGAAATATGTAACTAGTGCATGATGTCTGGCCGAAGTTGGATGTCACAGATGTCATTTATGTTTTTTCTTTTTTTTCTTTAATATGCCTTTATAGTAGTTTTCAACCATGCCTCTGGCACTTAACATGATTCCACACTCATATCTCATAATCTACGGCATGTATTGACATGAAAATTTGGACAGAGTTGTGGTTTTAAGAGAAGGAGTCTTGATGACAAATGAATGGATAGCCATGAAATTTGGTACACATATTTCTGTAACCCTCAGGAGAGTCTCAGATCTGCAGAGTTATAGCAATAACTCTCACCAGAGTGATATTCTGACTTTTCTTTTTGTCTTAGCTAAAATAGCTTAGCTTATGATTGGTCATTGCTATTACCATGTGGTTAAAATTGTAATTTGTCCACAACTTTGGTTTATGTCCTGCAAAAATATTGATGTTCCCATCATCCTCAGATATACTTTATGTATAAGACTAATTAGCAAATAGTGACTTTTTGATGCACTAAGCTAAGATTGTGATCATGGTTAGCATTATAACTGCTTATCATCAGAATTTTATTGTTATCAGTGTGAGCATGTTAGCATGCTGACCTTAGTATTTAGCTCAAAGCATTACTGTGCCTATACAATGTGCAATCTCACAGCTTCTAGCATGGTTGTAGAGTCTAATGCAGTGGTTAAATTTCCATTAACAACCTACCTTTGAACTATTTTACTATAGTATGTTATGTAGGTATTTCGGCAAAAAAAATTATCATGAACTCGACAACAGAAACCCCAAATTTTAAAAGCATTTACTGAAAAGTAGCCTAAGTGCTAATCAGATGAATCCATTCCAGCCAACTTGCATATTTGCTTTTTTTTGTTAGATTGTGGCCTTGCTAATCTATGAATAGCATCAAAATTGCTCAGTGATGGTAGGAAATAAAAAACATGCTTTAAAACTACTTGATGTGTTATTTTGATAGTACAAAATAAGCCGTTTTTCAAACAAGGATATTCAGATAAACTTTTTTACTGTTAATATTAGAGATATATAAGAGGTTGATGTGTTAGTTTTAACCAAATTAGCAAGTTTTGCTATTTTCAGATTTCAGAGAAAGTATGCACACCATCACCTTACACCATAGCACAACATCAAGTAAACAATAAGAAATATATCATTATCAGTCTAAAAGGTTAACAATCTCATTTTATGTAACAGTGATAACATTATAGCCAGCAGTATTAACTTGCTGTTTCACTAGCTGGCTAGCTAAAGATCTTTGCTAGTGTAAGGCAAAGCATCCCTGGTGATGTGACTAATTTGTTTTTTTTTGCATGTGTGTGGGGTGGGAGGCACGGAGGTATGTGTCAATAGCCAGTGCCATTGAACAACAGCCATATTACCATAGCAGCCATAACAGCTATATCCATATTAGCTTGCTGTAGCCCTGGCTAGCAAGGGGTTGGCAAGGGTAGCTTCTTTTCTTTACTCGTGTATGTCAAGTTAACCGTGGGGATGTGACTAATTGTAATGTAAATCTTTTAATGTAAAAGTAAATCTTCAATAGTTTATTTTCATTTAAAATTCTCTTTCAGCAAAGGTAAGAGCAATGTCAAAGTTAATGTTATACCAGGATTAAAATGACTGGTAAGACGCCACCATGTTGGCTTCTTGTCTTGATAAGTGAAGATCTTTCCCAGGTTGTGGGGAAAGATGCCTCCAACAAGATTTTACATGTAATTTTATAGTTTTAAATTGTCGTCTGTGATTTAATTACCCTCTAAATTTGTTTCCCTAAGCATACTTCTTGAACACATATTACATCCATCTTCAAAATTATATGTATTTTAACATGAATTAGACATTGTTGTTAAGGGAGGCGTCTACATTTTACTTCATGCACCACAAAGCTTTTAGCAGTGACTAATCCATCTCCCAGGTAACATGATAATGACAGTGTATTACTTTAGAGCGAGATGAAGTCATCACAGTTGGTATACCAGTTACCGGAAGAAATAACAGGTTTCCAGAAACAGGGTGCAGTGTTGTCACAAGGCCTGGCAGCGGTTGTGTGAACTGTAATAAAGAGGAAGAAAAGCGTTACAACTTCACTAGACAAATTGATTATTGCTGTTTCTGTTTTCAGGAACATGGAAGCTGTAGCTCCTCTCAGTACCCAGCAGAAGGGCTAGGAGCAGCCTGATTCCTTCCTCCCCACTCCCCTGCATGCCTCGCCCAACCATGGCTAGCAGGAGTCCCACTCCAAGCCAGGAAATTGGGGATTCAACAACAGGGACCCCAGAGGCTGGTGCAACCACACAGCCAGGGCAGGAGGTATTCTGCAAGCTGTGTCTCAGCCAACAGCCATCTGCAGCCACCAGGGAGCTGCAGAGCTGCAACTGCGTCTTCTGCACAGCGGTAAGAGAAACAAAACGTAACAGTGTATAATGGTCAAATCCATTTTTACAAGAAAAATCCTAAGGTTTGTTTAAGGAGACCACAACAGGACATTAGCTGCAATAGAAAATTTAAACTTGTTAAGCGTAACAGACTAGGGTGCCTCCAGGCTATATTTAGATACTCTAGAAAACGCAAGTATAGATATCTGATGCTCATATTGCTCATGCTTTGAGTCACAGACTGTGGGCGGTGAAGATTTCACCAAAGATCCAACAACAAACTTTTCTGTGGGAAATTTTGTCAAATCTGCCAAAATGAAATCACTTGGGATGGGATGCTTCTCTTAATTACAGCACCACTTCCTGCTTAAAGATCCAAAAATAGTTTCCTTTATGGGCAAATATCGCGTATTACAGCTGTTGTAGTGAATTGAGGATGTTCCGACACAGAAATGATTTTCCTGTGCTCTTAACTCCTTTGGCCTGTTCACAAAAATCCTTGTGATTTATTGAAGCTGTTGAAACTCATACAAACACTTCTTGAGAGCTTTTTCAGGGGAGAAGTTCTATCACTAAATAATGGGGAGCTTTAATATTAAGAAGAGAAGTACAGAGGTCTACTGCTACACCGTTCTTGTTGAATATGTGCCTGCCTGGCATATCAAAACTGAGATGCAAGCAGGTGTTAATCTCTGTTCAAGCCAGCTGCATTGTCAATGTTGCACACACAAGGTCACACAGATAAAACGCTCACACATAGACAGTGTCACAAGGGAAGAAACAGAGAAATGGATACGGAAAAAGCCAGCTTATCAGTCAGACTTCATATTATAAACCTCAGTATCTCCTGCGCTCTGGTGTAAGAGCATAGACTATTGCTTGTGTTTTTCTACACCAGCTCACTTTTTGGATGGACAGTGTATCTTATGAGAAAGCACATGATAAGCACAAGTTTGATTGTGAAAATTAGCCTTAAAAAACACATCCCAGACTTCTAAACCGGACTTCTTGCAAATTTGTTTTTTCATCTTCCTGAGAAGAATGACGTTTCATGTTATTATTTTCTGTTCCTCAAAACTGTCTGCCTTTGCGCAATGTTTACATAGTTCCTCCTGCTCTTCCGTATTTCGTGGCTGAGGCAACATATGACTTTTGACGTGTGAAGGCTGATAAGAACTCATGTTTATGTGACATGTAGTTTGCCCAGTTTTCACAACAGCTCATTTTCCTCTGCTTTCTTTGCTTTCACTACAATTGTCATTAGTATTAGTTTAAAGTGTTTTGTGTTTTTAATTGTTTTTCACCCACTGTGGAAAAAAAGCTAATATTTATTAGAATATATAGTGCATGAAATTTGTGATGCATTGTGGTACAGGTTCATCCAGACTAATGCAGCTGCATTGTTTCTCCCTCCACAGTGTATGCAGCAGTATGTTCAGCTGGCCATCATGGAGGGTGGGGGGGCACCCATCACCTGCCCAGATATGGCCTGCCGAAAGACTGGAGTGCTACTGGACTCTGAGGTATGCCCTGTTTAAAACCAGTGATATGTGGGTCATGTGTGAAACCAAAAAAAGCAAAGATCCTTCAGAGGCTGTAATACAAAAATATGTTGTTGCACAAAGGTACTGAGCTAAAAACCTGTTTAATGCAAACTGTTATGGAATAGTCCTTGAAATTTTCTAGTTGTAAAAATCTGGCTGCACCAGTTTACAATCCACAATGCTGCCAGAAAACCTATTGAGAAATCTGTGGTTGATTTTCATCCGGGAGGTTTTCGGAGTGTGTGGGCTTGATTAACAAGGGTGAGGTGTTGTGAAAATGCTGTGAATCCAGTCTTAATGACATTTCTGAGGAATAACTTGCCTGTGAGTGTGAAGAGTAAAATGAAGTAATGTGAGCAGTCAGAGAGAAAGTGAGACTCCATGAGCTGTCACACACTGTAGATACTACACGGTAAGCATGCCAGAGAATAGTCTTGAACCAATAATGCACAAACAAACAGAAAATTTGCTCCTCAGTTCCTCATTTCTGAAGTTTTTTTTTTTTTGTGGTGTACTGGCCTTCCAAGTTAATTAAAATTGATCTGATTGTAGATCTTCTATCCTCTATTTTTTGGTAGTAAAAATGAGACAGTTGTTTGATGTACAGAAAATATTTCTAGGGATTAATCAAAAGGTAAGTAAGTAGTTTCAGTGCCAATGTTAGTCAGTCTTTAGCCTTATTGGATATGAGTGAGATATGGAAAGTTTTCTCTTGCTGGTCTTTAAAATTTAACCTCTTGCTGGCCTTCACAAAATCTTTGTCATGGATCATATGAAGATATCATCTTGTAGCTTTAACGACAAAATAAAATGGCATTTTAATTCAATTTAATAAACAAAAAAGCAGCAGCCTTTTTTTAAACTTAAAAATTTTATACTTAACACTATTTTTTTCTCTCAGTGGATATTCACTAACTACTGAGGTTCCTTAGAAATAATGCAGCAAATGGCAGTTGCTAGGTGACCAGTTGATCCTGGGTTATCTCTGCAGTATCAGCTTCACAGCAACCACACAATATTTATATCTTAAGCATTATGCACATTTGCAGTTGTCCGTTAGAGATGGAAAAAGATACTTTGACTAAACCATGAATAAAACCCTTTTTGTGCTGTGTGATTGCAGATAGCTGCCTTGGCCCCAGAAGGTCAGGTTGAGCTGTATCAGCGTCTGAAGTTTGAGAGAGGTACGTATTGTTGCGTTAGCATGCTGATGTCTGGTGACAGGCAGTGGGCTATTTCAGGTCACACTTCAGCTGGTGGCATTAGACTAAGCAGCCCCACAGAGTGCTGAGCTTCACATGCCTGAGATATTGTGTGGCCTGGTGCCCTCTTTTCTCTTCTGCCCTGGTTCAGTCTTACCCTGGAGGTTACTTAAGTTGTGGCTTCAATACCTTCAGTTAAACCAAACAGGGAATTCAGTATCTACTCTAAATATATATATATATATATATATATATAAAAAATATCTAATAATCTTCAATTGTATTGGAAGTAACCAGTTTTAGTTCTAAACAACTGCGCGTTAATTGTTTAACAGCACCACAAGCTATGGAAATGTTTGTGAGGGCAAACTGTATCTCTGTCTTGCAGTGGAGGTCTGGGAGCAGGAAGAGAAACTGTTGAAATAGCTTTCTGTTGACATTAACAAATTGCAAACTGAGGTTAGTTTGCATTGTAGCTATTTAGGTCTCTCCCAATAAGACAGCAACAATATGCTGTGAGCCAATCAGTTATTGTTTACTCTGGCCATAAATCATAAAACTGATCATTTTGAAAGTATAAAGGAGTTCAAAGTACAGGCTGTTTAGCAACACTTTTTCCCTCCGTTGTTCTTCATAGTGAAGATAATGAATTGGCTCTGTGGCAGATCATAAAAATTCCAGTTTTTTTGATTTGGTAGTAAAACAAATAAAATTTGTGCATATTGCACTTGATTTTTATCGTTCTGTCATCATAAACTGCTCAAGAGTTTTTTTTCTTTCAAAGATAAGCAATCCAAAATGAGTACAGTGCACTTTTTACATGTTTATAGCCATGCTGAACAGATATGGCAGTGCCAGTCATCTGAACAGTCACCCACTTTGATTTGGGCAGAATCTATCTCTTTTTTTCCTTTTTGTTGGCTTGCCATGAAATCTGTTACATTCATATCACACTCAAGATAATAGCAAACATAACAGGATAACAGCTTTGGAGATACTCTGACTTCTTATCCAGCACCATCGTTAGTTCCAACTCTAAATGTGTCCAATACATTCATTATTTGTATAACTTGTATTGAAATTATTATCACTAAATATCTTTAACACTAATCACTTACAGATCATAAGGATATGGCAACATCAGCAGGTCAGAGGAGATGAACTAGCACCTTTCCAGTCCTAACTCTATGAACTGGCCTCTGGTTTCAAAATTAAGTCCCCACAGACCAAGTTAAACTGAGATGGTGACAATGGTAAACATTACTGAGCCTGTTAAACATTAGCTTATTAACATTATCTCTGTTAGCACATTAGCATACTGATGATAGCATCCCAGAGCTGCTTGAGTGGCTTTTTTTAATAGTAAGTTTCTTTGCGTGTTCTTTTCTGGTGATGTGCTTTCATAACAGGGCCTGATGTAGTAACAGTAATCATGTATGTTACATTTAGATTTCTCCTATCTTTTGTTAGTAGATAGGGAACGCAAAGTGTTTGTATTTGGTGAAGTGACGTGCTGCAAGTGAGATACTGATGTAATACATTATGTTATGAGTTCTGTTGTTTAATTGTTGAGAGTCATTTAAGTGGACCAAACTGCATTGGAAGAAACTACCCTTGTGCTTTTACTTCTCTATGTACCCAAAGTTATGCTGTAACTAACTGGTCAAGAGTATAAGAGAGTAACCAGTGTTATTGTTTTCCTGTAAGGACTTCTTTTATATTTTCATTTACATTCAATCTGTTGACTTGGTTTTCTTGTCCGCACATGAAAACCAAAATACATTCAGTAACATAAACCAGAAAAAACCCACACATGAGAAGGTGTAACTAGTGAATGTTTGAATTTATAACTTGAAATATGACTTGATTAATATCAGGTTAATAAATCACTGAAAACAATTAAGAGAAAAACATGCACTTATATTGTGTTAATAAATCACTGAAAACAATTAAGAGAAAAATGTGCACTTATATTGTGTATATTACAACAGAGCTATTGAATGTCAGCCTCTGAAATGTACTCTCCCTTCCCCTCTTCGCCTTCTGCAGGGGTGAAGTTGGACCCCAGTAAAGCCTGGTGCCCCGTGCTTGAATGCCAGGCGGTGTGCAGCTTGCAGCCAAGCACTGAGGGCCAGCCCACCGCTGTGCCATGTCCAACCTGTCACACCGTCTTCTGCTCCGGGTGCAGAGGGCCCTGGCAGGACGGCCACACCTGTCCTGAGCGACAGCCCATGATGTCATCCTCACCCTCTCATGAAAGCAGGTCAGTCAGCTGCCCTCTGCCTGCAGCCGTACAGTCTGAGCTGCACTTAGAGAATGATGCCGCGCTAAAAGCAGGATGAGGGTGTCCGGACACTACAAAGAGCATACCAAAAAAAAACAACCATCATAGATGCTTAAATTAGAACTCATTCACTAGACAATTTCAATACTATAAATTAAAACATATTTATTTTTTAAGAACTGTGCATTTTACTTTTAACTGTTCAACACTATCAGTTCAACTGTTTTTTCTAAAATTTCATTCAAGATTGTTGCAGGATAATTACATAAATGGATTATACAAATGATGTGTAGTTCCTCATCTCTCATTTGAGGCCCTGAGCTGAAAATAAACATTTTTTTTAGGTTAAATAGCTTAGTCTTCCTCAGCAGTGCCCTCTGTGTCGTCCCTGTTGTACAGTTACATTACTGCGCTGCTCTGAGCTGTGGCTCTGCCAGACTGACTGATGTCATTGTGGAGTCACTGATTTATATTGGAATTCCATTGTTTCTGTGCCAAAGGGAGGAGGAGGGTGGGCACCCAGCCACTTAGTTCAATGTGCAGAAAGAGTCTGTGCCCTGCAGAAAAGCTGTGGTCTCTGCATTTTGCTGTGGTGGAGGACAGAACAGACATGAGACGAATCAGCTTTAAATTTGAACTTGAAAACCTGATGTTAACTTGCCCCAACCTGCAGCTTTAGTCACCATACATGATCATGTGGTACCAGGGCAGTAGCTTGTGTTTTTCTGAAACACTGCGGTTTCTCAAATGCAAACCATCTTAAAATTTATTTAATTTATTTTTTTTAAATTGAGTCATTTTATTTGCCAGCATAATGTTCTAGTTGTTGTCTCAAAGCCCTCACTGTGCTAGCCTGATAATCACACTAAAATGCCATAAGTTTTTTTTGATTTGATTATTCAGTCTGACGTTGGTTTTACACTGTTTGCTGTTTGCAAGAGAATGTGCAATTTTTCTAATCCACCAGCAGCAGGTCACAAATCTGCTCAGCTAACTCCATTTCCAGTCGACATGGAAATAGCAGTGGTTGCTATGATTTCAAATCCATCAAAGAAGTTATGCTGAATAAAAACTTTAATTTCTCATCACACACACACCAATGTTTTGTGGCTGTTTTTCGACTGCTGGTGTTCTTGATTCCGTCTACAAAGCCTTAAGTGACCTAGTTGTTTTTTTCGATGGGGGAACAAGGCGTCTGAATCACTGATAAAAAAACAAAGAAAGATGTGGGCAGGATTGGGCACTGTTCAAAAAGCCTTCCTTTTGAAACTGATCCAGTGTATAATTTCATATGAACAAAGGAGGAAATGAGTAAGTATAATGTGAATGGAGTCACTTGTGGTGAGGATTATCACTTGACTCAGCAGTTCCTCTCAGCTCCATAGAGGTTTTTTCATCTTTGAGCTTATTGTTTTGGTTTTATGGCTCACATCTCTTTTTATTGGTCTGTTTCAACACTCATGATGTTTCATTGTCTTAAAAGCTCTAGAAATGCAGCAATCAGCTTTTTCAAATTTTTCAATATAAAACCTGAATTTAGATCTCTGCTGATACCAATGCTGATACCGGAGCCTTCTTTTCTTCTTCTGCTTCTTAGCACTTTTCATGAAAAGAGTCAAGAATATACAATAATGCAATACATTTGAATGTGATCCAAAGCAATTTAATTTGACTATAGGTTGAGTGGACCTCACATACAAACAGGTGTAGCAGTGAAAACTGCCATGAAAAATCCTTTAATGTTTGTGATCAGTCATGATTTATCACCTTTACTAAAACTAGTAAATAGATTTCTATGAAATACCAAAACAATAGGAGGCCTTCAGACAGTTCAATGGCAGATTATCAACTCCACAGCAAGTTTTTCTAAGTGAATATTTCAAAGAAGTGCAAGAACAGTGTAGATAAATACATGACCACGCCTTTAAAATTTTCTCTCGAGTGAGGTAACCTTTAAGTTTCATACATGGATTGGTGATGACAGTTTGATATCTTATAGGTGAATTACGTCAGTATCAACATTCAATACCGATATTGGATCAGTTCCAACTCTATAATAAAATCACTGAAGGCTATCTGCACAGCACCAAGTGGCAGACAAATAAAGTTAGCAAGTAGCAGAGTATTTAGCTTCACAGAGGGAGATTTTACCCTCTGGCTATGGAGACCAAATCTAAGTTTAGAAAATAGCGGACTACTTTTATAGAGTGCCATAAACATTCCAGATGAGTGCTGATAACACTCTGTGTCTGCAGGGTGTGTAAATAGCCAATTACTAACCAGTTATTCACAATCACTGTACTGTATTACCTGTAATTATGTCAAAATTGTGTTGACAGCTTGTTTTCTGCCCCCAGAAGTCCAAAAATAAAAAACGAGGAAATTAGGTTTAATGAGATAATAAGTCTTAAAAAATGCCAGAATCAGCCTTCAAAGTTTGTTTGTATAATAAATTGTTCTGTCTTCTCTGAAAGCCTTAAAGCATAACTTCAGGGGTTATACTAGTATCTGTGGCCCTGTGCTGTACTTACAGAACGCTTCCCCTATACCTTTAAATCCCAAAATAATTAACCCAGTTCAAAGTGAGCACTGACCCTTAACTCTGCTGCTAAATATAGATTTCACACTGTGCCTGACGCCCTTGAGGCCTGCATGGCTTCATACAATATGCCCCCATTTACTGCATACCTCATATCTCTCCTGTGTCTTCCTCTCTGTACGAAGGGCCCGCTCCGACAGCGACTCTGACATGCCCATCAAGCAGTGTCCTATGTGTGGCATCTACATTGAGAGGAACCAGGGCTGTGCCCAGATGCTGTGCAAGAGCTGCAAACACACCTTCTGCTGGTACTGTCTGCAGAATCTGGATGTGAGTCTCCCTTGTTACCCAACTCACAGATGTTATATGTGGAATTCTACTCTTTTTTTAGCCAGGTTCACAACATCTGCCTCACTGTCCTAATTTGAGTGTATGTATATCTTTGGTAATCACTGTATAATAGATTTCTTGTCCAAACCTGTGTTTTTTGTCTTTGCAGGGTGATATTTTCCTTAGGCATTATGATAAGGGACCATGCAGAAACAAGCTGGGACACTCCAGGGCTTCAGTTATGTGGAACAGAACGCAGGTGAGGCCTCAAAGCAGACGGCAGAGCAGACACACAGTATTCATTTCAGGGTTGTGGTGATGCTGAATTGTCTGCAAAGGCACTCATCTGAGGGTGGAAGTTTTTTTTGATGCAGGGGTCTGTTTTGGAGTAAAACTGTGCCATCACACCACCTAGAATGGATGTTAAAGATTTTGGACTGCATCCCAGCTGTTCTCTTTTGCTCTCACTTCAGCTTGCCACTACTGAAATACTCTTCAGTTTGGACTTCACAGAAACCATGAAAACCTCCAGTCTGGCTTATTTAACTATGCTGAGAGTTTAAAAGTAGCGGAAAATAGTGTGTAACTCAGTGCTCATTCACCAGCACACATGGGACACAGCTTGTACATCAGCAGCTACATTTATCACTGAATTTCCCTTTTAAGACCCATAAAGTCTGTATTAGCTCATTGTTGTTTTCCACCAGTGAGCCTAAACAGTCCTTGATCAGACATTAAGCTGCAACTAATCCCGGCAGTAATCTCAAATTCCTGTCCCGCAATGACGTCCTTTATTCAACAGAACGATTACAATTGGCCGCTAAACCTACTTTCTCTCCAGTGCTCCTGCTCCGATGCCATTATCACATGATAAGTATCAAGTCTGCAGTGAACCTCCTGATTGTGTCTAGGTGTGTCTACACTGCCAAGTGTCTGGAGAGTTGAAGTACAACAGCGCAGTTGTTCCTTGCAAAACAACTCATGACAGGCTTGGTTACACCCTTGCCTAACAGGCCCTTTAAGTTTTACAATCTGCTCGTCACAAATTCCTCTGCCTCGGTAATTCCTTCATAGCTGCCTCTAAATGCTGCCAAAGCGAAAGTCCATTTAGAGTATATTGTACGCAACATTTGTAATACATAAAGTCTTATTAAAATCTAGCTGGACAGTTATACTGATAGATGAACATACTCACTACTGACACAGACTACATGCCCAAAAACTGTAGACATCTGAACATTACACCCGTCTGTGATTGCCAAACATCTCACTACCCCTACCATGGCCTTTGATACGCTGCTGTAACAGCACAACACCAGCCAAAAGAGCATTAGTCAGGTCGGACTCTGATGTTAGGCGATAGGGCCTGGCTCAGGGTTGGCATTTCCCCCCTCAGGTGTTGGATTATTTGCAGAGAGGTCAGGGATCTCTGAACGTCGCGTTCTTACCTTACTTGGAAAGTGGTGATCTTTGTGGTTGGGGGCAATTTTCATTTAAAAAAGGGAAGGGATAGACACAAACTTTCCATGAAGTTGGAAATACACTACTCTCACCATTGTAACATGGATGAATTTTCAATGAAATATTAATGTAATGAAAATTTCCTTTCAGAGCTGAGGAGGTGTGTTATGTCATGTTGTCTTTCAGGTGGTGGGCATCCTGGTGGGGGTCAGCATCATCATGCTGGTGACCTCTCCGCTCCTCCTTCTGGCCTCGCCCTGCATCCTGTGCTGCGTCTGTAAGCCCTGCAGTGGGCAGAAGAAGAAGAAGAAGAAGAGGAAGAAGGACCTCAACAGCTCCTCTGCATCATAGCAGCTTCCCCTCTCATCATTTCAGCCCAGAAACACTCCATTAATTAACCTCATGAGGCCTAGAGAAACCAAGAGAGCACGAGTTCTGGATGGTGGAAAAGCATTAACATTTGTGGAACAGTAGAGAACATTTTTATGACTCAAAAGACTGGAGGCCATGTCAGTGGTTCAGTAATGTTGTCTGGATCAACAAGTGCAGACTTTCATCTTAAAGTTCTGTGCGAGAGCTGCTCAAAAATCACTCTTTAATCACAAGAGTATGTACTTTATATAATGGATGTGTAAATATTGAAGAGAATGAATGTAAGTAACTCGCCTAGTTTTTCAGACGCTCAACAGGTAGTACGGAGAAGGCTGCAGCTGTGAGAGTTCTCCTAAAAGGGGCTTTTATTATCGCCCACCTGTCTCTCTCTCACACATACACACACACACACAAACACGCGATTAAAGTGCAACGCCACCTTCATGTGCCAAACATCATGATGCCAAACCAGAGGTGTTAGGTGCTCAAGTGCCTCACTCTACAGTGCCTGGTGCTTGGTCGTATTTGCTTTGCCTTCCATTCTATCTTTATCTTATGCAAAAATTTAAGCATTATGAAAATGGACAACCGTCAGGACTACACAGGGTCGTAAATCCCTACGCAATGCAAAACATTCTTTCAGAGCTGGAGAAGGCAAACAGCATCAGGTCCGCACCGTACATTCTGTACTGATATGAAATATGATAGGGCTTCAATGGTGCACATAGAACGTTTCTTCTGCAAATGTTTGTTGTCTCCATCTGGCATACAGTATGTTCCAGACCAAAGGCTCTACTTTTCTAAAGTGTGTTAATGTGTATTTATGGGTTATGTGTGAGTGGTATCCTGCTATCATTTATACGTTTCTGTTGATGTTTCTGCATCAGATATTTTATAAAAGCACCATTGTAATTAAAATAAACATGCATCAGATGATATCATGTTTGCCAGTGACATTTATCTTTTCACGGCTCTTTGGTTCCATTTTGTCTTTGCAAAAGGGTTGTTAAAAGAGAGTACATGAGTCTTTACATAACAAGGGTGAAAATATATTCTTATCACAGTGGATTAAAATATGAAATTTAGAGGAAGTGAAATATATCTGTTATGGATACAAATTCTGCCTTTAAGTCTTAAAGAACCTAAGCTATGTTGTGGTTTTACATAGCTGCTCTTTCTGCAGGCTGGTAGGTATATTTTAATTATAAGCACAAATAATGTGGAATATATCCTCTATGTATCATACATTAGACAACAGACACACACATCAGTAGATAGATAGATAGATAGATAGATAGATAGATAGATAGATAGATAGATAGATAGATAGATATATAGATAGATATAAATAAATAATAATATAAAAAAAAACATA
>JAPZDV010000025.1:22374879-22442344 GCA_029814665.1 Acanthurus lineatus
TCTGGCAGTTAAGTCACTTTTGCATTACACTGATATACTGGTATCTGTAGAGTGCCTTTTTTTCTTCCACTTCGATAGGTTTGTGTGGGTGTATGTGTGTTTTTTAGGCTGTAAATGGGAAGAGCCTCTTAATCATGCTGTAATCAATTCTCAGTGAATGCCCACAATTAATTCCAGCTCAAATCGTGATACATAACATAACATAACATAACATAATAATTTCCTTCGTGGTTTCATAATTAACAGCAGATTAAGAGTAACAAAGACATAGAAATTCCAAAACAGCACTGCTCATCTACAGAACTAGACACTGAACATGCAACAAAGATGCTTATGATACATACATCAGAAAACAGAAATAGTGATAATGATCTTCTCTCCCGAACTATCATATACAAATACACATCAAGGGCTTTAGTTATATATTTCAATCAATTGAAAGTTGAGCCACTGATCGGAATGCCAGGTGTTGGCAGGTTCTCATTGGCCATTGCCCTTTCAAGTTAATAAGCATCAGCTGTTGTCTGTTTCATCACCAAGGCAGACAACGCAAGCAGTTTTTAATTCACCTAAATACTTTACTGTATTTATATTTGAGTTTCAGGACAGAAGGGGAGACGTTAGCCACTGTTCCCTTCTTCAAAGTCTCTAAAGTCAACTTGGTAGGCGAGTGAGAGTGGAGCAGTTGTTGTTAGTGCAGAGGGTTGGGCTTTCACTAGTCACAGCCTTGTGCTCAGGAACACATTTGTGGTTTTATGTGCAGAGTGTTTTTGACTAATTTAACACAGCAGATGAGCTTCATTAATCACGCCTTTTTTCTTTTTCTTTACCTTTTTCCTTTTTTTAAAATTTGCAACTAACACAAGATTTCCTTCTTCCAGATGTTAACACTGCCTACCATTGCAATGACCAAAGCTTTGAAGCAGTGGGGTCAACCCTAATAACTATCACTATAACAAAGTAATAAAACTGAAAAAGTGATGGACTGATATGATCATAAGTGATCATATCAGTCCATAATAACGATGTATCAACAGGAGCCTTGATTATATTTTCATTATTGCTTTTGATGGTATCCCTGTGCAGTCCAGAGGCATGGTGTTGTGCAAAACCTCACTAGTAAAACCTCATTAGCTGACATCTTTTCTGGCTTAGTAAGTAAATGGTCAAGAGCTGGTGAAGCCTTATGTAAATGTTTTGATCTTCTGATGAATAGACTTTTGGGACCAGTGCTATTCTTAGCTCTGGACTCTGAGAAACTAAGACATTGTGTCAACTTCTTAATTCAAAAGATTGTACACCTGGTGTCCAGCTTTTCCGGCATGCACACATCTCTGTAAAGCTGGCCTTTTGTACTGCTTATTAACTGGCTGTCTGATGCGGTGAGTGTGCAGACAGTCAGATAGGCCACAGACACACATCCAGCTGCTGGCAGCCAATTAAAATCTCCTGTGATTCACATTTACCTCTCATATCATTCAGTCAAAATGTGTGCACGCGTGTGTGTTTTGTATGGCTCGCTAATTTGTATGTAGCCCGAGTGTTGTTTTTGTGGGTGGATGTATAAAATAAATGAAAAATGATGTGTCTTTCAGCATGAGAGATCATTAAGGCAGCGCTCTGGATGAACATGCCATCTTTCTGTTTCCTGAGGGATCCGTTCTGGCAGCCACCAGCTATACTTGGATCTAAATATATTCAACCCTCTGGTTGACAAAGGGACTCATGGGCAGAAAGTGCTCTAAACGTAGAGAAAAAGTGAGTGTATTTCGCCCTGCTGTCTGGAGCAGTCCAGCAAATTTAATAGTTGTTCTTTAAGGGATAAACAAAATGGCTGGTTTACCTCTGCCAGACCAATGGCTCAGATGATATGCTGTGGAAAGTCTCCCTGTTGTGCTTGGTCTGAGTATGTGTGGAGATGTAGTTGCGTAAAGACGCTCATGTTAGGAGCACACTGCATAAGAGCTTTTTGATTCCTCACTGGGTTGTCACTTAGCCCCCTATTGTTTAATGGTTTTTATTGTTTTTCAGGTGGCTAGTTAGCAAACATTTCTGTCTGTTCTAACATTGATCCACATTTGTTTGACTTAGGTTTGACTTGGCCAGTCAGCAGTATAAAAAACATCTCAGCTCTCATTATTGTATTACTCCATCGTTGCTGATTCAGCCTCTTTCTCAGGTTTTCCAGATTCCAGATCTGGTCAGTGAAGAAACAGAGTGACTCACCATGGTCGGTCCGTAGTGCAGTCATTGCGTCTTTAAGTATGATTGGAGATGGCACCACACTCTGTTCCTTTTGGGCAGCCACTCTTGGGCTCAGGATACCTAGTGTACCTCAACAGAGGGCCTCTTTTTTCCACTTGATGGTTCTTAACTTACTTTAGCTTTTCAGCTGTGTGCCTGCCCTGTTCACCCCTAAACATGTCTGAATTAAACATGCTTTTGCAAGACCCAGGTGCTGGCATCCATCAGCAGGTATGCAAAAGTTCAGATCTGTAGAACTTAACTTGAGGTCAAATGCACACATACAGCATTATGCTTTTTAATAGCTTCTAGCATGGGTCCTGAGGATCAGTACAGTGAAAAGAAGCAGTTAAACTAGGTTGTAACCAGGTTGTACAGTTGATGTAGCTCTGCTTAATTCTGATGCCTCCACTGCATCACTTTGGTGGCAGATAGCTTCTATATACTGCATCTCTAATGTTTTGGTGTCATGATTATCAAGATGCCTTTATCAGGATTATCAAGATGACAAGTCAAAAGACTGAGTTCACTGGTGACCTCCTCCATTTTTAATTTTAAGTTTAGTTTTCTTATAGGTCAGAAGGGCATGCAGTAGGTAAAGCTGACTTTTAAGAGCCTGCAATGGACCACAAAGCTAACCATTTCAAACATTTTGTTTCATTTTGTTTTCCCGTAGTCAACAAAGTTTGATTTTGTAGTTATATTAGCGACCCTAATCTTTCTGGATCAGAGTTTTATACTGCTGAAAGCAAGTTAAACACACATTTATGCATAACTCTACCAACCTTATGACAGAGAGTTAAAGCATGATATTCCATCTTTCTCTAAATTGTGTGTATTTATACACTCAGCTTGACAAAACTAATATTTCTGCTTCAACAGAGTTTCAGACTGAAGGTTTCACACATTAGTCCACTTTCAAAACTGTTGGTCGACACTGTTTAAGTTGTAGATTAACCATTCATATTAAGGCAGGGCTGCAGCGCCTTCTTAAACCAGATGTAACATAAAGCCATCAATGGCAAAAATCTTTAAATTGTGTTGAAACTAAAACTGTTCCTCTTTCTTGCTGGGATATGGACTATATGTGAAGTACACAAGTATTTGTAGTGGTAAAAAGTTATTGCTATTTTTTTATGTTTATTTTTAAATGTATAAGTCCATCATTAGATTTCTTGTTATGCTTACTTGATTGGCACAGAAACATGAAATTTTCAAGAAGGTTTTCAAAGTGTCCCAAGATGACAGAGTCACAGACCCCTGAAGAGAGGTAAGAATATAACCATTATTAATGCTGCTGTACAGTGACACTAATGGGCATTTTGACCAAAGGATGCTTGATTTGGTTGTAAGTCTTGATTTTAAAATAGAGGTGGCAACAACAGCTTGCTGTAAAATGTAGGGGTTTGGCACAATATTCCTTTTAATAATGTTTAAACCTACAACACTCTCCCAGAAGGGAGAGAGAGCAAGCTCATGTAGACGATAAGTATAGATGTAATACAAAAACGTTCTAAGCTCTGTTTTCACTCTACAACTCTCTGGTTTGTCAGTTAAGTGTCTGAACTACTCAGTCTGAATTCTCCACTGACAGATAACCACAGTGACTGATATGAACGAGCCCAACACAGGTTTGATGCACAGTGGTAGGTCTGCACTATCGCTCCCATGTGAAATGGCTGAATCGTCATAAGGTTGCATTTTTTAACTATAATAATCTGTTCATGGGTCACCTCTCCCGCCCACGTCCAGACGCTGTCTCCCTCCCTCCCCTTCTCCTTAAAGGCCAGGGAGGCAGATTGAGTCTCATGGGTACAGTAACAAACATGCTGCACAGCAACAACTGTGTGTATTGAAGGAAAATTTTGTGTTATTGTTTTATTGCTGTGGCGGCTCGCCACGGCAAAACGGTACCTGTGGAGCTGCTGCTCCCACTGTTTCATAAGATAAACGATGATAATAAAAAAGGGGGAGGGTGGGATGTTGCTCCTAGTTATAAAATTTCGTCGCACTGTCTCCAAAAATTGTCACAAAATGTGACTAAATGTTTTCAGTTTATAGCCTTTTACAAGGTAACTGCATGAGATGTGGTGTGCCAAGAGGCCGTCACTTGGCAGGGAAATGTCTTCTGTTTTTATAGCCTTTGTTGTGTTGATATCTCTTAGTTACTCACTGAGCACAGGACTTGCTCTGCCATTTTTCTGCTTGTCTCCCTGCTATCTCTGCCTGCCTCACTCTCTTCAATATAATTGCACTCACCCTACTCTTCATTTCAACCTGAGTAAGTTAGTCAGGACATGTCCTCTTAACAAGTTGGTGCTAGCCTGTGAGTTAGCAAGCCCCCCCCATCTGTTCCTATAAAAAGTCATGCATCCATCCAAAATAAGTCTTGAGTATCAAACACTCACCTTAAAGTGGTTGTAAAAACACTGTAGTTTTCCTCTTTTATGAATACAGGCTGTGGTAAACTTTATGTTTGTCATTTCAAGCATAATTCACACCTCAACTGTTCACCTCCATGCTTAGTGTGTGGCTTTGTTTGCCCCAGAATGCGCCTGACGTCTGACCCAGCGTGCAAATTTTTGTCCAGTATCAAGACCTTTCATGGAGACTTTTAATGCAAAGAAAATGGGTCATAATTGTCAATTCTATTGTTAAAATTGCTATATAATTTTGAGCTGTTTTCAATTACATGCTATCGGTAGACAACGCCAAATGTTCCCTTGGCAGTAAACTGTGTAAAAACACAGACTGCCTCTGTTAGGAACACGAATATGTCACAGCAGTTTTCTAATCTCATCAGACAAGTTGTATAAAATAACACCAAAGTGTTTGTCATTTTCAATATTATCATTTATGAATATTTGGGAGCAGTGCTTATTCCGGTGCTTTGCTCTTAGTACTTGGGATGGCCTGGAGGTCCCTGGTGTGCCTGGTAATTGTTTTCTCCAGCTTATTGTCTTCTCTAAAATGTGTGCAATCTTCCTCCCCCAAAAGATGTGTCTTTTGGCCTGAGCTGCAGCTGAAGTCTCTGTGACTGCAGTGCTGCCTGGATCTCAGCCCTGGTAGTGATGCAACTGATTTGGCTGAACCTGTTCAACCCTAAAAAACACATGCAGGAGGAGTATCTTAATGACTTTCAGTGCACAAGTGCACCAATGTGTCAGGTCTTACAGCGTATAACTACATATCTGTCATATATGGACGGTTGATGGACAAAGTAGAGGTGCATGTGTGTGTGTTTGTGCATGTGTTGTAGGGAAGGGGGAGCTTCGGCAGACTGTGCTGCAGCATCTGTTCTGATTCTTGGAAGCGATGCGGGTTGCATTGACAGCGTAGTGCGAGCGCTCTGGCGTCTGTTGACTCACTGTCCAGATAAGACCACCTTATCACGGCCTTGCTTACTCCCTCACTCATGCTTAATGGTTTCAAGCTGTAATGTGTGTCCCGATCCAAAGACGGCAGGTAAATACAGTGTATGGAAGCAGGCAGATCTCAGGACACGGTATCCTCAGATATGTTTGTTTGTCCTGCGCTAAAGTGGAAAAAGACATGAAAGCAAATTGACTTAGGGAGTCACTAAAGTTTTCTGCTTAATGTCAAGTTCAACATGTTGTTTTAGTCTTGACGGCTGTGGTTTTTTGGTTTTAATAACACCTTCCATGGTGTGTGGAGTGAATGATCTGTCACTGGAGCTGCCATGAAGAGAATTTAGCAGAGAAGTCTTCCACAGGCTGATGGAAAATATTCCAAAATTGTAACCACACGATAATATGGAACATAATCATTAAAAAGATACCATTTGTCTGTATTTATGCAAAACTGATCCTGGCTTCCTTTGATGGAAACAATGTTTTCATAATGAATAAAAACTGTCTCTGGAGCAGGGTTTTTTGTCCTGCTTAAAGCAATGAGACCATAATTTCAATATTTAAAAGTAGTCAGGCTGTTGCTGTCAGTGGGGAAATTCAAACAAGCAAAATCAATGTACCGAGTTTTACCTCAGCTCCACTCTGCTCAAACTCCTCTGACTATGTTTTGGAAAATTTGATCTAATAATACAATGTTCGAGAATTATTGTGGTTAAGTGAGTTTTTCAGTTTGATCAGTTTTCCTTATTGCAAGAATACGCCAGCGGTTTTTACGTTACCCCAGTATTGACACAGGATTGTTCTGCCTCATCTGGCAGTAGCGGTTTTTTAATAACTCCATAATAAAAATCAAGAGTTTTGTTCCGTTTACTCGGCGCTCAGTTACAGAGTAAATGATGATGATGTCAGCTTAATAATGATTCCACAACTTGGAGCATTTATTTTTTGTCAGGTGCTCAGTGGAAAATAATAGACAGATTTTTTTTTTCTTTTTTTAGCATTTTGATTGTGCAGAAGCCAGATAAAAGTGACAAATTTATGTTTTACAGCGACTGGATTTTTTCCTAATCCCACCACTTAAGGAGTCTGCTTTGACATCTACCACCCATAGCTGCCTCATTATCCTCGTGCTTCAGCTACATTTGTGTTGAATCATGAAAATGTATGGAGCCTGCCCAGAGAAGCCAGGTTTCCTGGTGAAACAAGTCCACTGGCCAATGCTGGTTAGAACAGCAGATGTAAACTTGATGTTGCATGTGAACGTGGCACAGCAGGATTCATTTACGTTGTCACCACACTCATGATGCTCAAGCCCAACCTGGAGGCCTGTTTACTGATGTGGCAGTGCCTGAACACTGACATCACCTCACTTCTTTGTTCCAGCTGCAGCTTCCTATGGTTTCTACATTTCACTGAAAGCCAGCTAGAGACAGTACAGTAAAAATGATGGCCTGTTCCTTTTGCATCATTACCAAAAACAATAAATGAGCTTTAAGCTTTTAACATTGATGATAATGTATAGTGGCAAATCACGGCTACCAACAGGTGGCCTCCAGATGATGACCTAAGACCTGTCACTTTCTGCTGTTGTAAGGACCCCTGATATCATCAAGAAAGGCTTGTTACTACAAGTTTTTTTTTTTATAATAGTGTTATTAAAAAAAGAGCAAAGCCACAGGAAAAACTTTGCTATAAAACATCTGGTACGTAGTAATGGCACATACTGTAAGCAGGATAGGTGAATGAGCCACAATTATAAGCATATGAGTTTTTGATATGTCATTAAATTACATTTCCATTTTATGGGTAGTTTTCTGTGCAAAAATAAATGAGTGATGAAATGATGAATGGATAACCATCAGTGTAAAAGCAACAGCATAATACAAATAACAGAAGAAATCATTACTTTTATGTGAATTTATTACAAAAAAATATGAAGAACTATAAAACTTTTCATTTTTTGATAACCATGTGAGATAGCTTTAAAGGTAAATGCTTAACCCAGTTTCTTAGTGTTTTTCATGCTTCATCTGAATAAATAATGTTGAAGAATGCCAAATACATAGTTTAAAATTTTGTCCTTTATCTACTCTTAGCATAAACTAAATGACAACACTTACAATTGAAATTGTTTTGTAAATGTAGTTATTGCAGAAAGAAATGGTCCAACAAGACCAAACTATATGTAAATGATGCAGAAAAAGAATTCCTTTTTTCAGACATAACCCGTGAGCCAATATCTGATAACTACATGCTCTCATGACCGATACAAGTAGGACAACCAATAATTTTATTTTCCCAAAGAAGTGTGTAACCTGCTGTTATGCACACCAGGGTAAGAGTCTAAGATGTTGTGAGCAAAGATGGATGGTTTCATATTCCAAAGCTCTGACTTAACCAATTCTAGCCATCATCAATCATCATTTTCCCTCCTCTTGGAGCCCTTGGAGACAAATTGCAGTGGTGTTGTTTTTCTGCTGGAAAAAAGTCCATGACTACATATTTAAAACTGTAGACTATACTGCATGGAAATACTCAGGTGCAGCAGTTTGATGTCAACATAAGTTGGCTGCCTAGCTCTGTGTTAAATGGTAGATCATAAGACAACTTTAAAGGTGCATACTGTCACCTGCTGCATCACAATATGTAGATGTGTTGATGGAGCCTTTGTAAATGAAAGGAATTTCTACTTTCTACTATCAGCTCCAAAATGTGAATTTCCTGTGATGGCTATTAATTTATCGACGAGATCTCTAGTTCCATTCCCTGTTTCTGGAACAGTTGTTCTAAAATCACAAAAATTAGTCCTAGTATAATGATTTTTAAAACAGCAGTATAATACCAAGGTATACTCGGTACCACAGGGTGTATGTTTTTTAAAAAATCGTGATGTCTTTTCACAAATTAAAATATCCAAGAAGCATTTAAATTGAAATTGAAGGTGGTGTTAGACACATTCCAGCAAGTTGTTGGTAAGGTGCAAATGCATCTGTCTCTCAAAGATTAAAATGTTATCTTTATTGCTCTCCCAGCATAACTATGTCAGTAAACAGTCTTTAGAAACGTCTAATCACTGTCTCTTTTTCTTGCTGCATCAATGGCTTTTTTTCCTCCAGCTATGTGATGATGGCAGTTAAAATTACTCTGAAATTTCTCATCACTTTGTCTTATTAAAGTAATAGGGAAGAGTGACTCTAACAACGCCGAGACCTACCATCAAATGCCTAGCTGCTGTCATGTTTATCCAATTCTGGTCCTGATCATTTGTACCTCTGTGCCAGAGGATTATTCCCAGGAAAACATACCAGACACAGTGTTTAGAACAGCAGCTAAAAAACACTTGATGAACTTGCTATCCTCCAGTTAGTTAATCAGTTTGAGATTTAAAAAAAAAAAAAAAGTATTTCATTAAATAGCTCTGTGAGCTTACTGAGTATTTTGATTTAAGTTGTGGATTTTGCTTCCGTATTGGTGAGACGAGGTCAGATGTGACACCCACTGTGCTGGTGAGCACACTCTGCCTTTATCTGAATCTGCGGTCTGGGGCCAGGCCAGGGGGATGGTGCGGATGCCTGCTTACGATTAGCACCCAGACGGGCCGGGCTTACGCTTGTGTTTTTCCTTTAGTTGAGGGGTCTCAGCCAGTATCTGCTCACTGGCCGTCCACAACACTCCTAATATCTTTGGCCCTCTGTCACACACACTGGAAACAATCAAAATAGAAATAAATGACACAGGAAGAAAGTGGCCAGAGGTTTGGGCCCCACTCCTTACATTCTTATTACCGAAGCCCATGTCTGTAATTACAGCGTTAACACTGCAATATCTGGACTTAACCAGCGAAACTTTGTGGAGAGAAAGAAAACATGTGGGGTGAGAGAGATCCCGATAAAGATTCTGGAGAGGTGGGATCATACATGCCTTTTGGCTTATATGTAATTGTCATAACTTTGTTGTGTGGTGCTGCAGCAGTGTTTCGGTGGTTATATCAGTGGAAAATTACTCATGGTTGTTTTTGGTTGATGGATCCAGCTTCTCTTCTCTTTCCTGGTGTCGCTGGTATAACAAAGTATTGCGGATTGCAACACTGTGAAAGAATAAATCCCTGACCAAAACTGCAGTTTACAGCATTTGGAATATTTATCTGGATTAGATGTGTAAATTGATGTTGGCCATTTGTGGTTTACTGAAAATGTTTAAGGTATAGTAATCGCCACTCTCTGTCTCCTTCAATCCCTCCAACCCCCCACTTGACTGTCTGCTACTGACTTCTTTTCCATTCTTCCTCTTGGCAGTAGCGAGTGCTCACATTCCACAGTTAGGCACTGGAGATTTCTCAAATTCTTCCCAATGTCACTCACTGGAGAAATGTGTCCAAAACCACATTAAGAAGCATCAAAAAAATCACAAGACTAATATTTCTGATAAACTATGAGAAAAAAGACACATTTTAAGCAACAGCAATGATTGCTCTGTTGTTTTTGAAAGAGACCAGTAAGCCAATGATTATCGAATATCAGCATACTGTGTCTCTCATGCAAATTTCATAGACAAAGTTATTAACTAGAGATTGTAAAAATTCTAAATGTTGCAGGAAATTCCACTTATCTATCAAATCTCTCCCATACCAGGATAGATGGCTGAACACCTTTTAAGTACAATATGATAATGACAGTGATGGTGATGGTCATTTTTTTAATGATACTGGTCCTCTGAAAGCAAAAGGCACTTTCGATTGGACCGCTGGTTGTTTTTGTAAGACCAGGTCGTCAATTTTCCACTAGAGGGGACGGTTAAGTTAAGGAGCCTTGGCCAGAGATGTGGGCAGATTGAGATCATCGAGGTCAGCCTGCAGGCCGATAGCAGGACAGAGTGGAAAAAGCAGAGTGTCTGAAGTCACAAGGGCACAGAGACATCCAAGAGGTCCGCTCAGATGCAACACACACCACCAGATAGTCTGTTGCCCAGGGACTCTCCAGAACCTTTAAAAGTCAGTTATAAATCAGCAAGTCAATGACATAAACTGAATATTCCCCAAAAACTTACAAAAGATTTTCAGCAGTCTTAAGCACAGGTTTTAATGTTTTTTTTATGGTAAAGTAGAAAAAAACACTTAATAAAGTATTAAATTTTAATTTTTTTTAAATAGCCTTTCGAACATGAATTGCATTTGTTAACAATTATGTAAACCCTCAGTGGTTTTCATGAATTTCTTGGATTTTCCATGTATTGTTTCTGAACTTTCATGCACATTTTTAAAAGGCTTGACAACTTTTTGACTGCACTTCATAGTTCACAGTTTGGCTAAAACTTTGTCTTTTATGCTGAAGTTTCAGTGTTTTTAAAAATGAAAGATTGTTTTTGGACTTTTTCATTTATCTGGATGTGTGTTTCTTCTCAGACATCTGGTGACAAATCATAGAGCTGGCATGGTAAGGATATGTGCTGTCAACCTGTGGTGGTGGAAGCTAATCAGTTAGCTAACTCACTCCCACTCAGACAGTTGAGGCTCGTTAGTCAATCTTGTTATTAAAATTAGCATTGATTTCCAATAGGTGTTGCTTTTTGTTTATGTAATTTCATTTCCTGCTGAATAATCCTCAGTTCCTCCACATTTAGTGGTGTCTTCATCAGACATTTTTCACAAAAAAGGAGAGTCTCGCAAGCATTTGCTGTAATCTTTCATTATTCCAGCTGTTTGGCCTGCAAGTAACAAGACTTACAAACTCAGTCACGTGTAGTCCCGTAACCTTAGTTTTATGTAATTCGTGCTGTGGCGTAAATCACGACACTAAGTCAAAAAAATCTGTCGAAGAATAATGTGGTCAGACCTCAAGTCACAGATAGGAGCATGCAGTTGGACTAACAATGTGGGCTTCCACAGCTGGTTAACAGCCTGTGTTGTTTTCCCACACAGATATGCGCTAATCAAATTACAGCACTAACCTCTTCAGATGGTAACAAACAACATTAGGGTAGGGGGTGCTGTCACTACAAAATAACAACAACTGAAATTGCATTTGTCTGGTGTGACTATTTCATGATATTGTTTTTTGTTTTGTTTTTGTGTTGTTTTTTTGCCCTTGGTTTGTTAACACAAACAGCCAGAGACGTGCTGACGGAGTCGATTGTTAGCTCTAGACTCCTCAGTAAACACAATGACCTCTTTAGCTCTCTTCATCCTTCTTGCAGGCTGCCGCTGCTTCCCTCTGGGTCTCTCAAAACCGTTCATTTTTGTCGTAGTGCTGCTGGGTTAAGAAGAACAGACTGACCAGGTGTCCCCAGGGTGGGCAGTATCAGCAATGCTGCTGGCTGTTTCTTTTACAAACCAGCCAAAAGAACAATACAGGAACAATACAGACACAACCAAAGATACAGCCTCTATGCTTGACTCAAAGTGTTAACTCACAGTCCCCCAGAATTCATATTTCTAACAGTAATATAAAACATATTGTGGTTTCATTTGAACTCTATAAGCATGAGAATGTCAGGGTAAGCCAAACGAAGAAACGAAGGCAGAGAGGAAAAGGTCCATCAAGAAACAGTACAGTACATTTAATCATAATTAAATTGATACTCTGCCAAACCTTTAACAGCAAGCTGTAGTTACCAAATCTATTTAACAATAAACAGCTGCCCTAAAATGTCACTGCACAGCAGCACTAATAGTGCTACCTAATGAACTCTGTCCAGGGGTCTGTCTGACCCTGATGTGTTACCTGGATTTGGTGGGACACTTCAAAAACTTGCCCTAAAACACTTCAGTGGTTTTGTGTGGAAAATTAAGCATCACAAAGAATCCAGTAAAGAACAATCAGTTCAATCAAGTTTTGCTCTCAAATTTGGGGCTGATGCTTTTAAATTGTTTTCTTTAGGGAGCACCAGGCCCTGTGTATTGTACTGAGAAATTATTAAGTCTGATTTATTTTTCATTTATTAGATTTATTTATTAGTTTATTTTACTTTATTTCCTTAAGGAATTTTTCATCAGAGGTAAGCCTTTCTTATATATACTAAAATTCGAAATCATGCAAATATTATGTGGTACATTGTATTGACTGGTGTATGACTCAACATGGTTTTGTCACTTTTGGATAAAATGGCAACAGATTTAAAACATGGAGGATTTTCTCCTTTTACACAGCACTGATAGGAGCCAGTCATATTCATGCTCCTGTTGGAAAGTCATGGGTTCTGTGACTGCAGAACAAATCTCCTGTTGTGAAGTTTTGAAGTGCTGCAGCAGGAACCTTCAGCTTTATTTAATGAGTTTGTTGTGTTGTCTTGCAATGCTACTGTCACTTTAAAGTCCCGCCATTTGTTTGGTACTTGCTTTGATCAGTGTCTTAATTTCCATTGAAACAGCATGACAATGGAATGAAGACCCCTTTTCCCTCACTGTTATAATACTGTAAGTGGGAAGAAGATATTTGCTCCTCCTTGTAATGACGAGGCACAATATTTTGTTATAATTGCATTTATCCAGGAGTCCCCCAAATGCATAAGCAGCAAAATTAAAGTAGGTTGACATGTAGGAGACTAATCATGATAAGAAAAGCAGCAAGTCATCACTATTTGAAAGATGACTGTTGATTGATTATCAAAATATTTGTCAATGATTTTATCTTAATTATTTTATTTGACCAACAACTAAATTGACTCCTCACTTCATCTCTAGTCGATACATATCAGCATTGTCTCATGACTTTGACAAAACTCAGCGCCATGGACTGTGTTACACAAAGGGATAGAACAAGAGTATAAATATTTTACTCCTTATGGTGGATGTAACTGTTATAGCATTGGTCTGACAGGCAAGTGCTGGCATTTCTTTATTGGAAGTTGCATTTTCAAAATGCATTGGCATCAGCTGTTTTCTGTAACGTCATTCAAGGGGCAACACAAGCTATCAGTGTTGCAGACATTAATCAATGTACTTTGCTGTTATTGTAATTATGGGTCTAAGAGAGGAGGACTGCAGGGAAGACACCAACCACTGTCCTCAACTCCAAAGTCTTAAAACTTAACTTGGCAAATGTAAAGGGTCGAGCTTGGGCACATCTGTGTTTGTGTACGCAGAGCAAAAATGCTGTTTTTTTAAATGCATTAACATTGATCACTATTTATGAGTCTTTTTCCACTTTTTGTTGCAGCTGACGCAATGTCTTCCTTCTTGCTTATTTCAACAGCAATTACCATGGCCGCAGCAAAAGTTTTAAAGCATCCAAGTCAACTCTAAGTAATTTTTCAAATCAATCATCTGGTTTCTCACTGTAATAGCTTAACACAGAGCAGAGAAGGAAAGAAAACAGTTTCAGTGTTTAAGAGGATCTAGGAATACTGCACAGTTAAATCATCCTAAATTATAGTCACTGTGACAAAACTCTTAATACAGATTTCCTTTTATAAAACAAAAGACATCCACAAACATAAACAGATGAAAGTGCGGCTGTAAAAAAATGTCCACATTTTTCTCACAATGGCCAAACTCCGGCCAGCTTTGTTCTAGGTTTTGGCCATTCCTGTTTGAAGTGGTTTAGGAGAGAACAAGAAAAATGTTATATGATTATGATGACGACATTGTGATTTACAGTCGAACACTTGTGACGGACAGAAAGGTCACTTACATACAGTCCAAAACACACAAAGGTAAACAGACCAACAGATTGATTAAATTAAAGGAAACCTTCAGGCTACAAAATATAGATAAATGACATTATATAAACTTGTGCAAAAAAAACCCTGCAGAACATCAAGATCCTCATTTATTACCAACTGCTCCCTGTGTAGCTCAGAAGTATTGACAAGAAAAGATGAGAAAACTCAAAGAATTCTAAAAAAAAAACAAAAACAAATGACAGTTCATTTAAAAGTAAAAAAAAAATAACATGGTGGCAGGTGCATTAAGCAAAATTAGGACACAACAATTAAATAGTCAGACACTACTAAAAGAATTAACGGCAGAATTATAGTCAGTAAGGGAGCACACAGCACATATGTATAAACAGTGTAAACTCTCAAGTAAATGTAGAGCACAAAAATTCATATCAAATTATTGCATTGAGTTTTATTCATGATTTGCATGACATTCAAATTTTTTTTGATGTTCATGCTTACTGAAGATTTTCACTTTTTCCAGAATGGCAGTTCCCCTGACATTGACCTCTGTCCTCTGCAGCCACAGACACAGATTCACAGACAGATTCTTCTGTGCTGAAATTGCTGATTCAATACAAACTTGTTTCCTCACTCTGATACGTGATACAAAACTATACATTACATGACGTAAAAGTTAATTTATTTGAAATATAACTATTCTTCTGGGGAAAGTTCTTCTAAGAATCCTCTTTTGAAGACATAAATGGGATGTTACATCCACTGAAATCTCATCTTTGATGAGTTACACATCATTTTTTAAGACCTGTTAAAAGTCAGTGATTGATTTTTTTTCCTCTCTCTATCTGCTCGTACATGCAGCCGTCTGTGAGATGCACATGAAGAGCTGTCATCAAGTTGGAGTGTATACAGTGGTAGTAGTGAGCCTGTTTGTACACACTGTCGGTGGTACAGTGCGGTTGCAGGGCAGAAAGGTAAAGTGTGTGTGCGTGTGTCAGGGAGTAATTGAGATGAATTGGTTTTAATGGCTCTTTATGGGATGTTTGGAGTTATTTTTGTCTGAGGTCTCCTCTGGCGTCCTGGCTTCTCTGGAGGATGGCTTGGCCCTCCGCCCAGCACAGTGGCTGCTCTACACTTTCTCCTTTTTTCTTTCAATTTTGTGCTCTCTCACCCTCCCTCTCTCTTACTGGTTCTCACTTACCTCCCTCTCTGTCGTGAGAGAGAGAGCGAGTAAGTGTATGGCACCAAGAAGAGTGAGTGAGTGTTTGTGTTTCCTCCTGCCCTGCTTTCCTCTTAGCGCTGTGATTTAACAGGGCCTCTGGTTCGCCGAGCGCTCACCCCTCTCCGCTAATCGCAGAGTTCCACTTTAAAGGCCCCAGTAAGTAGTCAGGCCTCGTTCCGACTCTCATTTGTCACGGAGATCACATGATGGCGCATGAGTGAGGACCCTGTGGTGGCCGCACAATTACAGGGTCGGTGGAAGGGAGCGATGCCAGCTGATTCAACAGCAAGGACGACTCCACGGCGGTGGCACAGAACTGAACTTTCTCTTCTTGTTGCATTTTGATGGACGGCCTGAAAAAAGAGGGTAGAACTCTATATAGGAAAGCGGGGAGTCACTTACAGTCTAGCACGTGCATAAGTGTGCGTGTGTGTGTGTGTGTTTGTGTGCATACAGTACAGGCACAGCAGATTTTGTTTTTGTCACCGTCCCTATTTTTAGATTATGATGTAAAAATACAGATCCAACAAATAAGTGCTGGAACCTCTTCTGGAAAGACTTGCATGTGTTTTGAAAACTTTGAAAGCACATTATGTGATTCTTCACCAGTCAAACCACTGCCCAGTTTAGCTCCAAGTATGGACTGTTTTTATTCACTTCTCATCCCCATAGTCTGCACACTGTCCTTTTAGAATGAGTTAGTGTTCTGTGAAAACTATATATACTCTATAATTATATACTGCGCAAATATGCCACTGTTTTTCTAGAACTCTTTTTACCTCTATATGAACATCTCCTTTTCACTGAGATGACACTTGGATGCCAAATTAGCATGAATCAAGCATCTCATTCTTGATGGAGTTATACAGAACCTTCAATAAATCTTTAGGGAAATTTTTGCCATCTTAGGTACGCAGGCAACCTGTGAAAGTAACTCACCTTCAGTGACATAAAATGTTAATCAATAAATCTTGCATAAGCAATGTATGACACAAGTTGATGATGTACTTGCACACACTAAATACACATACATATGAAGCCATAGGCCCGTCTGCTTATATGTGTGAGTATATACGCCATGGGAGAGTGACAGCTTTGACCTAAGCTTCTGAGGTAATGCCAGGTCATTGGCAGCAAGCCTCTGAGTGGTGAGGCCACATAGTGGGCAGCGCTGGGTCTGAGAGTGCAGGCTTCATGAAAGCAGAGTCAGGCAAATAGATGGTTTGAGGGATGGATGGATGGATGGATGAAGGGATGGATGGATGGATGAAGGGAGGTAGGGAGGGAGGGAGGAAGGAGCAAAGAGAAAAATGGGTGACCGGGATGAGAGGAGCCGCAGCGCAGAGGAATGATGGAATCATGAAGGACAGAGTATGATGGAGGAAGAGACAGATTGTAGTGAAGACGGAATAGCACAGGAGGATGAGTTCCATGCTGCTCATTAGGTTTGGGTGTGTATGGGAAAGGCAATAAACATGACATTTCCCCTGCAGCCAGCGGAACAACTCAGGCATCTAATGACAGCCCTGCAGCACAATGAGTAGTAAAGCTGCAGCCACCAGAGCTGTCGCCCAGACCAACTACCACCAACCACCACCAACCAGGAGCCCACGTTTTGACTGGGAGCCCGAGCCAGGGCAGGGAGGAGGATGTATCAAGCCAGTAACTTACAGAAGTGAGGTGCTGGCTTGATAAATACAGAGCTGTAAATGACCTCAAATATTCCACCAACTGGGAAAAGGGTACAATCTAATGTGAGTGTGGCCCCCAAAACTATACTTTTTTCCAGACTCTCTAACCTGAGTGGCACATTCAGGTTTATTTATTCAGGAAGTTTATCTACTCAGACTTATGTTGGCAAACATAACCTGGTGTCACTGAGGTGATGCCAGTGTCCTAGCTGGCACTTAAATCAAGCACGGCTCTGGGTGTGTATCCTTGTATTGTCGTGTAATTATTGTCTGGGAAAACGTTAGTAGTAAATGACAAGTTGACTAATTTATAGCTTGACTTCCTCAGAGATTGTCGGCTTTCTTAGAAGCTAGACAGTGTTGGGGAACATTCAAAATTGATGCTTGACTTAGTCCAAGAATATTCTGCACTCCAGCAGAAGATCCATTGAGGAAATTAAGGTAGAATTAAACAACCCATAGAATTAATGCACTTTAACAGCACAAATGTGCTATCTATTTACAGGAATTGCACAATACAGCAACTCCACTGCTTTCTCATTTGTTTTTCCTTTCATCAGTTTCCAATTCCAGTATTTCCAGGCTTATTCATTTGTCATCACTTATTACCCCACAGCTGTTGTTTTACAGTAAAAACTCCCTTTGCCTTTGGTGTTTGAAAGAGCTCTGCCTCGCTAGCAGGACAGGATCCATTTTAGGCTGAACCCACATTCAGGACCTTTCAGCCTCACCCTGAGTTCCAGCATCTATCCTTAACTCACCCACTGGCTTCTCTTTTTAGATTGTCTACCCTTTCCACTGTCAACATCTTTTTCTTAATATTGATGTATAGTTTGCAATTTCCTGTTAACAATCTCTTCTTATTGCTCTTATTTTGCTAAGAGCATACCAATTTACAAGACACAAGCCACACAGTAATTAACTCATCAGATATGAGTCCATGATGTGAAGTCATATTGGAGAGACTCCCCTTCCTACACACTGTCTTGAGGTTATGTCCTCTGTCGTTGTGTAATTTCTCTCCTGTGATGCATCTAACTGATCATCATTTTAGAGGTACTTATGAACTTCCTGTGGTCCCACTTCTGACGTAAAAATGCTTTGCCCCCCATTCTACCTGCATGATGGCTGGTGGGTGGCTGCCACAAGCAAGATGACTATCACCAGCAAATAAGATAACTGGATGACTTTTGTGAAAAGGTTCAAACCGCACAATGTGAGTGGATTGTTCTGTCTCCTGAAAACTCTCCAGCAACCGGAAGCAACTGGGTTAAAGGCTAAAGCCACAATTACTATGTAGACGTTAGAGCGCTGTCACAGCCTTCTGTCAGGGATGTTAAAATGACTCTGAGCAACAGTTTTTCTTTGTCTCTTGAAACTGTGGGAAGTTGAATCTCAGACAGTGAGGTGAGTCCAATGAGTTGGACAATTGAGGCGGAAGAACGGCTTTGAGTACGTTGCAGTTTGACTACATTAGCCATCACATTTGCCCTTTGGCAAAGACTGTGACTACATTGAAGCTGACAGAGAAATGTGTACCACCAAAATCTTTCTTAAATAAATAGTCTTTCATAGGTCATAAAATGAGAAAAATTTCATCATTATTATTATCATAAATGTAACTCAGTGGATTATACTGAAATGCAGTAACTAATCACATGAATTGCATTACCTGCTGTACTTGGACAACTGCTACTGCTTTGCTGTCTAAGGCATCACTGCCTTTTTGCCATTTTTTGGGCATATGTTTGTATTATGTACTGTCAATCAGGACTACTTTTGGAAAAGTTTATAGAACTTCATTAAAGCTCGTAAATTCTTTGCCAGTGAGTGCCACTTATGTTTACCAGCATGGTTGAGTCACAAGTCTATTAATTAGACACAAGTTTTTTTCCAAAGGCCCACATCTAAAATTTGGTCCCATAATATTGTAAAACTACCGTCAGGCTTTTTCTTGTCAAAAACATCTCAAGAATGCTTTCCTGATCCTAATGAGCACTATGATGGGTCTCCTCTTCCAGAGATGACCAGTCAGAGTGATGCTGTCACAGTGTAAATTAGAAGTTATGTTGTGTGTGTGTGTGTGTGTGTGTAAAATGAAGAATGGGTTCAACGTTGGAGCAGGGTTGGAGATTGGGCAGCGCAGCGTCTGTATGAGTCATTCCGCTAAGGTGAACCTCACAGCAACATGTCATATCAAGACATCACCCTACTCTCAACTCCTCGCTTGATTCCTCCTCACTGTGCAGATTGTCAGCGGTCGTTATGTCTCCCAGTGTTTTTATTAACTTCCACATTCCTGAAGATGGTGTCATATAATCAGTGACTTTTGCACACTGAACTCATTCATCCCAGCTGGTTAAAGATAGCTTGATATCTAGCCTCTGTCAACTCACATGAGCATTTGGTTTAGCTTTTCTACACTAAAACTTAAAATAATCTTTGCATTCCAGTTTCTAAATAGCTCAGCACACAGGGATTGCTTCTTTCTGACTGTCTGGAAGAGGCATTTTTTACATTGCATCAAGTATTGGTGACCTGGAGTGACACTACGATGATTTAGGCCCCAATAGTAGTGTGTGATAGTGGTGCACTTGCCACAGCTAAACCCAGAATTTCAGCTATGTAAACACTTGCCTGTTTAGTATCAGCAGAAGCCCCAGAACTCCACAGTTTGATACCATGTGGTCCTTTCGGCAGGAAAGAATGTCAGGCCTAATTTACACTACCATATGGATATTTCATGCTTATTTTCAGTGGGTTATTTAGTCACGGCGGCTGCTTGGTGGCTTGGTTTGTGGCTTTGAGGGAGAGGTATCTGATGGTAACCCCAGTGTGTAGTGTAGTGCTATTATTTCAGTGGAAAATCAGCACACATACACCTTCCAGTCACATATATTAGCTTTTAAATTTTATTTTAAATCATAGTAAAAATTTAAAATTCTCTTGATAATAAATTACACAACATGCACTTTTGGTAATGATTCTGAGTTAAGCCTCAGAAGTGTGTGTCCAATTTATTGCTGAAAACAAACAAAAAATACAATAACTGGGTAGTGGAGCACAAAGGTTTGCTGAAGTTGCAGAGAACAGACATAGCTTTGGTCTGGACCAGTGGCAAGTGGATGAGATTATAGTATAGTATTGGTTTTATGCTGTGGTAGATAACGGGTGGAGCAGAGGCATCCTTCTGCAGTAATGTCAGGTTACAGAAAACCCAAATGCAAATGCCTGGGAGTCTGAGACCTCTAATGTCCATGATTGTCCCGTTGGCCTTGTGTACCAGCCTAAATCAGCCCTCCAGCTCATACTGTTGTGTCATATCCATTTTATACACACACACGCGCACACGCATGCACACACACACACACACTCAAACACACACACACACACACACACACACACACACACACACCTACACACACACAGCGACGCAGCCAGACACACATGCAGCTTGAGGGTAGTAAGCAGATATAGCATACCACAGCAGGCAGTATGTGAACCACTCTTTACTTGGTAACACCCGTCTCTCGGCCCACATACAGCCTCAACATGGCACCACCAGTAGTTAAGCTTTCATCTCCAAAATGTATCTTACACAGTGGCAATGTAATGCATCCAAAATGCACAAAAACTTCACACACTCCTTCTGTCTCCAAGCACACATGTAACGGCAGGCAGTGATAACTATCTTGGAGCACACAGTGATTGCTTTATGCATTCTGCTAAAATCTTTTTTCCCTTTCTCATTAGTCAACCTGTAATTATGACACTGCCTGGAGGAGTTAAGCTTCAAACCTCTTTGAAATGTTCATACTAGGACTGAACTGAACTTTTTTCTGTTTTTTCATTTGAAGCTTCTTTTGAGGATTTGAATAAAACTTTGAAATAGGGGAGACAGACTCAGAGGAAGAGAATAAAATGAGAACCATGCCTTGTGAGTTGTCAGAAAAAAGATCCTGGCTTCTTTGCCTGCACATGCAATGCACCTCAGATGAGAGTCTTTTCTGGGGGTCAGTATTTAGCTGCCAACATGCCTTAAGGCCAGGATCTTTAGCCAGAGACTGTGTCTGATAAAGTTAAGTTGTTTTGATTTAACAGTGCCAGCAGTCACAATTTGGGTGTGCTATTAGGTGTTACAAACCTGAAAATCAAAAGGAAAGTCTGCACACAGTAGCTCCCATAGCATGCCTTTATTTGGCACATCCACATTTGTTAAATAATGTTGAACAATTAACATCCACAAATATGGATATGTCAAATAAATTCATTTTAAGGGAGCTACTGTGTGCAGATTTCCCTTTTGATTTTCTGTTATATTGTTTGGTAAAGCAGCACCAGCCTAAATTTTTTTAAATGTTCATAACGGTCCCTCTGTTTCTTTCTACCAAAATATAATATTAGCTGTTTTTTCTATTTGATTTGCCAATAATAGTTCTTATTTTGTTTTTGTTTTTTGGTGTTTTTTTTCAATAACCTTTAATACCATTTTTGGTCCATCAGGAATTTGCAAGGCGTGCATCATTATAATTATTACTATTATTATTTAAGTTTTACATAATTATAACTGACAGTTATTTTATCAAAACATCAAAATCTGTGATTCCCCTCTTTATAATTACCTGCCAATCAAAGCATTATTCATCAGCCACAAGCTGCTTTTGTTAACATTTATGCTTTTACAGATAATGCTGTGGTGTTTACAAGCATTGCTGGTTTGAGACAATAAAAGAGGGGGGACACTAAACCTTCTTTAATCATTTCTGTGTGTCTTTGTTTTGCAGTCAGTGGTGAAAACAGGACGTCTGCTCATCAGTCATGAGGCACCAGTAACTGGAGGCTTTGCTGCTGAAATTAGTTCTACAGTACAGGTGAGTGTTTGCTCTCTGTGTCGGGACATACTGTATTTGATTAGCTTCTATTGGAATCTGTAGCCCCCAGGAGGTGGTCTTCAAATGTGTTGCACATTATAGGTTGTAATAGTTTAAAAGGCTCACTTTGTAATAAAGCTTACATAGCCTATCACTGAATGGCCCAGAGCAGTGTTTTTTATTTTTTCTGAGGGGCAGATGGCACAGAACATGATATCACTGATTACATAAAAAGTACAGTTCAATACCATACACTACTTTTTATTTATGTTAATGTATTTCACATTATATTATATATTGCCTTTTTATCAGTACATTTGGAACTTTTAATCAGTATAAAATTAACTTAGTAGATTTTATAACTGTTATTGGTGCTATTTAGCCAAAAAACAAATGTAGGTGAAAAAAGCCTAAAACAACTTACTTGAGTTTGTGACTTAAACTCAAGCTTCACATAATTCCCACACTTCCTGACTTGAGACTCACCTTAAAACCCTTCCTAAAGAGACTTAAGACTTGGTTTGACTCAAAACTTAGAAATCATGAACAATATGTATTTAGTTTTTTCAGATCATTAACATTGTGCACTTGTTATGGTAACAGATGGTTGAAAGATGCAACAATAAAACGGTAAAGCAGACCTGGAGCTTCTGCGTCATTTATCTTTTGCTAGCGTTTGTCTAGAATAACAAAGATTAAAAAAAAAAAATGTTAAACACATCAGCTGTGTCAACATAAAGGATCCTTGATCATCAGGCACCTGATAATTCATCAAGAAAGATAAATCACTTCAAAGTGTTATTGCCTCTGGATGCTAACACTACTAGCCTTGTAGCGATGGTTAGCATTGGTTGGATTGGCATTAGCTTTGATTATTGAAAAGATGAGTGTTTGTTTACTTGTCAGCATTGTATGAATATAATTCTGGCTTACCTAAGACTATAAAAATGATCAGATAGCATACTCATCAGTGTCCTGCTGCCACCAGCTACTGGCAAATGTTAAACCAAAGGATGTTAACTATTTTCATCAGCTGATGGCAGGTTAAAGGTTTAAGGATGACCAAGTAGAAGTTACAGGCTAATATGTTTATACTCTGTAATTTAAGAAATAGGATACAGTTAATATTGAATTCCTGAAAAGGTCAGTAATTTTCCTGTTACCTTGACCAATGATAGTTTATATTAGTCTATATACGTTTTAAGCCACTCTCACTGTATTTAAAAAAAACTTTTATATAGCTTGCAACCTTAGTCTAGACTAGTTTTCCTCAAATAACCCTTTGCTCCCAGATAGGATTTGCTACAAATAAAAAATGTAAATCATATAGATATTGTGTTATGGGACTGTAGCTCTATGTATGTCTAACAGCCTTTAAACAAAAAAATATTGATAACAAAGCAAAAATGTCCAATGGTTTAAAGAATTAAATTCTATAAAGGAGCAGCTCCAATATAAGTAGTTGTCTGTAGTAACACAGAGGGTGCTGTGCAAGTTTGTTACTCATCTGTGATTGTTGATACAGTGGGTCTCACTACCCATAAAAGGTTTACGAAATATTGTTTCTAGCTGGCAATAACAGAGGCCTGGACACTGTCACCAAGACATGCCAGAGACAAATTCTTAGCCAAGTGTGATGCATGAGTAAATGAAAAGTCCTCACCTTCTTATCATCGAAATTACATCTATTTGCGCGTGGTGAGATAATTATCTTCAGTATGTAGGGTGCTCTCTCCCTGGGAGGCTCTTAGCAGTGAGCACCACTCTGCTCTCAGCAAGCAATTTGTGTCTCAACATTGACAACCCTCCCCTTTATGTCCGCCTCCTCAAAAATCATCTGGATAATTATATGTATCACACTGTATGTCTTACCTGCAGCTGTTTTCTTGTTAATGTGCATGAACTGAGAACAGAAGCAATAAAACCAATCAGTTTCTTCCTCATTTACTGTCAGTCAGATGTTGATCTCTCCCTCCTGTCAGTGAGGGCTTGAATGGGAAGTGAGTCATCCCCCTTATTTCCATGTTTACACATTGTGTATGGGTGATGTATGGGTGATGTAAGTTGTTGGTGTGTTCACTGATTGCATTGACCTGCAGTTTTTACATAGCATCATGTGATTTGGATGCACTTAGTGGGAAGAAAACCAAAGACTTGTTGGTAGTTGTGTTTTACAAGGATGCAGCTTGACCTACAGGCCTTTGTCACACTGTTATAATCTGCATTGTACTACAAATGTGTTTCTTAAAAGAGAAAAGGGCATACACACATGAACTTAGGTAGATAGGGAAGTGAGTGAGTGAGAGCTCAGACTAAATTTTGGCCTTCTTTGGGCAAACATGCAAATGGTTGGTATATAACAAGTATATATGGACTGACAGAAGAGAAGTGGATTATTCCACTACTTGATGGTTTGAGTGGATTTTGTGGCTGTTTTGATTGTTTTTCCTTCACCATGAAATTGGGTCACCATTGGAATCCATTTTAACCACTGTGAATCCAAGCTGACTTCAGCCACCACTGTCTGCAGAAGACCAAGCCAAATAAAGCATTTAAAAAAAGTCTTTCAAGCATACAAAGGGTGAGTGGTGGATACTCAAGGAGATGAGAATTTGGGTGTAGCATTGTTTTAACTCTTTCCAGACAGCAGAGTGAGATCACAATCTCAGTAATTCAATAAGAAGGATATGGTGTTGGCTTGTTATGGCTGAACATTTCTGGATTGAAAGAGAATTATCAGTTTCTCACACAGGAGAATTTATTTGTCAGCTGTTCAGGGTTTTGTCTTGACTGGATGATAAATCAAATGATTTATTTGACTCTTGTAGTAAGAAATATCTACAGGAAGTTTTTATTTATTTAAAAATGCTGCAGTTAAACAAGTCGAAAGTTCTCCCAGAGGTACTGAGATTGTAGAACAGATAAGTAGAGTTTGCTGATGTAAATTTATGAAAATATACAATTTTTATAAAATATTCTATATTTGCCTGCATAAAAATTATTGGCATATTGTTGTGATTTTATGATATAATTGTTAACATGCTGTAATTGAAGGACAAGAAAAGAACGTTGTAAGAGAAAAAAAAGCAGAAAAATGACTTGTAAATATTTTACTTTCCTTTTACAACATGAGTTTGAATGCAGCATGAGGTGTCCCTGTCGGCACCCATGTGCTTTTCCTTTCAAAGTGATGTAGTTTTAATGTGGAGTTTAGGAGGTGAACCTTGAAGCTTCCCCTTTGTGTGTCAAACTCTGACACAGACACACAGCAGAGGACAGACGCAGCTTTCCCATAAATGACAACAAAACCGGGAAGACATTTTCAGCTTAGTTTGTTATTCTATGACTATTTTGGTACAAACCTGCCAATATGGCAGATAACCTTCAGGGATTTAACACTACCCACTGAATGCAGAATCTGCCAGTGTTATTGTTAAATTCAGACCCTAGAAGCCATCAACATCAGCAGAGAATAAATTGTGTAATACATGTCAATTTAAACAGTAAAATTAATAGCTAGTTAAATCTACCTTTTTTCTTTTTCTCCAGTTTTATAATCTTATTCTCTTTGCCCAGTTTGTCACTCTGCTTATGAGACAATGCTTTGCTCTTGCTGTAATTTGATTCTCATTACACCATGAGCTCTTTCACTGTTCTTGCTGCTCATTTTCAAAGTGAAGACAAAGGGGACAGCTGTTCATTTAGTGAAGACAGTTCTATAGAGACATGCAGTTGTGACTTTATGACATTTCTGAGGGAGCAGCGGCAATAATTTTGCATCAGCTGGCCGGCAGCAGAATGTATGTAATGGAAACAGTCCACTGAGAGTGCTTCAGTCCATTACTTTTGGAGAGTGGCTTCAGGTACTGCATATCAGCCCCAGGTCCCGCCATAGCAATCTATTCATGGATTTGATTTTCTCTTGTGTTAAGGACCAGAGGAGAGTTTGGTGGGGCTTGGCAAGTTTCCTTTGTCAAACTTTGGCTTCAGCCTTAGTGATTTAATAATGTGTCATTTTCTGACCCCTTTCCAAGTGTTTGGCTGATGACTGGATAGGACAGAGTAAGATGGAATGAGATGTGGCTAAAGACAGTGCTTTCATGGACCTTGGACCTCATGGATGAACAGAGAGAAATGGTGATTCATCCCTTTTCCCTTAACTCTCCACACCATGACACAATTGACTGTACTTGGTTCAAATTACAAAAAGTACAAACCTAAGCTGATCATTTGGTTCTAGGAAAATATTCTTTTTTTCCGTCGGTTGTCAAAGAAGAGATGAAACGCTGTAAAGATGTGACCACTGTATTTTACAAGGACCATTGGCTGCTTGAAACAATAAGAAAAAGGCGCAGGTAACATAACAAATGCAGTGTACAGTATTAAAAATAGAATTTTTGTGGCTGCAGTTGTCTTAGCCACAGTTTATTCTGCACACAGCAGTGAATCCAAACTGCATTGAATCAAATGCCACTGTCAGGGGGTATCAGAGTTGTCTGTGGGGCCCTTGTTTGCCTGGTTCTAGTTCCAGTGATAGTGCTTTACATTATTTGTGTGTAATTTTAAACCAACAACCAATGTAGCACATCTCAATAAGTTGTGGTACTGTTCTGGGACACAGTTATCTGTCCCAGTTAGTGTTAGCTGAAGATACAGACTTACATGTTTTCTGCCATAAATGCCTCCTGAATCAGAATCAAACTACTACTTGCCTGACAGGCTCTTCAAAATGAGAAGCGGAGTAGGCCCAATGCCTGGAGCAAGCCGCCTGACTATAAAAGTCCTTCTCCATTGGGGATACACTAAACTGCCTTCAGAGGACAGTGTTTATACAAGGAGGCTCCTTTTAAGAGATTAGAAAATTGGATTCAGGTACCACCTCATTGCATAAGGGAGTTATGGAGGTTACATAATGGTGGTCTGCTGCTGCTCATTCCCATCAGTTGCTCAACGGTCTAAAGCCCCATCGACTTGTTGACAATTTCTTCTTTTTCTGTTACTGTAGGGTGCTGTTAAGTAAGGGGTTTCACAGAGTAGTTGATTAGATCACTAGTGGACTATCAATGCAACTTTTGAACGCTGGTCATTGTTGTAGACTAATCTTTGTGTTTTTAGTATATTACTTTAATGAAGCAGCAGCAGTGTATCTACAGAAGATAACTCCCGGGGGCGCTGTGGGTAGTTGTTGACTATAACACTATGCAGGGTGAAGTGCTATAGCTGCAGACATGCACCAAGAGCAAGGGGCGGATAAGGACATGGTTGCACGTCCTAGTTCTTGAATACAATGAAAAAACGTGGAAATACTTCAGATTTGTTGAAACAATTTTCTGAGTGAGCCATGTTGAAGAAACTGATTCTAGCATATTTAAAGACTCCTGCCATCTGTTCAAGAAAGCATCAACATTGTCTCTCTGACCACAGAGAAGAAAAATGTGTATGAAGTCATCATGAAATCAGTATAACATACATGTTCTGCAGCATGAGCTGGAGCTGAGTTGGAAATACAGTTTTATCTAGTTAATGCTGCAAGCTAATGCATATGCCACATTGAGTTGGTGATACCTCTGTCAGCTTCCTTATTGGGTCTGTTCTCAATACCCATTGCTGTTACTTTCACACCACAGGATTTCAAACTGCAAATATCAAACATGTTGGATTATTACAGTTGAAAAAATCAAGGAGATACCCGTCCGATCAGTAACATTAAGACAAATTTTTTCAATCTCGTCTAGGATGCACCTGCTCAGTATTAATGAAGTTCAGCCATGTTTTAAGATGCATTCAAAACAAGAGGTAGACTCCGACCAGATTTAGATTAATAAACTTGGCATAGTGAAATTTTCCCATTTTAATGTTTTAGGTTCTGTGAGGATAAAAAGATATATCAACTGACTATAATCTATAAGTGATGAGAGTTGAACTTAATATCATTTAGAGAAGTTAAGAAACATGTTGGAGAATTAAAAAGACTCAGTCAAGACTCAGTCAAGCTGTTTGGAGGACTGGCTTGGCTTTCGAAGCTGATATACCAAGCGATATTGGCACTTTCCTACCCTTGTCTGACTGCAGCCTCCAGTCTGTGGGTGATTCTGACAAACTCTGATTTTCTTCATGTGACAGGAGTCACATTATCATCACTGCAGCTCAAAGGCCCTGCTGTGAAGTATTTTTGAATCCTGCGCCACTGCAGGATGCGAGCCTTTTGGCACTACAATTTTGACATATTTTTATTCTGACATATAAGCATATTACATATAATGATGCACTTCCCAAAAGATAAACACTGATTTGAATGAAATCTGAGTTGTGTGGCTATTCTCCGTCCAGCTGTGGTGGCAGGCAGGCAGACTACTGTACTTTTCTTCCACTTCCAGTAAAAGTATTTAGAGGAGATTACAGATGTGATCCAGACAAACAAGCTAACTCTCTGGTACTGTCTGTCTGACTGGTTGTCTGTAGTTAGGCAAAGAATAAATCTTGAGGATGTAATGTCATAGGCATGGGTAATCACATCATTAAGACAAAAGCTACCTTGTGATGTTGTTCTTTGTAAGAAGGTTTTGTTTTTTTCTCTTTGTTCTTAAATACCTAAGCAAAAACACACACTGTATTTCATGCTGTCGAATGGAAAAAAATTCAATCAATCAAAGCTTGCTATGAGGAAAAATAATGGAAATGCCGTGATTGTGTTTTGATTTATAACTTAGAAAAACAAAACCTTCTAATGAGTGTAATGTGTGAGCCTGCCAGCTCCAACATTTTCAGAGAGGCTTTCACAAAGCCGCATCACCAGATTTTTTTTCATGTTTTAAATGTGCTTCATGAACCCTTAGGCCATGGACATTTGTCAGCACATGAACCCACTCCACTCAAGAAAGCTTGAAGAAGAAAAATAAACTTACAGATGATCAAAATAAGGATTTCACATCACCAGTTGCACAGTGTCTGTTGTCAGGATCTTTCATGGTCTGTTGGAGAGAATCAGTCTCTCTCAGGATCCTCTTAAGGAAAGAGGAAAGATTGAGGAAGAGCAGCTGAGAGAAAAAGAGGGTTTGCTGAACTTTTTGTCTCTTTTAAGTGTACATTCATTAAAGCTAATCACAGTTCATTAGCCGGATGGAGCAGACTGCAAGTGCAAGGGTGCAGAAGTCCAGCTGCTGCTGCCAGGCAGAAAGATGTGCCAGCAGCATCGAGCCAAGCACAGAAGATCAGGTGGATCTCTCTCTGGCTTTCAAGTTTCATTCTTATTGACTCCTAAATGAGAGACCTGAGAGGATCTAATGATCTTACTGATGATGCGACTGATGTGACAACATCGCATCTACAGCCATCCTTTCTTGCCTCATACCCCCTTAACTCTCAATTTTAGTTGCTCGATCTTTTAGCCATGCTAACAACGTAGCTCTAGTGACATCAGCTTCCTGTAAACTCTTAGTTTACCGCTTTGTTCCAGACTGAAGGCAGTCCTTTGAATACATCGATACAACACAAGACCTTTTTTCCAGGCAGCAAAAGCTCACTGTAACATGTCAGCTGAACAGCTCACAGAGCAGCAAGCTTCTGCTGCAGTCACTCTCTCTCTCGTCGTGTTGCATTTTTGCAGGCTATAAAAGTACTAAAGAACAAAAGGCTCCTCATCCAGTCTGACATTACTCTGGACTCTGCCAAAGGTTTTTATAAGAAATGAAAAACATAGTGTGAAACATACAAGCGTAGCCTTGCCAAATGCCAATCTGCTCCATGGCAGCTAGTTGGTGGTTTGGTAATGTGTGATTACACGCTTGGTGATGCTGTCAGTGTCACAAGAAACAGGTCAAAATCCCCTCTATGTCTCAGTCAGAGAAAGCCTGTCCATGCACAAACAGGCAAAACATAAAGAGGGTGCTCTGCAACTTCCTCAGAGTGAGGAGTTAGGCTTCTTTTCTTTTCTTTTCTCTTTTTTTTTGTTGCTTGAATTGTTTGCAGGTCACTTTAATGTGAAAGAGGGTACTTCAGGTCTGTTTCTGCAAATCTGTGTGCACGCATCCAAGTGTGTTCATTTAACTCATCAGGGGGTTTGTCCCATTTGGAGTGTTTTGGCCAACTTCATTCTGCTTTGTCTCCATGGGAAGAGGTCAAAAGCCAATGTGGAGACAAGTGTCATGACTTGTTTTGCAATCAAATTTGTCTGAGCAATGGTTCGCACTGAGAAGCCTGAATGAACCATTTGCACTTTTAGCACATTAAATGAATTATGACCAATAAAAATGAAATCAGGTCAAGGTTTTCAGCAAGTGACATGCAGCAGCCTTCGTGAAGCCAGCAGTGTTTTCACCAGTGTCAAACACTTCAGGATCAGAGCCGTGGCAGTCTGAACATGTTAGCTCGTCTTCCCTGCCTGAATGAATGATGACTGAGCCTTGACAACATTTAGCCCATAATGAGTATTTGTCCTCACCTCTGTTATTCTTTCTCTTGCAGGAGCAGTGCTTCCTTAACCTGGAGGCTCCCATCAGTAGGGTCTGTGGTTACGACACCCCCTTCCCACACATCTTTGAACCCTTCTACATCCCAGACAAATGGAAGTGCTTTGATGCAATCAAGAGGATGATCAACTACTGAACCCCTGTCAGGTACGAAGGATCTGACAGCTTCCTTTGAAGGAAATTGACCAAGAGATATTATGTAATTTTCAAACACTTAGTGTAAATTAAGGCCTGTCAACAATTGCTCTATAATCTACATTATTTATTCCAGTAATGTACTTGAGAAGTAATGAAAACCATTCCCTACCATCAGAAAAAAACAACCATCATTAGAGAGACAGTTTAATTGCGTTTTCTGTTTTCTTTTCCCAACGTACTCTTTACCATATCTGTTTAATTCAATTCTCCAGCAGACACGTGGTTTATTTTTATACCCTATAAGGTCTTCAGTGTGCTCAGGGACGTGTTCTTGTTTACATTTCCAATGTGGACATGCTTCAGTTACACTAAAGCCACCAGTCGGAAAAATTGAGCGTTAAGAGGGTTCTGAAGCATCTGTTTTGTATGAATTCATGCCTGTATTTACAGCTGCCGACTTATCATCAGACCACCCAAGACTGATGTAAGTGCCAATAGTTAACGGGGCCTAAATGTTATGGATATGCCCTATTTTGCTGTGTAACCTCACACTGTTATCTCTCTCTGGAGGCACGTTGCTGTCTTTCATTGGTTGTAGAAGTGTTGAAGAGTCCTTTGAGATGAGACAGTCAGTCTGTCGGACTCTTTCTGAGTCCATCTCTAAATGTCAAGTTCGTTAAACTTTGTTTAGAAAGTGCATTTTTAAGCATAGAGCAACACAGTGTGCTTTACATCAAATTGTCCTGCTTCCTGTTAAGTCCCCTCTTACTGAATTTCTCACGTTCTCTTCCTTCTTTTTTTTAAGTTGTTAATCTTCTTGTCCTCAAGTTTCTGTTTTATAACTGTGACTTTGATATTTTTCTAGTTGTTGGTGTTTTTCTGAGTTTCCAAATTTCCTATTTTATCACTTTACTTTTAGAACCATCCCTCTTGAAGTGTTCAGTGTGTGCTGAGGTGCAAGTTTTTTAATTACTTGGTATACAACTTTGAGGATCTGAAGATAAGGCCCAGGCGATAAAACAGTCGCATTAGACACTTAATCACTGGCAACAACAACAAGAATTTATCGAAAATAAACATTATTATGACAGTATAAGGACCTCGTTGGTGGATATTCGGTATATTGAAATGACTCCACCACTCAGACAGCTCACATTTTTTTGTATTAAATATAAGTAACTTGTGAAATATTTGTGACTGAATTAAACAAAAGATTAAGTATTTTTTTAGATTTTTTCTAGATTTGATTGGTTAAGTAGTCCCAGTAGTGCAGCTCAGATTGGCTTCAACATCATCCAAATCCACCTGTAAGCTTAAATCATCCACCTGCCATCCACCTTTAAATGTGCATATCATCTCTCTTAATGAGGAGACGCACTGCTGATCTCTGCAGGTATTTAATCACTTAAAAGGCTCAGATTCGAATAGTAAAACTTAATTTACCATAGATTTATTACATTATTATTATTATTACACACACATTGGAGGTAGTATTGTTTTCTTATTTAATAACAGTGTTTTCAATAGGCTGATATTTATTTGGACTAACTGAGCATTTCTATTTAAAAAAAGTCATAAAGCCAGAATGGAATGTTCCTTTGTTGCATAAATTTGACTGAAACTAAAAGCTTGAATGGGCAACTGTTCAGGGTCACCCCTAATAAATTTCAATAATAAAAAACTTTTTCAGCATAAAACTAAAATATATATATATATAAATGTTACATTCAGTTATTTGGTTCAGTTCAACCCTTTTTTCTTAATTAAAACAGGTAATTAAAAAAGATCAGTACTTATAGAGGTCCACAGACCTCCAACTTTTCCCAGCCCACATAAATTGACTCTAGTGACTGAAGATTGAAGAGCAGGTGTACTGTGGTTGAGACTGTTGAGTTTGGGCGAGAGGGAGTGCAGTCACAATGTGTCAGCTGATTTTGGGAGGCTGGTGAACAGACCATCACAGTAGTCTTCTTATTATAAATGCAAGGTTTTCTCAGAGTCTGATTCTAATAAAAAATCCCACTAGTTTTTATATTGTTTTAGATGGTAGAAGGCTGATCTTGTGAGATGATTTATTTGGCTCATAAAATTTAGTTCCCCATCGATGATTACACCCAGATTTCTGGCTTCACTTTTGCTCTCCAGAGATGGAGAACTGGGATGAGCTGCAGTTTTCTGTCTCACAGTTTTTGCACCAAAGATGAGTATTGTCAGTGTCATATTAAGTCAGAGCCATTAAAATGTTGGCTGTGATAAATTGGGTGAAAGGAGCCATTAATACAGTATTTAATTAAATCCAAAACAGCACCTCTCATCCTCCCTGCTCAGCATGAACATCCAGCTCTACTTTTCCTCCTCATCTGCCATCCAGTGTCGGTTGCCAAGTTATTCCCTTTAACTTATTGAACCTTTCTCTTCTTCCAGAGACAACTGCTTGTTGCCCTGAACTCCACATATGCTTCTTTTCCTTTTCATTCATCCAATCAGTGGAAAACAGCCAGGAAAAGACACTTTGTTGACCATCCAGTCAGGAAGCAGTATCCAGATGGGCTCCGTGTCCCTCTGTGTCCTCCAGCTCAAAGACTGTTACAGTACCTCTGGATCAGGGAACCTCATCCTATTGCAAGCGGAAAATGACTTCATGCACTCACTATGGTGAAACTCTACTTTATCATCAACATAATACTCATAATTTTATGTCCTTGAAAATCGGAGTTTGATGCTGTGGGAATTTGTTTTGGTTGAATTTTTCACTGTCTGCCTTTTCTGTGCTGTTACTTTAGATTGAATGTGTTCCACTCAACTCTAATCTTATTTGGTTTGACATAGACTAAGCTATATTGTACTAATAAAATGGACCTTTGGTTTTTAAAGAAAATAAACTTATCATAATTGGTGAAAAAAATTGAGTTTGGTGATTAGTATTGTTTCACAGTTGTTTGAATTTTACATTATCACTTTGGCAGCAAGAAATCATCAAGTAACCTGTCCTACAAGGTACACCTTTGGTCATGTGATTAAATAGCAGAGTGACTTCCAGTTGCACCCCCTGTTCATCTTTCAGTCAAACCAGAGGAACTTTTTTAAATTACAGAAGCTCTTTGATTTAAACTTGTCAAAAACTGCAGAAAAAACCATAGAATTTTAAATCATGGCCACTGTTCGAACTTTTGTCCTACTGTAAAGTTTTAAGACCTTTCCATATAATTTGTGCTTCCAAGAGAGAAAAATCATCTTTCCTTATTAAATTTCTCATCCATCTCCTGCCATTTAAAATTTTGATATGAAGAGTCATGGAATAAATCAGGGCCATTTGTTGGAACCCTGTGTCCTGCTGCTGCATGTTTCTGAGAAATCATGAATCATAGGTAAGCTATTACCTAAAGGACAATGAAGACTGCGAGGAGGCCCGTGCCTCCATTAGGAGACACTAGCAAGAATCAAGGGCTCTAACCGCTCCATCAGTCTGAGAGCTCATGTGCGCTGGGAAAACGTGTGTCCAGAAAATCAAAATTTAAAGCTTATAACATGCAGCTCGACAGGCTGCAGTGTTCATCTTATTGTGGTAGACGGAGTTGATGTGAATATAAACTGACAGTTTTGATACTGAAAAAGGGAGGAAAGTGTAGACTTTGACCTCAGAAAAACATTGGAAAACATATAAAACCCGACTCATCCAAAGGACTCCGGAGGCGATAAATGTGCTGAGACAAATTTATTGGCGAGTCTGCAAGAAGGAAATGCCTAAATTTTGTGGTGATCTTCTTTTTTGAATCATGGTCATTTACAGCAAAATTTGAAGCTAAACATTCACTAAAAACTGTCCTACATAAGTTACTTGGCATAGAACTTTGGCTGATCACAAAACTGGACCGAGTTTCTCTGGGGAGCGTGAAAAGTGCAAAGTAAAACAATTTTGTAATCTTTCTGTAAACTGTAGTCATGCAAGCTGTTATGAGACATGCATGCAAGCAGAGACTGAAGTCTTTAGAGTTTACCTTCTGAGGACCTACAACAGTTTTGAACCAAACATTTTATATATTTTTTCTACAAAGTTTACAATTGCACCCAAAGGTGGTGCTGCATCAGTTTCATATAAAATCATTTTAAAAAGTTGTAACTTTAGACTCTCATTGCAAGCGACAGCAAACTGTCATCATATTACACAGCAAATGAAAAGCAGCATCACCTCTAATTTGAAGTTGGTTCTTCTGTTAAGCCTATTACTTTTTTTTTATTGTTAAAAATAGCTGCTTGTTGCTGGTTAAAGTTGTAGGCCATTAAGCCAAAACAATGAGCCACGAGACGCCAAAGCGCTCCGTGGGGCCGAGGCAAAAACAGGTGATGATCATTCTCTGTTGGCTTCAATTCACTCTTAACATAGTCATTTAATCCATTAGTCATATAAACGCAATGAACAATGCAACTTTACCACATTTACGTGGTTTTATGTGCATCATCATTACAACAAAATAAAAAAAAACAGAACAGAGGCGAATAAAAAACAATAAAAATAAATACTAATGCTACTGATAGTCTTACATATTGTTGGACATGTTGGGAGCAAACGGTGTGCTAGAGTTTGAGAACAGCAATAAAAGGCCCTTTTAAAGAATAGTGACTGTCTTGCTCCAACAAATTTTTTTAGAATGACACTCCTGTGAATCATATCTGGATTACAATATGACCAGTGTACAGTCCGTTCTGAACTTTAAGGAGAGACCTAAAGCTAACAAATGGCATTGAGCTGTGCAACAGAGAAACAACTTCATTAAAATTCCCAGCCTGATTTCCCCTTCAGCTCTTTAAAACTAGCTCTTACAGCATTTTATAAATTAGCATTACAAGTAATTCTTAAAACTGTCAAAACTACTTTTGCATTTTTTTCTCTGACTCTGCCATGCATATAAACACTGAGGTTCTTAGCAACACTTCAGTCCACTCCCTTCCTCTTTCTTTCTTTTTTTTCCATTTGTGCCTGTTCATCTTATATGAAGAGCGTGTTAAGACACAGCACCTCAACCCTTAAATAGCAGCAGTCTCATTCTTCTGGGGTCATTGTGCATGCTTTAAACCACACACTGACTGCGCACAAAACATATACGTGAAATGTTCACCTAAAAGGGCTTAATTACTCCTCATTGTGGTATTGCATATTTTCTCCATGCGCCATTTTTTTCCACCATGTGTTGAGTTTGCAACCCACAAACGAGCATTCTAGTTGTTTTTGATGTAGTTTTTAGCAGCTCTCTCACTGCTCATCTTCGCTGTGTACAGTATGGTTGCCTTTCCGTCATTTTCCTCAGCCTCAGTCATTTTTTTTTCTAGCCTCATTTTCCTTAATGCAGTTTGAAGCCTGTGGGGAGAGAATAATCAGCTCGCTAATGAAACGTTTACAGTGGAGGCATAGGACCAACCAGCCTGACCAGATGGCCCCGTGCCTCAAGGTCTCTGCTTTTAATTTGCTTCTCGAGTGCTGAACTCAACCCATCAGTGGAGTTTAGGAGAAAGGTGAGAACGACTTCAAAGTGTGACTAATAAATTAACAGGGATGTTTTCCCCATGGCACTGACTGGGCTTTTGAAAAAGCAAAGACAATATAATGCAAACACCCAGACGCTATGGCTTAAATTCAAATCTGGACACCAGAGAATCCCATGGTTTTCATGACAAGCATCTGCCTGGAAAATCTTCTGATAAAATCCCCAACATTACACAGTTTGTACTTTTGGCTATTTCTCTGTGTTGTTTGGAAACATTTTTAAAGCATAAAGATCAAAATGAGTGCTGCAACGTGTGCCCATTTTTGGTGCAACTGCTTTCAATATGTCAACTTTGTAAACAATTTGTGAAAGTAATGGAAAGGGCTTTCTGTGCAGAGGATGAAAACTGCATAACTGAAGGGTTTTCTGGTTACCAAGTACTGCACTCTGCTGCTAAATAAAACCAGTTGGCAGCATGCAGGTATTTTAAATTGTGGCTTGTAAAAATAAATATATTTTGAATGGTTGTGATAGAAGGGAACCATTGTGCTTCACGTTAACAACGACCAGGCTCCTTCTGCACTGCATACACAGCCTATCAACATCTGAACTTTCAAAGGGAGACATTTGGAAGTGACTTCTTGGACTGGCTCAAAGCTGGAATGTGGCGGATACACGCCTCTGCACCAAATCCCCCGTTTCTTACAATCATATGTAAACAATATGCTAAACTCCCTGGCTTTCACCTGGCCAGTGTGACACCTAACGCTAGCTGGCAGCCTGCAGCGTGTGGAGTCATCAGCCTGAACCAAGTGAAACTGAAACAAATCTGCTAATCAGCAACTATCTGCTAAATCCTTGTAAGGTTTCAGATAGGATCCTCAGCACTCTCCACCGCAAACCCTGGTCAAAATGTAAAGATAAAATCCTGTCTGTCATTTTGGTCTTGGTGAAAGCAGGGCCCTTAACCACGGTGGTAGAACGGCCCCTCTTTTGGGCGGGGTGGCAAAGATGACCTCTGCTTGGTAGGAAGGCCATAATAGCATCTGTGCTCTGACAGTGTGTCATTACACACTATATTTACATGAAACTCAGATGCCAAGGGTGGGAGGTCACAACGTGAACCTGTGGGGGGTGAGGATGTTCTGCTGCATGTTGAACTGTACAACCAGAGATTACTGAAGATTATAGAACTGCGCGGCCTGTAATGTGGCCTGCTTTGCATTTTAATGGTTTTTGAGGCATGTTTTACAGCATCATTACACATTCAAGGGTTGGCTATGATTGCATGTGTCCAACATGCATTGGATGTTTTATTTTGATAGTTAATTATAATAGGTACAGCCTTGGAGAGTTTGTCCTGAGGTTGAAATGGAAATTTATGACGATGGTAAAATAAATGATGTGCGGTGGACAGAAAAATGCTTATTCCATACTGAATCAGTTCATTTCAGTTCAGCATCACTGAGGGCTGTTTGTTCTCAGCTTACATTGCTGCAATAATTGAATTAGGAACTCAATCCTGAAAAACATGCTCGTTTTCACTGATAAGACAAACGCTACTGGGAAAACAGAAAATGAGCTGTGCACCATATCACAGCCACAGCTTCTCACAGCTCAGATTTACATTACCGAATGTGTGTTTAACATACCTGCAGTAATGACTGCTGGCACTCACTTTGTTCATCATTTTAAATCAAAAGTTACCTTTAATTTACCTTTCCTAGAAATCCTTTTAAGTATTCCATAGTAGCAACCATAACCTTTTCTTTTTAATCATTTGTGTTTTAAATTGACTGCACTTGATGAGAAATTGAGAATTTCTGAGGTACTACAACGTGAGTTCAACATTTCCTTTTTATGCTGCTATGTGCTTTCAATCTAATAAATTTCAGAAAGAAATATTGTACTTCCTTTTCTACAACATTTATTGGACAGCTTTGGTTACTCTTCGCATGAAGATTTACCATCATAACAAGCTTTTAAAATACAACACACATCATCAAAGAATAAACCAGTTTGTTCTAACTTTTTTGACTTTTAATGTCCTACAAACAGCAGTGTTTATGAGGTTACATTTTAAATGTTTATAGCTGTTTTCACACATGCCAGTCACCCTGATTTGTAGAAATATTACGCAGATGAGCTGAATGTGAGAGCAAATGTCTGCATCAGCTGGAACAACATTCACATGTATCCATATATTACCACTTCACAGTTGTACATCTGTCAACGCTGGTTAAAGCCATCTTAACAATGCCAGTATTGGTTCCAGATCTGATCAGGGTCCCAAATCTCACAGACGAAGCACAACTGGTACCTACACAAGTGCACAAGTAATAGCTGTGTAAGAAGTGTAATTCTGGAGGTGATGCTGCAGTTTGTGATCCCACCATGTCTTCTTTATTTACTTGAATGCCTCTGATTGGAAAGCCCCGCAGACACTGCAAAGATACCAATTTACACATTACTGAAAACTTAAATGTTTAAGGAAAATGTTTACCTAACTCAATTAAATAAATCATTGTTTTAAAACTAGCAAGAGGAGTTACAGAGCTGGAGGACTTCACACACGACCTGATGGATTTAGGAAAAGCATGTGCAGCCTCACACTGACCACACAAACTAAAGGAAGCAGATTGTTTTTTATTTGGTCATGCAGAGCAGGAGTCTGGTGCACTGATGGAACAAGCAGAGCAGCCTACTGTTCTGTGTACCCTCCATGTGAGGCGTGTGCCCACTGTGTGTCTGCTTCCCATCGACCGCTTCAGATCTGAATTGGATCACTGAATGCATTCTTGGAACACAGAGTTGAACCATACTGATGCTAGACAGGACGCATATTATGAAGATTATGATTTGTACCCATTAAAGCAGAAATGAAACCTCAAAAAAAATTTACGCAGTCGCGTTGAATATTCAGGCATACCTTTGATTTACGGCTCACTGCTTATATGTGCATTTTCCTTTAAAAACACAGACTCGTGTGTTTGTCTACCAGAATCACAAGGGATGGATGGAGAACATTGGCTGTTTTTGTTCCGTTTATCCAAAGCTTCATTACCCCATCAAACATTTACCTTCAAGCAGAGTGCTTTCGTGAGTTTGCACACACATGGACATGCACACACACACACACACACAGAGTATGCACTGTACATTAGCTCACTGATGCCATAAGACTAAGCACAGTTTATACTGTTTGGGTTTTCCAAGCTGTGGTCCGCTGCCTTTTTAAGTCCAAACAGAGAAGTCACAGCTCCAAAACACAAAACACATGCACATCTGCCTGTTTAACTGTCAGAACTCTCCCTCACACACACATGAGCTGGATATTTTGAATTTCTCTTTCTTCATAATCAGCATCAGCATTTCTTAACAAAAAAAAAAAGAAAAGAAAGAAAGAAAAATCAAGCAGTCGTTGGTTTTAATTCTGACTGTTGGGGCTGACAAATGGTTGCTAAGGTGACAGGGTGGGGGGAGAGACAAAAACATTCTGGGTCCAGCGGAGGTAATTTTTGCCTGGCTGTCTGCTTGACGGGGTGTTTGTGTACCAATGACATCCTGTTAGACACAGAGGGTAGTTCAGTCATCTGACGTAAGTGGTTTTAGCCTGTGTGGCAATGAAATAATTTCCAGCCCCTAATTGAAGAAACGTTGCATGTCAGGCTCACACGCTTACACCCTCCATGGCAAACAGAGAGTCTGTTTCAAAGTCAGGGATGAAACATTGTTCCCCATAAAACAAGGGCAGCATTTCTTCTCTCCAGCTTTGGGGGGAGCAACAGATCATTGTCTGTGAAAGTTGATACGACACAAATGCGTACCATCTGTCCAAGTCCAACTGACTTTGAGGAGAACATAATGTTTGTAAAGCTCCAGTCTGCAGTTGACTTTTGTGCACCCAAAGCACTTTTGCAGAAGGAAACATTATAGGTATTGTAAGAAGTTCCTCATCACAGGTTGCAAAAGATTTTTTTTATATTTTTGAACTTAGTTCTTTGGGGACAGGTAATTAAAACCATGACATTTGAGTTGCTAAAATACTTGTTGTGTACTGTACCTACAGTACAAAGGAGCACATGCAGAGCATCTGACTGCTCCCTTCTTTCAGCCAGATTTTCATGCAACGCTTCATTAAGTTAATTTCACCTGTCATTTTCTTTGCTCAAGATGCACTTATTAGCAAATGGTGAAAAATTAGTACCAAAGCCTAAGTCAAGTCAGTATTCTTGATTTTTGTGTGCAGAAAAAGACAACATGATGTTAAATGAATAATAAAAAAATAAAGTTATAGGTTGATCTATATCATTCCATACCCAAACACTGTTTACAGCTCTACAGTACTACAGTAGTCTTGGGTGAATTGGCGGATCTCAGTGGGTGATGCTTTATGGCACTGTGTCTCACATGCCAGCAACTATTACTGATTTTGGTGGTACTGGATCGTATTTTGAGAATATTTAGTTGTCCATATTTTCTGTGATTTACCAAGTTTTAGAATGGGCCACAATGAGCATTAAAACAATTGCCAGGTGGGTCTGCAGAGCAAGTGGGCTTAGTATCGTCTACATCATGACAGGAGCACAAAGATAGATGACGATGTTTATGGGGAAAAATATGAATGAGATGAGTAAATGGCCGGCTGACTCTCAGTTGCTGGCGAGGGCTTTGCAAAATAAATGAGTGCAGACAGACACTTAGCTGGACTTCTTGGCTCTGGACAGTTAAATATGTTTGATGACTTGCTAAGTTCTGTGCTTTGTATTGTTGAACTTACTCGATGTTTGGTTGTGTTAGCAAAGCCGTCGACTCTTTTGTTTTTGATCATAAGCTAAATCAGCCCATTTAGGCAGAGTTTTAGCTAGTAAATGTTATGACTATTTGCTAGCAGCGTATCGTCTCTGGTTTATTTATGTTAGCTTGATGTGCTGCCGTTCTGAGTTGTATGCAAATATATGCCGCATGACAAAAAATTTCTGAGGATGTATGTTTACTCCGAGATATTAGATTTAATTACATAACATTATTACGACACTTTTTTTTTTTTGTAGTTAGCACATATTGTTAACATTTGACAATGCTGTTAGGGAAATTTGGGGTTTGTATTTATAACAGTGGTGTTCGGCTCAGAAGCTGTGGGGGCGCTTAATCCAGCAAAAACCCAATTTTTACATAACATAGCTTTAAGAAGGTGGATGTCTAAATCTGGATTAAAACTTTGGTCAGGGTTTAGGGTTTAGGTCAGTGAGTCTTTACACACAGAGCACAGATTGCATGGTGTTTTCCACACAGCACACCACAGCTTTTGACTGTCTGCTAAAACTGGAGTAGTTTGATAACATCCAAAAATATCACGGCACAAACTTTAAAGAGCACACATCTTTGGTGTGTAAACAGAGCTGTCCTGCCAATTTGGTTTGGAAACTAGTAGGTTTGAGTTTCAATTGACAATTCCAATTTTGTGACGCTGGTCTTTGTTTGCAAAAGTTATACAGATACACTAAGCTCCTATGCTGATAAATTTCTTATCTTGAACCTTTAATTTCTCCTTTTATTAGAAAGTAATAATGTAAAGAACTTTAAGCTTATGTTCAGGATTCTTATTGTGACATGGAGCTTACTAGTGTTTAACAAAATAAAATGTCAAACATCCTCAGGGCAGTTAAGCTGTTGCAAGTCAACTTTAATTCTCTAATGGCGGAGATGAAACTTTGGTTTTTGTCTGGTTTGTGTTGTCTCGGCTAGCTGGTGATTTTACTCAGCCAAAAACAGTTTGTGAGCCGAAGAAAACACTGCTCCTTAACATGACGACTGGACAACTTCTGGGATGTGTTTTTCAATCCAACAAAGCCAAGAGAGTAATGAGACGTCTCACCAGAAAAAATCTTGCTGATCCAGACTCTTCGTCTCCCAGTTGAACTTTCACAGGCATCAGTTCAATTTTTTAAGCAAATCAACATTAAAGTTCTGTATCAAGATCTCCAGAACTCGGAGATGATAATCTTTTAGTTCAATATGTTGTTTCGGTGGGTAAAAATAAATATGGTGAGTAGAAAAATATAAAGACAGATTAAAAGAGCAAATCTTGCAAGCCAAGAGTCAAACAAAAACAGCAGGCAAAACAGAAAGCAGAGAATTGACAGTAAAGTATGAAAAAATACTATGAGAAAATGTAAAATATGACAGTTGTTTAAATTAAGGAGTTAAAGGTTGAATGCTATAAAATAAAGTGTTACTGCAACCACTCAACAAACCTGAACAGAGATCCAACTTAAATCTTTGAATTTAAGCGTAACTTGCAAATGAAAAAGCTTTAACCCATATAGATTTGATTAGAGATTGCAAAGGATTGTGGGTAGCAGAAAAGCATATTTAAAACTGGATTCACATGCTTTTATGTTGTCTGTGGAAACTGGACCCCGTGAGTTTAGAGATTAGAGCACCATTAAAAATAAAAAAATAAAGTAAAATGTTTGTAATATACATATAAATTGGTACAGTTTATGTGTTAGCTTCAGCACATCTAAGAGCCTTTTTTACAAACTACTGCACCACTGAACGGAGCCATACTGCGAGCTTTTGGAATTGTTCACACATGGGTTTTACATCTGATTCTGTCACAGTCTGTTTTCTGTTTCCACGTCAGGTGACTGATGGACTCAACTCAGTGAAATGACAAAGTGAGAGTATCCCATCGTATGTGAGATCAGTCCTCAGATTAAACTTTAGAGGCTAATCTGTGTTTAGGTCTGGAGTTACACTTTGGGGTTATGAGTCAGAGAAGGAATGTTGTACAGCAGAACTGCCAGGTTTTAAGTACATTATCTTTGTATGTATACAGTCTCTTTCTGTACACTATTTGCCGTGTGTGGTCAGCAGGTGTGGACTCTGCTCAGCAGCTGGTTGGAGATAGGTAAAGAGTGTGGATGCACTGCATTAACTGGATCCCCTGCGCTTCATCTCCATCCAACACTTTGATGTCCATCTGTGAAAAATGCTCAAGATGAGAAGGTCAAGTGTTAACGGCTCGTGTCGCTCTCCTCAAATGCTGTTTTGATTTCTGTTGCATGTCCAAGATTTATATTGGCTGATGAAAAAAGCTGGAGCATCATTATTTTTCTTTTTTATTACCAGGTTTTAAGGATAGAGGGTGTTGTAGCAAATTGTGATTTGTGATTTTGGGCCCTATACATAAATTTCAGCGTGACTCGACTTCTCTTTCTCTGAGCATTCCAGACGATTAAGTGCCTCCTCTGGGAAACAGGCTTGTTGGGGAGTGTGTAGTTAATCAGTTCAGACATTATCTACTAAAAAGAGAAAAGGTGGAGTGGGAAAGTTCAATTTACATTATTACTAAAACCATCAGTCTTATTTTATACAGTATTATCTCCTGTTATTCTTGTGCAGCTGTTACAGTTCCTGACAACGCTTTTCTTAAACTCTACATGTTTTATATTTAAACAATTACCAGAACCCAAGACCACACAGAATTTAATAAAGCAACATTTTTTTATATATGTACATATGTATATAATTTTAGTCAATCAATAGTCTTCATTGGCAGCTGCACCGAACCAATAACACAACTCGACGCTGACACCTGACTCTGGGTCAGCCCTTAAGACAAGCTCATAAATATTCTGTAATGCTTTAAAATTTTTGCCAGTCACATACTTTCACTGTTTGAACATGTCAGCCGGAGCTTGTGGCACTGCTTCCTTTTTTTCCAGCCCCTGACGCACTTATTTTGCAGATAGACTCGTAGACACAGAGCACTCAATCCACTCTCGGTTCCCAGATGTGTCAGATGTGCCGTTGAGCGGCGGTGCTGAAGGATCTCAAGGAACGCTATTTTGCAGGGAGGGAAGAGAGGAGCCATTTGAGGTCAGCGAGGGGCAAATGTGTGAACAGTGAACCATTTCACCTTCCCGGAGGCTGAGTCAGAGCACTTCTATCTGAGCTGGGAGCGAGGCAGGAGGGAGGGGGACTGGAGGAATGGGATAGCAATCGACTGACCCGTGACACCGCTCAGATCACACTGGAGGACTAAATGAGATCATTACCCTCGGCTACTACTCCCAGCCAGAAATGTGAACAAGGCTCTCAAGCAACTGCAAAACTGGAGACTTACATGCTTTTACTGTGAGAAGCCAGGATTATTGCTGTATTTTGGGTGTAGCAGAAAATCCATATTTAGCTGTTGTTTGGGTGAGAAGATATCCAAATGTTTGCATATAGATATTTTAGTCAGAAATGTAGAGTTTTTCCAGGGTTTACAGTTTCACTTGAATAATACATTGGTTTAGAAATTTAGCTTAGTTAAACAAATTTAGAGACCACAGACTCTCTTCGGTGTTCTCCTGCCAACAATGTCTTTTAGGGAGGACAAGTACGGTCATCACACTTTTAATTTAGTTCAAACCTCTCAAAAACTGTAAACTTGATAGATTCTCTTTCATGGTGTAATAAAAGCCTAAAGTGTCAGGTAGGATTATGTGACCTTACTCCTCTTTAACTTATTAAGCCCCAATGATATGGAATATTAGTGTGGTGCACTTATGAAAACAATGTCAATAGTGGCATTTGTGGTCCCTTAGTTATTTTAATCTGTAAAAAAAGAAAAAATGATGGCAATTTTGGAAATAAATTTCAAAGGTTGAATTTCATGAAATGCCCCAACACATCGTCACACAGCGAGAGAACAAATGAGGACAAATCATTGGTATATAAACCACTTAAAGTCCTCTCACCTGCCTGTCTAGTGGTTTACTCCTGAAGTCACCATGTAGTCGACCCTTTACCTTAGTCCTGAAAATTTCCAACATTTTTAATAGTGACATCAAGGAAGCAAAATCTATTAAATATGACAACTAACCCCATCCTCTCCCATCGTGCAGCACCAGTTGTCCCCACATGAGTTTGAATCTAACACTGGATTACCAGGCTACATTCAGCAAAAAGAAAAAAAAAATAACACTTTACAATTTACTTGAAATCTCACAATAAATGATAGCATAAGAATTATTTCAGTTGTAATATGTTGGTGCATTTTAGAGTGATATTAATGCACAGCCAAAAAATCACATGCCTCTGAGGTATTTAAGTACAGATTTAAAAAGGCATTGAAATAGTTTGTTAAATTACAGACTTCCTTTCCTTAACCCTTTTTTTACTTGCATTGCACTAATATCACACTTAAAATACACCAAAATTAGTCATTCATGTCAGTCATCACTGACTGATATGTAATCTAATATGTAATCATCACTCTAATCATTAGAGAGAAAGTTTTGATAAACACACTGTTGCTGCACAGCACCAAAAGGCAGACAGACACAATTTACAACTACGCTGTCAAGACAGTGAAACATCCAGCAGCTTAGGGACCCATTATTTCACCCAGGAGCTCATGGGGCCCAAAACAGAAATAAATGTGGAGTGAATATTGTACAGTCCTGCAGATGGCCCGAGGCACAACTCCAAAAAAAACACTAATGTTGTAAATAAAAATGTTGTCATGGATCCCAAAGATTTTCTTCCACTCCTTTATTTTAGTTTCATTTATTGGCATAAAAATATCAAAGTTTTACATGTGAACTGGAACAGGTCACATTATCTCAGTGTGGACAAAATCTTAACAGTTCATCTTAAGAGGAAAGACTGTTTCATGTGTCTTATTTCTCTCATTGACACTCTGTCCTCTCCTGTCTTATAAAACACTAATAGCTCCACAGTCAAACTCTCAAAGCTCGTGACCAAACTTGTATCCTGTCGCTGCCCTGTCCTCCTTCAATAAAAGAAACACACACAAAAAGTCACCTTTCCAGCTATATTTGCAATTTTCCATGACTCTCTGTCCAAATGTTTATAATTTTCCGTTTGGAGGCTTTGTTTTTGTTTTGGTATATTTAGCTATTCCTCGTCCGGGGCTCAGTGCCCGCTTGACAGTCTCTAATTAGCACAGCAGAAATACATATTTAGAGCCGTGCGGCTTGGAGACTCTCTTTATTTAAGTCACCATGGAGAACAATGGAGGAAACAATGGCTGCCTGGAGCAGGCAAGGTCTTCACAACACTGACTCAGTGCAGATCTTCAATATGACAGTCCAGTTTAATTTGAGATACTGTAAAACAACCCACTCATTGCTGAGGCTAAAAACTAGTTTATTTTCTTCAGTGACAGGGAGGTGATTGTTGTGCTGCTGGGTCTTAACACGCATTGTGAATAGCGGTGGTGCTCTGCCTGGTAAGGATTTAGTTGAAGCAAATGTTTTTGGCACATTTGTTGCATAAATAATAATGAAACACAGTTTAAGTGATGAATATTGTGGCTGCTTGTAATTAAGACAAATCTTTGTTCCTCCCAACCATGGGTTACATGGCTGATTTGAGGCGTAAAAATAGACATTTGTGAAAAAAAAAACTATTTTACTCCCCCTGTGGCAGTGTTGATAAGAGGAGGTTGTGTCTTAAAGAGGAATTCAGGTATTTTTAAACCTGGCTCCTATTTTTTAAAAATGTTTTGGTGTTTAAATGATTAGTTACAAAAAGTTTTTATAATGGTCAAATAGATGGCCTCAGCTGGGAGCTGTGACGCACGGCAGCATCAAAATCCTTTTAGATTGTAGCCATGTAGCATCTCCAGACTGAAGTAAACTACCAGAGCAATTACAAAACTTTTCACAAGTACAAGCCTTTACACACCAAAACAGGTAAAATTAGGGCCCAGGTATAAAAATCTGGGAATTTCCCTTTAATACTGATAGCTGTTTTGGGTTTTGGTCCTCCATGGAGGCAGGAAGCAGCCAGCAGACATTTACCTTGGCTCCCAGCTGAGGCCCCTTTAAAAGTAAAACTTGAATCAAAGACTACACATTTACTTGTCTGCGGTTCACAAATGAATAAGGACTTGGGTATTCCATTTCTACGGCTCTATAATTTGTGGAATTAATTCACATAAATTTTAATTTTCCTTAAAACTGCATGACAGCTGTGCAGTAAATGATAGCCCAAGAGAGAGCTTAGACTTCACACTGAAATAAAAGGGTGTCAAAATGACAACGCAAAGCGTAGGTGCAGTGTGACAGCACAATTCTTCACTGAACAATTTTCCACACTTTTGCCTCGTTATGCCAAAAACATTTCAGAGTATATCACTAATTACTCATTTTATCAAGCTTTGTTTCTTTTTCAGCTTTTTTACTCCATTAAGTGAAAAGGTGTTATATTGTTCTTAAAGATATAAAGAATAATCACTTGCTCTCAGGATGTGACAAGTGACAAAGGAATGATGCAATGATTGTTAAGCATAATCAGACTTCATAAACTTTCGGAGCATTTCAGAGTAAAACTCCATGGCAGACTACTTTATCATGGAGTCAACATGGGTTAGTTTGTTATACATTAATAACAGGCTGCCAAAGATTTCTCTGGATTGCTTAAAGCTACGGACTTAGTGAAGTGAGCAATGATTGCTTTAATCCCTGCTGTATAAGTAAATCAATCAAAGTGGCAACTTGATGGGAGGGCTGTTTACCATAATTGGCCTGTGGAAAGGCTACCCAAACCCAAGCATGCGTCTCCAGCCATCTTTGTCACGCTGTGCTTTTCATACAGAGCTGTGAGCTAAGAGGGGAAATGCTGAAACCAAAGGACCCCTACCTGCTTCTTGATGTATTCTTTGCTGTATTTTCATATGTAACCAGCATCTGTTTGTTAGCACAATGCAGTGCAGTTAGAGAGACATAGAAAAAAGAAAAAGTCACCAGGTGGAGCTGGTGAATTTTCAAGATCTGAAAGAAAAATATCAGCTCAGTGCCAAATAATTGCATAACTGCTGGGGCTGTTAGCCACCATCTTCCCCTGTATGTGCGCTGATTTACTGAGTTGATGATTTCTAACTGATTTCTAAATCATTCATTCATAAATTTAACAGGTTGGTGTTGGAGTTTGAAAATGGGAAATTTACTCTTTAAATCTGGCTTTGGGGGTGTACAGACTCTTTAAAGCCAAACTCCTGCAAACTATCTAAGTGAATTAAGAAAAAAAGCTTCCCCTCCACAAACAAAAAATACTGATACTTCAACTGAATACTGTAGAGTTAAAAAAATAACTTTAAAATCTTCACTCTCAGAGGTTCAGACAAGAGCTAACTGGTCAGAAAACACAGCCAGGCCAGTTTTACAGTGTTGTGCGAAAGATGTTTTTAAGCCCAATACTTGTTTACAATCTTCCCCAACAGATAAAAAAATATTCAATAGTACCTGCAATTGGCTCACTACTGGAACAGTGGCAACAGAATTAAGGTTCATCACAATTTTTAAATGTGATGGAACAATAAAACAGCAGTTCAAGTGTCACAGCACGCAGGAGGCTTAATAACACAACTATAAAAACTGTTTTCTATTTCACCCTCTGCCAAAAAAAAAAAAAAATTAAAGAAAACAAACACAACAACACAGAGGAAGCTTAAATGAAAAGAAAAACAAGGTTCATCTAACTTAGTAAACTTCTACAGCTCCTGAAGACTTGCCAACCTAAAGTTTGTACAAATTCAGTTGTTTGCTTCAAGTGTCGGTTTATGTTTCAGCTACTTAGCGCCTACCATGCTATCAAAACTCCAAAACAAACAATGTTGCTTTAATGTTGCATGCAAAGAATTTTGTCCCATTAAAAATAAAGATTTGAAAAATAAAACTACAGCTTGTTTGTGTTTATTGGGTAAGCAGCGGTGGGGTAATAAAGTAATAAAAAGAGTAAATGGAATAATAGAGTTAATAAAATGAGGTCATGCCAAAGTTGAGCTTTGTGACTGGATGTGTGCACATAACTAAAGAACACAATTTATGAATCTTTTTTTAATGCTCTGTAATATTTTACTGCTCTTTTTAAGAAACAGACTCAGCTCATGGTGAACCAGCCGAATTACTGTCCAACCGCCTGCACCCATTATACCCCACACAACCCAAAACCACCCAATGTGGCAGAAAACCACTCAGTCTGGAAACACAGCTGACGAGATTACAGTACCAAAGTGATTTACAGTAGCTCCAACCGGGACTTTTCCTCCAGGGACGAGGAAGACAGCAAGCAGGGACATGAGAGGCACGAGGCAGAAGAGACGGTTGGGTGTCAGCTGCAGGCATTTTCACATCTAAATTAAAAGTTAGGATAATCAAAATTATAACAATTCATCCTGGGGATGACATGAATGTAAGTACCAAATGTAATAGAAATCAATCAAACAATCGTTAGAAATTATATTTTAAAATAAAAAACAGAACTTTAGTTTGGAACAAAAGCCAAAGTTAGGGTATGATCCGTCAGTAGACCTCATCCTCTAAAGACCATGAGCATGTGTTCCAGACTCTGTTGGAATCCATCTAATAGGTTATTACATAATATTTTAGTCTAGACCAAAGTGGGGGACCAACCCACCAGACTCTGACTCTGAGTGACCCGGAAACTCAATATAACTTAATATAGTTTGTTAAACCTGAGTCAAGTCCGATGTCAGGTTTCAGACTCTAGAAACTAAGTGGACCTTTGAAAATCTTAAGTTGGTTCAACACTAACCTTTACTGGTAGTTTTTACTTTCTTTACCCAGGTTTGCTTGCTGGATTTGTATACATTAGTTGTTACTTTCTGTTTCACATGAAGTATATGCAGAGTCTGTGTCTTTGCACAGATATGCTAAAAATAACGCTCCAAAATGAATAACTGATGGCTAAATGGTACTAAACAATGTCTAGATGAAGATAAGAGTCCCTGAACCAGCAAGATCAAGGGAAAAGAATCCTGTTAAAACAGAACCGAGGAAAGGGTTAATATTCTTCAGGGTGGGAGTCACTGACTCTTCATCTCTCATCTGCACAGGGAGGCAGAATGGACTGTTTTAAGAACCAAACATTTCCTGATGTTATGAGTACACATAAGTATAGTATTAAAACTGTACACGTTATTCTGAGGAACATATCTTTAAACTATTTTTTATCGACTGCCATTAAAACTGTCTGGTCTGCATATGTTTTTAACCTTGACTGAATGAATTTGTCCTTGATGACCTGCTCCCATCATATCATTCCGTGTTCCCCGTCACTCAGCAGACGGCAGTGTGGCCCAGATGTGTACGTGTAAACATTCTAGTCTGAGGGCCAGAATTCCCTCTGATCACCTTTCAAACCCACTGACTCACTACACACACCCTCTCTCTCTCCCCGACCCCGACACCACCGCCACTGAACAGCCCTACACCCAAGGCAAATATTTGGGGAAATAGCAGTGAATCCTGTGCTATAAACACACTCACTCACACACACATGCACGTGTTTGTTTGTATTACTGCACTTGTAAGAACCTTCTGCTGGTCATTCCCTCGTTCAAAACTCTCTTTTTTAGCTGTAAATATTTTAGTTATAATCCCATTATTATGTTTTTAAAATAAAGTGCCAGAAACTAAGTAGTGGGGAAAAAAATCATTGACTTAATCTGATTACTAGTAACAACCAGCGTTTTTGTCCATTATATCAAACTTTTCAGCTGAGCCATGTAGTGAAAGAATGAAAATGTGGAAATGGTTGGTCATCCATGTGCCTAACACTTGGTCTAGAGCAGGAATTCTTAAAAGTTTTGCTTTAAAGGGACAAATATGTAACTAAATAATTGGTCAAGAGCAAAGAGCGAACACCTGCTATACTGTGCTGTTAAGATGTAATGGGATCTAAAGTGTCACTCTGCCTGCTGTGCTCAGAATACAGAAAATAATCAAAGGCCCCCAGATATTTTATGCACATTTGAACCAACAAAAATAAAATAGTATAAATACAGACTTAAATAGATTTTTCTTCCTTTTTCTCTCCTTTTTTTGCTAAAAACATTTGGACAGTTAAATTGTTCCTTTTGACAAATTTGGTCTTCAGGTCACACTTTAGGCAGGCCTGGTATAGAGTGTAGAAACTGAACTTTATCTGACTTTGCAAAAACACAGTGTATTACTATGCTTATGGTTGCAAAAGGCCTTTTATCAAAGCAAAGCACAGCTGAGCACACTGTACCATACTGATGCTAGTATGCAACATGTTTCTCTGCTTAAGTTATGCAAGCCTGAGCCTCAGCATTTTGGAATTATAAAGGCATGTTTGGTGATTAGCAAGTGAACATGCTAACCACAAAACCTTTTCTCAGGCATCAGGCCAGATACTCCCTTTGTTCCCTTTTTCTAGTCTTTTTTTTTTTTGCATTTTCATCACATTAGTAAGAATAACCAATGCACTAGGCCATTGCTTGCTCCAAGTGAGGGCAGATGTAAAACACCGTACCTACAAGCATGTCTGTGCAACGAGTTTCTCACTGCAGGGTGTTATTTAAAGAATTCAGGAAAGACTCCACAGAAAGTTAAGTTCAGTGTCTCTGGAGATGTTTGCCAGTTGGACTGATTGGTACAAATATTACTTGAGTACAACTTGTTTCAGATCCGAAATGGACGATGAGAAACTGGCTGAACTGGGCAGAGCAACACTTGCTAGATCTGGCAGACACCGGGAGGAAAGTGGGAAAGTGATCTGCTACAGCAGTTATTCGGCAACAGTGATCAAGTGTGCCAGCTGCAGGAAGACAAATCGCCCAGGAACACAAACAAACACAGAGAGGCACGCAGAGGAACCACAGGGCAGGGAAAACACCTGAATGAATGTTGTTAACAACAATATCAATTAATCCGTTTTCCAGTGATAGTAATAATTATAATAAAACTTTTTATTGTTATTAGAATATAATGTGTTTAAAATGGCCCTGTGATACCTCACAAAGCCTCTGGAGCACTGCTGTTTCTGTTTCCTACAAAGCTGAAGCAAGAAAGCCAAGCCTCATCATCACATTAGCAACAAATCCCTGCTGAAAGACAATCCTGATCTGATGGGGAAATGGACACACAAACACACACGCACGCACACACCACTACAACCATCAAATAAAGCTCATTTGTTTTCATTAAATCCCCTTTTTATTTTGTTATGACATCACAGACCTCAAGTTCTCAGGTTTCCTGCTTTTAGTGTGAGCTGGCTGTGTTGACAAGCCTTGGCCAGACTGAATAATATCACAGGAAATACATTATTTTAATTCTATGTTAGGGTGGAGTTTAGTCTGGACGTTGGCACATGCGTGCCAATTTCTTTTCTTCGGGGATAATGATGGATGACATTTTCATACAAATGTCAGGTTCGTTTTGCTCTTGCAAAGACACACATATGTTTAAAATGTTGCGTTTGGTCCACAGAGTGTGTACAGTAATGTATATGTCATGATCTACTGCATTATTTATGTGCCATCAATCAATATAACACAGCATGAACATCTGCTCCTTTAAACACTCAGCACTGGTAATTTTCCATGACAGTACATTAGACTTGATGCTTTCTAAAGGCAGGCAGTTTGTATGTTGCTTCTTTTAGGAGTTAAAAAAAAAAGGTTGAAGGGGATCACCTTTGCATTTTCTGTGTGAAAAATCTGACCATCTTGTGCTTTAAAATACGTGACATTTTGCTTTCTGAACCTTGATAGCCGTACCAGCCAGAGCACTAACGTTTTATTAATTCACCAAAAAGCAATCAAACTGAAGTCAAATCAGATAAAATCACAGATGGAACCACAGACTTTAATAGTAACTGTGTTTGAATAGCAATTCCTACGATGCAATGCAGCTATTAATTCATGATATTCAATCAAACTTACTAAATGAAGGAAGGTAACTACATGAATTAATTATCTGACATAGTGTGCACAGCAGGAAACATGTGAGGCGCCCTCACTGATCATACACCAATGTGACATCCTCATTAAACTGCTATGGTATCTGTTAATAAACTAAAATCACAGACTGTTTTCAATAATAAAACCTCTGACTTTCTGCATCTTTACTGAGTGCTGTTGTGTTTATGGTCATTTTAAGCATTTCTTTTGGAAAATATTCACTGTAAATAGATTACTAGATGGACTTTAGCAGTCTGAATCTTTATTTTTTGCCTGTAACAAAGAGAGAAGAGTTTGAGGATTTTTTTTCATTCCTGAGTGTCTGCAGATTTACCTTTTGTCCACATATCAGCATGTTGATCAAATCCTCTCCTCTCCCATCAGGATTACAGCAGTTGGACAGTCAGAGGCCTCATTTTACAGAGATTTTACTGAGGATATCGAACTAAAGCTAGCAAAGCTACAGGACCAAATATAAGACTTGGTAATGGTGTAGGGGAAACATTGCCCATCCAAAGTGGAAATCAAGCCCATGTGGCTGACTGTAACACTGTCATGGCTTACTGGGACGCTTGAATAGAACACAGTTGTATTGGAATTATCAGTAACACCTGCTCCTACACACACCTGCAAACATCTTTATTTTGATCTCACTTACACACCTGTAAGGTTTGTGACTGCATCTATAATGTGTGTGAAGTCACCTGGCTATCAAAGTTTGAAGTTTGAACAATGACAAATATATAACATTTGTATCAAACCAGGAAATATTTTGAGAACACGTATTTTATAAAGTCAATTTTTGGGGACTTTAGGAATGGTTTTATACAACTTTTCCATCTCATACACTCACACTAGTCACTTTACATTGTAAACTGTGAAATTACAGTGCAAGGTTGAGGTGTAGTATTTCCTCACATGACATGAGCCAGGCACTTTGACAACATTGCCTGTTTTAGTGTGTGTTTGCAATGGGACTCAGAGATGGTGCTGCTATAAAGAGCACAATGTAAATAAACATAATATATAATATATAATAATTCATTTATTTATTAGGCCCATAAATGTCCAAGTAGAAAGTATGGAGCTTTTATTCGACTTTTCAGTAACTTGAGCTGCTGACACTGTTGTGTTATGTTTTCTGCTGTATTCTGAAGTAGCCCATTCAATGAGACTGTCTGGACGATCAGTGCAAAAACTTAATGTGTTCTGTCATCAGTTAAATTGTTAATATTTTTCAAGCACTGAATATGACTCTGGAAATAGCCCCTGAGGTAATGATTAAACCTGGCTAGGATACAGTGATCTGTAACTAAAATCCAATGTGAGCCAATGGGCCTGATGGATTCACACATTATTTACTCTCAACTGCACGACTGTACAGTTGGATGACTGCATGTTGTACAGTTGTGAAGTTGTGAAGTCCACAGACATATAAATACCCTGCAAATTACCCAGAACAGCTTCCATGGTAGTTTTCTCTACAATAGGTGTCTTCTAGACCACATTATACCACACACACACACATATACACACAGAGACTTAGTTGAAAACAATACCTGCCACCTTGTCGTGAATGGTCATTATAATTGGTATATAAACTTCTGGGCCCTTATGCTGTCTGTGAGATATTGGCATTCACTCACCTCTATGTGTAATCTGTTTAACAGGCTGTAAAGCCACTGCAAGTGAATAAATCACAAAAGCTATTTCCTCATTTTTAATATCCCTTAAGTTCCTCACTGTGAACTTTATTCCTCATAATATTGATCTTTAAAGGTGCACAATGCAACTTTTTACAGGCCTCTGAACAAACAAGTCAGAGCTCTTTATACAAGGAACAGCTGTTTACAAGAACTATCATGACTTTTAGATATAATTTAAATCCATATGTTTATATTTGATATATGTATCAGAGGATACATAAAGGGCGTATCTAAACTATATAAGTAATATAAATACAAATGACCTACAAAGTGCACATTTAAGTTAATAAATTGTCCTCCTTGCCTACTATTATTTATCTGAAATTGTGCATTTTTCTTGTCTTCTTCGGTTAAAGCCTCAAACTGTTCGGACATATTCACTGTCATGAATGAAACTCATTGATCTCCCTCTTTTTCGTCACCCCCACCCTTCCCCTCTGTCTGACTTTCTCTTTATTCATGTTTGTCTCTGTGTTTGTGTGTTTATCCACCCGTTCTCCAGGGTTACTTGCACTGAAGGCTGTTTCTCATCTTCCCATTCTCTGTTTGACAAAAGGCTAAATACAGCTGAGCCACTCTGCGCTTTGAAACCGGTGCTTTGTCCACCAGCTCTGCACTCTGTGCTTTGCTTGTCATTAAACTTCCTCTTATCCTCTATGACGTTTAGATGAAAATGCAAGTTATTTTGATCAAATGAGATTACACCACATGTTTTGCAGGTCTCTTTTCATTTTTGAATATAAAAACACACTTTTGACATTCACTTTCCCCCTCACATACACACATTCACACTCTACATAAACCAAGACCACACACACTTCAAACACACGTGTATGTGTAGTGTGATTGACAGTATGATTTCGTGGCGACATCAGTACTCTACCAGGAATAATCTTGAGCCTCACAGAACCTGATATCCAAAAATACTTTATTCGTAAAAGCAGGGAAAGAAAAATACAGCTTTCAAATATTTCAGAGCTCAGTCTCTACCACCAACTGAGAGGATAATGTGAAAATATTTTTAACAAACCATATGATTTAGTTTTTATAGTTTCTTTCCTTGACCTTCCCATGGATTTGTATGTGCCTCCCTCACCAAAAAACTCTCCCAAGTTTCCCTTAATTGATTCTCAACACATTCCAGCCAGCTGCGTGCCAAGCAGCCCGTCTGATTAAGAGCACAGGTAGTAATCCAGCACTGTTTGACTGTGAGAATTTGTTGCTGAGATTTGGATCTGATTATACTCATTCTTTCAGTTGGAGAAACGAAGGAGCAGGAAAGATAAACTCCCAGAAAAACCTACAATTCAACATTGAATCTTGGCAAGATGATTAACTTGTGAGGTCACAAATTAAAGACAGAAGCAGGGGAAAATCTGAAACCACGGATGCCAAATCTGTGACTTATAAACTGTCTCGCTTCAGCCCCGTACTCCCCCAAACCCCAGTGTGATTCGTTATTATCATATTAGCATCACTGTACTGTGTCAAATCAATCTTGTGTGTCTGCAGTATGTATTATGGGGGTAAAGGAATAAACACGGAATAACAGCAGGAGAATACGGTTGCAGAACCTCAGCCTGTATCACTCATTCTTATTACTCATCAGGCGACCTGCGGTTCATGGCAGCGCCTTCTTCCTTTACTTCCCATAGGAGGCGTCTCACCCTGAGATCAATTGAGGAAAGATATGAAGACAGTATTTTATTTCGCTGTTATTTTACTGGATGTTGCACTGCAGCCTCTGGTATTAATTCGAAGATGTTTTGAAATGAACATGCCTGTGGATTTCTCATCCCTGTTTCAAATATTGTGAGTTTTCTGTTATGAGAACTTTTGAATAGCACCATGCTGTCCTAGCAGTTGCACACTGCAGCACATGTACTTACTGTTATGTGACCTCAGCAGAGCTTCAAAGGGCATGGTGCTGATGTAATTATACATTCATTCTTTATATTTTGTCCACTTTTCATCCTCAGTTTTCATTTTTGCCATGTAAAATATTTGCTCAGGTCAGTCATAATCACAGTTCCACTAACCTACACACAGCTTACCATGCGCCTGGAGCTCAGTGTATTATTTTCCTCCCATGATTGAGTTAAGATACATGTGTGTTTCATCTTTGGATCATCAGATTCCAAGATGTTTGGATGAGTGGAAACTGTATTGCACTATATCATGAGAGGTTTTGGTGCCATCTTTCCTCCTCCATGCAAAAATGCACCCTATCATTTAACTTCATTCCCTAAATCCCCAAGATTATATCATGTGAGACTATACATAGTCCTTTTTCCTGTTTTGCATTGTAATATATATATGCAAAAAACTATGTGCTACATCCTCTGTATATTATACTTGTGCTACGAGGCATGCAGGTCCAAACAAGAAGGATAACCCTGTTTTATTGCAATAACCTGCTGTAAAGTCATGTGGCAACGGCAGCTCTTCCCACACACAGCGTTCAAAATGAACCTTGAACTGCTCAGCCATCCCTGTATGATGGAGAATCCAGGGAGCAGCCCAAGACAACGTGATGGCAAAACCACAAGCGTGCACCTCCCTGTGTGTTCCTTGCTCCGTCCATGGCATCCAAACTGAACCGGACTGACAGCTGCGCCCTCACTTTCTCTGTGATTTTAACCTCAGAACTCAACCATAAGTTGGGTTCCCATGAAGAAAAGCAACATGCACCCCATGCTGGTGTAACCCCCAATTACTATTGATGTTTTCCATGGATCCTGACCAAAATGTTGTGCTACAGACTTTACAGATTGGCAGTATGTGGAAGGCAAGACAGTCTGAATGACTGCAAATGTGTTCCAAACTCCTGATGGGATTTCAAGACAAATGCAGCCCTAGAAGATGATCCCATTTTGATTGGATGTTGTTTTACGACTAAATGTAAACCCTACAATCTGGTATTATTGCCTTCATCACTGCATCAGTCCCAAAAAATGGAGAGAAGTTGCAGGATTCAAAGTCATAAGGTTACAGTATCTCAGCAATGACTTTTAAAAAACTATGCAAGTTCAATAATTTCTAAACAAAAGACCACCAGAAATTTGTCTCCCAGTCAAAAAACACTTTGGTTTGAATGAAAATGTAAACTCAAGTTTAGATTATGAAAAAAAAATCAAATCACATCAATTATAGAACAAAAATAGAGAATAGATTGATTTTATAGATTTGAAAAAAGTGCCTCAGAACATTTTTGCCTTTAGCTAAGCCTCTAAGCTCAACATTCTTCTTTGGCAATGTGACTCCCACATTCTCAGTCTAGATCTTAGCCAGATTTCAGTGGCACCCAGAGCCTTTAACCCACTGTAACCTGAAGCCTAACGCATTTGATTGGTCAAGCTTCTTTCAGGTTGTATGTAGTCTAGGTAACTTTACGCTGTCAGTGGAAAGTAAATACACAGAGAAAAAAAACAAAGATTTAAAGGTGTTAAACTTTTCCAACTCTCATCCACCTATAAGTGCTTTTTTCAGCTCTGATTACTCTAAAAAAAAGTAATATGACAAGTGCCCTGTCTTACATGAAAACATCAGACTGCTGATCTGCTCTCTTTTCCAAAAGTTTAAGAATGTTTAAGGCTCTTTGGAGAGACAACTTTCGAAATATGAAATGCCATTGTGCTGTGATTAAAGCCTATATACAGACATCTGAAGGGCAAATCTTATGCTGACACTGTCAAGCACAGGGGTTACATGTCCCTGATACAAGCCAGCGCTTATTATTTCCTGTCCCTGGACCTCTGACGACCTGACTGTGTTGGAAGCAGTGTTTGAGTGTTGGCTGACGTCGCCAACCTCATGAATTTGTGACGAGGATGTGAGTCACAGGAACGGGGACATTTAGCCTCTTATGACGGGCAAAGTCAAGCACGCTGAATTTAGAAATAATCAGATGCTTTCGTGTTGAGGGCAGCATGGGGCGCTATCCATTATTCATGTAATGATTAACATGAAGTGATTTTGACGTTATAATCTGTTACCTGGTTAAATTGGTCCTCTAACCTTTTGTTCATTCATTAATTTCAGTTCTTGTGCTAAAGAGAAAAACAGATTATCTTGTTTTTTTATCAAGATTTCTTTTGATTTGTCTCTTTGTCTGTTTGCTGTCATTCATTTATCATTATTTCTTTACTGATAACCATGAAAAACACGAGTCTACAATTGGCTTTTGATGAAAACAGATGTCATTTGAAATCATCTGCAGAATCAGGTCAGAACATTGTGTGGACTTTCCAGTTCAAACATGTAACTCACAATTTGTGACTGTCAGTGTCAGAGGTGCTCTCACACACTTTAAATTCTCTTTCGGGTTCAGACAGGCCTCAGGTTTTTGTTTTTTTTGTTGTTGTTTACAGCACACTGACTATGGCTGATGAAGCAAATGAGTCGTGTAATGATTGTTTTTCCACTGTTATCAAAACTCCATGTTTTGGGCGATATTAACAAAAGAGTGAAAAGCAATACAGACAAGCAGAAAGCAGTACCAAGCAACCACACTCTGTGTAATGTCAGCAACATGCCCACTGGCTGAATGTGACTTCTCCAGACAATAACTTGCTCTATTTACACGTGGACTCAATGGCAAGTTACACAAACTCAGCCCCAGAGAGCTGGAGGATAAGTGTGGTCAAAGTAATTTGGACATTTGCCATCATCCAGCTCTGATCAGGTGTGTGGGATTTAAGAGGATCTTAATGCAGGAAAGGGCAGAAATGTGAAATTATTTTTATAATAATGTTTTCATTAGTGTATTATTATTTAAAAAACAACAACATTGTTTTATTTTTGTTTTATAACCTTAGAATAAACTTTTTGTATTTACAGAGGGAACTGGTCCTCCTCAATGGTGACCACCTAATAAACTGCCATGTCTCTACAGTAGCCTAGAACGGACAAACCAACTCTGGCTCCAAAGGGTACCTTCTGTTTATTTATTTATGTATTTATTTTTGTAGACACTGTACGTTCATCTACATATTTGAAAGGAGAGGGTGAAGTGAAGGATGTTGGGTCGGGTGCAATCTACGACTCCACCGCCAAATAATCCTGCACACAGTAACTTTAACGGCCATCGTGCGTGTGTAAAAAGGGTGTGTGGAAGCATTTTTTGACTGGTCAAACATAATATTTTCCTCCCTGTTGTCCTCAAATGATCCATAGGCTTTCACATGGTCTTGGTTTTTAGCACATGGATCTCATAGTTCAAGCTGCAAATAAACCTCGTCTGAACCTGTTGTCTCTCTGTTGTTGTAACCGCTGTTCCATAGTAAAAATGTTACTACGTCTCTCTGACGCAGTTAAATATGTTGCTCTTCAGCTTTTAAGATATGACGGAACTTATATATATGTCCTCTCCTGCTCTTTGTTGTTATTTTTTTGTCCATTTTTAATGTTTATTGATTGGTGACGCCTCCACAATGAGATTACATTAAATTCTGTCCATTCAAAGTCTTCAGTGTGACGTCAGGTCACATATGACTGTCACACGCACAGCTGATCTCTGCCAGAAAAACCATCAGTACCACACTCACCCTGCCTCTGTTTGTCACATGAAATGAGGCATACGCTGTTAAAATATCTCAATCTTAAACACAATCAAAAATAAACGTTTTACGGTGATGATCACAGAAACAAACCCTTCTTATATTTCGTTTTTCATACACACTGATGTCCCTTGTGAGTAACAGGAGCATTTAATTCCAGATAATAAACCCCAGGCAGTGTGGAAAGTGCACCAGTGGCTATAGTGGAAACGTAACATTCAGAGAGTTTGGTACACACGTGACAGGGCCTGCATCCAAACAAAATAATGATGTGCTGGCTGGGGCAGAGGCGATGGAAAACAGCTTGCTCTGGTTTGCTGCTGACCGGTGTGTGTCCTTCCATTGAAGCCAGAGTCGTGAAGAGTCAACAGCAGCCGCATCGCTCACAATATGACAGTAAAATAACTCATCTATCTACTCTGTCTCCTGTCTCCAAAGTGATAATCATTCTCAGAGGAGCATCAATAAAAGCAGCAGCTGGGGAGTTTACAATAGAGCATTTTGGACAGAACGAACTGAACAACAAGGAAAACAACAGCAGGGCACAGTGAAAAAAAAAGAGGAGTTTTATTTAGTAGCCTATGGAGCTCTTTGTTGGCACCGTTCACTGACAGCACATCTGTGACAGTCAGTAAAGGACATGACAGCTTTTTTGTGATTCTTAGATGTTTCACACACATTTTTAAGTAAAAGCAGATTAAACTTTTTACCATATGGATCACATACTGTTTGAGTCGACACTTAAAGCGATCAAATGCTGTTTCAATCAAAGACGCAGATCTTCATGTTCACCCAATCAGCTCTGCACCTTGTGTTAATGGTTTCAAGACTTGGAGGCCTTTCAAACCCTGAAACCTTATAGCTTTTCTCCAAGAACTTGCAAAGAAATGTCTTATTTTGTTTTTGTCACATCCTTTTGTCCTCTCAAGTACACGCGATTTGTTAAAACTGAAAATCTGACAATGTCATAACTACCAGAAAATAAGACCATGCACTTGTAACTGTTGGGCTGATGTGAATCTTCCAAGCATTTTATTAAAGTTGGAGGCTCACATCTGATCAGGAGTCCTGCAGGGGCTGGGGGATACCTGCTGGACAGGAGGACTGGAAAACTCAAGTCTGGTGAGGAAACTCAGGGAGGTTAGGAATTTATATTATCATCTGGCAGCCATTTAAAATGCTGAGGCCCTTTCACTATGGGGTAAAGAAGGCCATATACACTCAACTCAAACACAGATGTGAACAGCTGTTATAAGTTGGAGGTGGATCAGTTAAGGTATATGAAGTCCAGTGCAGATATTTTGTTACATACATCTTGGGAAGTTCTGCATACTGTATTTAGATCTTTTTTTGATGTTGACACTCTGTAGCAAACGTAAAAACTAAATACCTGAGATTGAAAGAGAGGAAACTGAACAAAATGGAATTGCATTTGAGATGGTGTGTGCTGTGATGTGATGTGCAGATGATAAATATAAGAAACAACAACTTAAACCAACATTAAGTCATCGATCAAGCCACCACTGACTGCGAGCTTCAGCTCTCTGTGAGGCATAAATCCTCCAAATTCCTTGAACCCTAATGGTTGTGAATGATTGCCATTGTAAAAAAAGATATTTCCTGATTCTGTATTTAAATAATGGTGGTCTCAAGTCTGAGGTTGTGTTAGGACAGAGTTCAGCTCTCAATGAAAAAGGAAGCGTCCTCATTCATTTGAACTGTGTTGACACAGTGATGCTGCCAGCGCAGACACACTCCAGCAGAACAACACAGTGCAAGGAGGCTGAACTTGACCTAAGTTTGCTGGATCGGCATCCTCTGACAAAACTCTTCACCGGCCAATCAAATACATGCGGGCTCATATTCCTGGTGTAAATTTCGACTGTTTACCAGGAGACTGTTGAGATGAAAGATAAAATGATTGCTGCTGTTCTACCTGTCTCGGGGTGTAATAAACCACTTTGCATGTTTTGGTGTCTGTTCAGTCTTAAATCTATTACCCAAACTCAACTTCCTGGACTTTTATTTGATTGTCTCCACAGTATCTGAAGCAACACACATCCATCAACACAGGTCTTTGCATGCCTTCAAAAACAAGGCTGCTGTAGATGTTACTCTAACACACTGGCCCAAAATCTTTGCCCCACCTCAGCCCCTGTCTGTGAACGCTCCTGCTCTATGGATGCAAGCACTGTCCTATAATTGCAAATCAGATTAATTCTAGTATAAAACCACTCGGATGTTTTATTTTTACTGCTATTTTGATCAGAAACTGAGTAAACTTAGCCTGCTAAACGTGTGTAACAAAGCAGTACACAATCATTATGTATTCACACTCACAAATTTAGATTTTCTCTTATCAAAATAGTGTCAGTTCACATTCTCCCTCTATGTTGTCTTGAGTTTGTCTTAGTAAAAATCCAGATTCTCTTAACATAAATTAATCCATCCTGTTTAGTCCTTGAAAGGAGCTTGAGCGTCCTTTGGAGACATCAACAGTGTGAAAAACTGCTGAGAACATCAAGGCTTTGAAATGACTTTAAATGACATTTTAGTTCACCAATTATGTGTTTTGAGTGCAACTGAGCCTGAAAGACAAATGTTTACAACAGCAGCTACAGCGCAGACATTGCCTCGGGGCTTGTAAGTCTTCATGCATTCTTTCAAAATAGATGCCATGTAAGAACTAAAGATGTGGACTCGAGTTTGCCACATGGAGTCTGGTCACACTTACAACATAACTCACACACATGATGACTTGAGATTTTTCTTGGACTCAAAATTTGGGACACATGCTTATCTTAATTTAATTAAGTTTTTTACACAGTAAAATAATGGAAACATCTGACAAGCTGAAAGTCATCCCTTCCCTTATTATCATACACACAGTAACACATCTGGTGTGCACAGCCACAAATGACTGTAAATTGCAGCAACAGATCATGGTGAGCTCACCTGCTGCTGCTGTGCCATTCATCTTAACCTTTAGCTGTAATAACTTCACACAAGGCCATTAACCTGTGGCACAGACATCACCCACAGCAGAAGGCCAGACCTCATAGCAGGGGACAAGAAAGAGGGACATTGCCTGAAAGGGAACTGTCTAAAGAGACTGAACATACTTTTACATAACAAAAAAAACCCCTAAACTACACTTTAGTGTTAACTTCATATTTCTGCATACAGAGTTAGTTTTACAGTTGTTCTCTCTGCACAATACTTCGATATTGGTTAAAGATCCCATTTCCATTTGAGGGCACAATGACATACTAAATACTAATACATGCAAATTACAACAGTTTATTATTTTTAACTGATTAAAACTCATGCTGCAGGTACATTTTTTCATCTATCAATATCCTTCATCCAGTACATCATTTTGGACCCTTGTTGATTTGCTGACTTCTCTTACATCCAAATTCAAGTTACTGCCCTTATTTCTTTGTGCTGTTTTTAGTGCAAATGTATTAACTGAGAGCAATAATAACAAAAGGATTGTCAGGATGTTGCAGCCAATAAGAAATGAGGCAAACATGTTGATGCAAGTGTGAATGAATGAGTGAAAATGAATGTGTAGAGATCTGTAATGTAGGTGCCACATCTGTAATGTATTGTGAACACAGGTGATTGTTAAAGCTACAAGGTATGACAAAAATGGGCAAAAAAATTCCCTCTTATCCTAATCTATCATCTTTTAATTAAACATTGAAGATCATTACTTGGTCATGGAATGCAAAGAAATGAGTTAAGGACCCCACACAAGGAATGAAATGAATGAAGACACAGCGAGCCAAATCAAAGAGCCTATGGGCATACAGTTATCGTTCTGCTATGACATGTTTGCTCACAATCTATCATGGCCGAATCCTGAGGCTTGGCTTGCAATGCTGTGGTTTAGATTAAACACTGATGCTGTTTCCCATGTCCTCATACGCTATAAAACACCAATCAAGAACACACAAGCAGAGCTTGAAACCACAAATCTTTAGAACATCGTAACAATGTGGTACATTTTACTAAGAGGAAATAATTACTAAGTGCCCCTCAGTTTGGTGCTGGATGAAAGAAAATTTAAGAGGTAGTTTAGCTGAATGCTGCTGGCTCTGATGTTCAAGATGTTTTGTTGACATGATGTTAAAACAAAATTCCACAGAAATGTAATTTCAGTCTTTGAGGGGGACTTCATAGAAACACTTCAAATTTGCACAAAACTTGTAAATGTCCCCAAAAATGCCAGAAATTTTCCATTTGAAGGAAACATTTTTCCATTTCACTGATACGAAACTTTTACTGCATCCCCTAACATTTAATGTGAACAGTTCTGGTGACCTGATCTGCCCTGTTGAACAAAAGGATCATCTCAGAGTCTTTGCTCAACAGACACTTCATTAAACATCACCTTAGGACATAAACTCATGGACCGCTGCTCGAGCTAACAGCTTAGCATTTGGCACTGACATTGATTTGCTTCCACATCCCCAAAGGCATCCCCACAGCAGGTGTGAGCTCAGTCCCACACTTCACTTTTCTTATGACGTAAAAAATGACGGCCCAAAGTGATGATGATCTAATAAAAAAAGTACAAATGGTAAAACAACAGCTTAATATACCCGAAAAATAGTAATGATAAAATATGAAATTAATATGTTTTCAGAATTTATATTAATATCATTACTACAATAGCATATGTAATATTATTTCTAATCATTTTTTATTTGTTGAGGAGGCTCATGCATGGCTCTGTAAGGTCAGTGCTCTGATAGCGACGCATTTTGCACTGGTGGGACGCAGGAGAGCGTTGGGATGAAATACTTGTGCAGTAAGAAAAAGAAAAAGGCTGCTCATGGACTTTGTTTCATTGTGTTAGCAGAGTGCTGACCAAAGCTGTAAACAACAAGCTCACACCACATAGGGTGATAAATGAAAACATTCACCAGCTACAGCCAGTGCTCGGCCAATCCACACCCACAAACCCGTTTTTCTGTCTCTGACAGTTTCTGTGCGACGTGTCATAAAGCTAATAAAGACACGTCCAGAACACGTTTCTCCTCCATATTCTTGATTACACGTTGACATGTCCGATTTCATCTGATAATTGATGATGACGCCAGCACTTTCCTGAAAAGTTCAGAGATTTTTAACAAGAGGAGAAGCTGCTTTTTCAGAGCACTCTGAAAGTATTCCCTGAACGCAGCCCTGCATGCTGCTGCAAACACTTTATCCACATTGAGAACAAATGACAAAATTGACACTGGGCCTAAATCACATTGAGTCCAATGCATGACATGTTGAATAGAGCCTCCAATAAAAATCCTCTTTTAAACTTTATTCACATGTCCATATGATGTTTTATATATATCCTAAAAGACATTATGAGCAGAGAAAGCAGTGCTGTTGCCCCGGAAGTGCAGTGTATCAATGACCGTCACAGACACACAGATTTCAGACAGCCAGGGTCACAAAACCAATGGACCAAATCCAACAACTTGTGGTGTGGAACTTTCTGAGGGGTGTCAGGAGAGAAGCCAGGTGTAGCTAAGTGTCATGTCAAAGTTGCCAAATCCGTTTATTTAAAGGCTTGTTTTCCTGTTGAGTCGCTTTCAAATATTTGTATGGATTGCATTGTTTTTTCTCATTTCAGTTGCTTTTTTATGCTTGCTTACAGCATCTTGCTAAACAGCACGTGTTTAAAAAAAGATATATCCCTCAAAAATCTTACCCACAGCAGAGATTTTTAAATATGTAATTCAAAGACATGATACTTTGTCCTTTTGCAGTATCTGTCCACAACACTTCCCCCTTACAGCTATGCTGTGACTGTCAGTGTAATATTTCAAGTCAGATTGCTGGAGGATCAATGCCAGGGGCTGAGCAAGTGAAATATGGCAAAACATAGAACAAAAAAGAGAGAATGAGAGTGGAATAAAAGACTCAACTTAACCTCAAGTTTAGGACAATTGAAAGTATTTTTTTGAAATGGTGAAATATGTAATAAGAAATTAATCCCTGACATTGCTTTAAGTTTACCTTTTGTTAGCAAAATAAATTAACGGGGAAATTTTCATAAATTGTCTTGTTTTTATCATAAAGACATGTGACCTCTTGTATTTTGATCAGATCACACTGGTGACTGAACTTTTGAGTCTTCAGCAGAAGAACCAGCTCGCATCTGCAGACACCACTGATGACATGAGGGAGCTGCTGATGGAGGAGGGCAAGAGAACGCTGAGAGCAGAGTGAATTACTGACACACACACACACACACACACACACACACAATCTAGCCATACACCTGACTTCATCTCTGCTTATGTCAAGCCAGCATGTCTGTAATGAGGAAGACAGGAACTGTGAAAATGCAGCGTGTGTTTTCTTACTGTCTGAAGACTCTGGGAGTTTCAGCTGGAGGACTTTAAGGAGGCAGATGTCAAGTCTCTTCTCGAGTTGGTAGGATCATAGTGCTGCAAAGGCTCAGCAGCAGTGTGGGGTCCACTGTTATATTGCCTTTGGTTTGTTTTGTAAATACGTCAAACTGCTCATCATATCTCACTCCTTGTTCCAGGTTTGGAAGATGAACACTAGTATGAAGACAACAGGACATCAAGTTTGAAGCCAAAAGGCTGCTCAGCTCACAGGGGGCCACCCCTCCTCATTTTCAGTGAGTCATATTCAACACTCATTTATCAGTTCAGCTGCTGATGTTGTGACGTCTCTGTGGTGCTCTGAAGTGATTTTAAAACCAACTTTTAAATTACTTTAACTGACAGACATCCCAAGATCATCAGTCAGGCTGAGGAGCATGCCAGAAGCCTGACAAAGCAGCAGTAGGAGGAGGGTCCCATGTCTGAACTGCTCCAGAAGTCCTGCAGGGCTTCTGGTTGCCTCCTCCAAACACCTCCCTCAGCATGGTCCACCCCAGCATGTCGTGAAAGCTATTGAGTCACACTCCATCAGGTGATATTTTCCTGCTTCATCATAGACACAATTGTTTTATCTATCCAGGAAAAAGTTAGACAAAGTTTGCCTCATGATGTCCTGGTGAAGATGATCAACTGCTTTGCAGCAGAGTTGCTGAACAGCCTTATCATTTGAGATCTGTGAGCTGTTTGAGCCTCCGACTGTCACTGAACTGTCTGTAAATACAAACCCCATCACTGAAGAAGATGAGGAGCCTGGTCAGGTTGAGGAAACTGAACCAGGCAGAGAAACAGGTTCTGCTGTCACCACCTCCTCCACCAGCTCCCCTGACCTCCAATACTGGACCTCGAGCCCACACTGCCATCCACAATGACCGGAACAGTCGTGTGGATGAAGCAGAGGATCAGCCAGCATCAACTTCAGAAC
>JAPZDV010000025.1:22446509-22478504 GCA_029814665.1 Acanthurus lineatus
GCTCCTCTGACTCCCACTGATGAACCTCCTGTCATCGTTACACAGCAGGATGAGCTGGTCATCATGGAGCAGCCGGTCGAGGTGGATGACTCCTTCAACACCGTGAGAAGAAGGGATCATCGCTCACGTTGTCTGGTGTCTGAACCATCAGGTCCATTAAAACTGTGGATCACTGTTACTTCTGCTGTGATGAGACTGTCCTCCTTTGTTTTTTCAGAGGTCAGAGAGACAGAGAGAAAACATAATAGGATTTCTGTGTTGTGCACTGTATATGGGACATAATACTTAATAGACTGTATATATTAATAATCAAAAAAATCAGCATTGTTTTCACCAATAAGTTAAAGAAAATTGTAATATTACAAGCCAAAGCATTTTTGAAATGGTTACCTATTTAAATGCTATATATACACATCTGCTTTTTACTCTCACACCATCTGGCAACATTGGTTGGTATTTTGCAAATTGAGTTTTGCTATTTTTGATTCCATGGCAGAGACGTCCTGTTTTTGATTACAAAGTTGCAAAAGGAGAAATTGTGAGCCTTTTTGCATCCATAAAAACTGAGGCAGAGAAAACTAGTGTTTGCATTTTCCAGAACCCTGTTCTAAAAATTTTTCACAAAAACAGATGGATTTTGCCACAAAACTTAAAATGAAGCCTAACGCCAACAGGATAACGATAAGTTTTTTTTTCCATGTTTCATCCGTCCACTGTGTCCAATAAATCTGCAGAATGCTAGATAATGTTTAGCTGGCGCCACACTAACGATAATTGGGTGGATTTTGGTTTTGATTCAACCCTTCCAATGATCACAGAGGGCATATGTGATTTGAGGCTGGTTTGGGTTTACAGCTTTAATCTTAAAGTTACCATCTGGATCAGAAATATGTTAGCTGGATTTGTCAGCTTGATGTGTCAGGAAGCTGACAGAGGTATCACTGACTGGATGTGGCATACTCATTAGCTTGTAGCATTAGCCTGCACTCGCCCAATTTAAGACTAAATAAAACTTTATTCCAGTTTGGGCTGCAAAATGCCTGAGTCATGCTGATTCCACCATGACTTCATGCATGTTTATTGCTCTTTTTTGTCATTTGTTGCAGAACAGAGCACCCACAAGTTCAGTATAATGACAGCAGGCTGCCTCCATGTTTATGGTTTCTTCTTGTCCCGTTTAATCACGTGTTTCTGTGAGCTTCTGCAGCCCTGGAATCACCACTCTTAATCATTAAGTATAAATGCTAAGTGTGTGTTCCAGCATCTTGACTGATTGTCTGGTGTGTTTCATTCTTAAGAATAAAACATAAAAAATCTGTTGTCATGTCTGTGGTCTCCCACATGGTTAAAATCCTTAAAGATTTAAAATCTTCTGGTGCGCATCAGGCATAACCCTGCGTTTGAGCGCCAAATCAAAAAATGATTCAAGTCGCGTTCATGTTGATGGAGAGAGTTGTGGCAAATGTTAGTCATAGTAGTTTTTCAGACATCTGCAGCTGGATAAGACAATGGCTACGCAATATTCATAACAATAAATCTCATAAAAATTCCACATGACTTTCGGGATGTTAATGAAGAAGGCATGTTATTCTAAAGTAATCCAAATGAGCTACTAGTATATGACTAACACAAAAGTTCAAGTGCATGTGTCATGTGAGCTTTAATCCAGAAAGTGTCACTTGTGTGTTTAGTGACCACAGCGTCAGCAGATATGCTCACGCTGCTGGCTGGCTAGCTGCAGAAATGTAGCTGGAGAAAGCAAAGACTTTTGCTTATTAACAGATACTTTTCTTACCTTTTTATAGAAGGAAAGGGTGTAGAAGTAAATCTTAACTATTTTATGGAATGAAAAGATTTTTTAAAAAACCTTCTAAATATAATCTTGATGAATGGAGGTGACTTTTCAGGGGTCTGATCAATGCCAGGAGAAGAACTTCATACTGAGAATTTTGCAAACATGGTCCCCATGAGGTTATGAAGACCAAGATTCTACAATAACATTTCTGGTTCTGTGAGACTGGACTTAGACACAGCTTTGCTTAGAGGAAAATGCTCTGCCACCATGCAGACAGTAATAACGCTGACATGGTAATGCTGAGCATTTATACTGTAATGATTTTCAGTCAGCCATGTCTGGCTTTACAAAGAGGGTTGAATCTGGAGCAACTGGACTTTGTAAATTAGGTTAGATTAGTAGTTTGGTTTTAGATATTTGACAGTGTTTTGCCTCTCATCCAACGGGCTTCTTCAGTTCTAACTGATTGGTAGGGAGTCCCAGGTTTTTAACCTCAGTTGAGTCATTATCAAGGTCACTGATACACCTGGTTCTTCAGTGTTTCTGGCTGTTGTAATGACTGTCTTTAGTGTTGACACCTGAGATAAAATGATTGATGAAGGTGTGAATGGGTGTGAAATCTCCTGGAAAGGGATGAAAGGACAAGCATTAAAGTTGGGTGATATATGGCCTAGTAGACCTTCTCCTCTGTCAGGGGATGGCTTCTTTACATTGACATGAATAGCCTCCTTAACTAACTTTTAAACTATCTGTCCTCACTATTCAACAAACATATATTGTTGTCCTGGTTAGCGTATCTGTTCTCTTTCAGGTGCAGGTTAACTGTTGAGTCTTAGCCTCACAAGTTGGCCCTCCTCTGTTGAACCTTGTATCTGTTTGATGGTTGTTTGGGAAACCCTGATATTCCCAAACAACTATCAGATAATTACTGATGCCTGTGCATCAGTAATTACTTACATATGAATATTTACATTCATATACTCACATGATGTGCATTTTATAAAATACCTATGAAGAATGTGAACGTAGTTTAGTGAAAGTGTTAATGTGTCAATTATAAAAGTTACTGTTTCTTTGAAAACATCAAACTCAGGGCTCAGAGACTCAGGTTTTTTTTAACTCTTTTGTAAAAAATGTATTTTGTTTTTATCCACATAGGATCACAAGGCAACAAGAGAAAAGCATAAAAGCTGACAGAGGCCAGTGACAGCTGAAATTTAGCAGAACATGTACTTTATTCTGAAATAGAGGAATTCAACCTTAGATACTGCAACAAATTCCATCAGGTCATCAATCATCAACCCCGCTGATGAACCACTGCCTGCTTACTGTAGAAAACACTTCCCAACACATGCAAACATGCCAGCACAGATGTTTGGTCAACAACTTCCCATTTCTGGAAGTCTGGTTTCCTTTTCTCACTGACCTGCCAGTCCTCATTTCATGAGGAACCTCCTCTTTAGCTTTGACAGACTGTGTAATTATGTCAAAGATGCTTTCAGCTTGCTTCACAAGATGCCTCTAAAACATTTACACTCAGCAAAGGTACATATTAGAGTCCCACACCTTGCAACATTCACACACACACGCAAAGACTCACATAAACTTTACAGTAAACCTCAGCCTCGAGCCAGCCCTGCTAAACCTGCATCCTGTCATCCTCTTCTCACCGCAGGCAGGCTCAAACAGACTTGGAAACGTGCTGTCGGTGTTCCGTGCTGCATTCCCAAGATTCTGCCTTTATGGGAATGTTTGATCTGCAGGTCCACAAGGAGCAATCTGTTAACCTCACACCTAAATACAGACACCCAACTGTTTTTCTTCAACCAAAATGTTGATCTGCAAGCACGTGTGTACACTAGGATGCACGCACCTGCACTTCTGTGTGTAAGCGTGTACTGTCAGAAGAATTTTCCACGTGCAGAGGCTGATGTATTAACTCAGCATGTATAAGCAGCCATAGGGTAAAACATACTGCAGGCCTTGGCAGTGGACATTTCCTGTAGAGTAAATGTGGAGCCCCAAGATAGACAGGCCGAGCCTCCCTCCTCCATATTTAACAAACTGCGTTCACAGCTGCGCTTCAAATGCTGACACGCTGTGCTCGGTCCAACCTAAGCAGAATATGTTTTCACTTATGGCCACGTTTTGGCCATCGAGCCGTGATAATCAATTCAAAACACTGAGGTGAAAGATTTCTGTGTCTCCAGTGATGCACAACCGAGGTAACTGTACACCAGTGGGTGCTTCTGCAGTTCCTGCTAGGAGCAGTTTAACTAATGCAAAGTTTAATTTAGGATAAAAAGTATTCACAGATTGGAATGTAACTATCTAATTACAATCTAAATTGGCATGATACATGCATATATATAAAAAACAAATGGTATTAACAGCAGATCAAAAACAATGTCAAACTTGGGTACTAACACAAAAGTTAAAAAGTAAGATGTCCTTTTAAACACATACACATAAGCCAGTCCATAAATTGAAGTCAAGCATGCAAAGTGGATATTTATAGGTTTTTCTGCAAAATGATACATTGGACTAAAAAATGAAGCCAGCTCCATGTGCCAAACACTGCAGTTCTTCAAATGGCCACTTGAGCTGACTCCAAAAATGAGTCAAACCTCATACACCCTCATATTAAACTGCTTAATTTTATAGCCGAACTGAGCGTGTCTGTGTACAAAGAATGGTTTTGGTTTGCAGAAAACAACATCCCTGCTAGTCGCTTTTGGGGCAGACCTTGTTTCTCTCTTCAAGTATTTCTCACTGATTGAACTGATTGAACTTACTATGCAAGTGAACAGGAAGACAGTCAGTCAGTGGCCAAACAGACACATGATAAAGCTGTAAATGTGTGTATAACCATTTGTTCAAGGAACTCCTTCTCCTTTATCTGTACTTTAAATGATTAAAACTGATTAAAGCTTTTTTTCTCTCAAAATACAGAGATTTTACAAGACTGAGTTGAACAGTTAAAATAAATAACATAAAATTTACGGACAAACAGGTGAAATAGTCATCTCAATCATTACTCTTTTCAAGAAAAGAGTAATGTTTGAGATGTTAGGTTAATGTAATGGGTAAAGAGCTGAAAACATTACATAAATTTAATGCATAAATAGTTTAATAATAAACTAAAGATAATGAATAAACAGTAGTAATATAAAGCTAAAATTAAACAGTTGAAATGATCAGCTAAGTGATTAAAACTGAAATAGCTAAACATGAAAAGTTAAATGCATGTATGTTTGTATTTGCACAAAAAACGGTTGAGAATCTCTGTCCTTAACTATAATTCAACCACAACATCAGTAGCAACATGGCTGTTTTTCCTCAAACATGACATTGATGGATAACGATATGATGGTCAGCTGTGATCATTATTCATAAAAGCAAGCTCTCAGCTAAGCAACATCTGACTGTCCTCTTCATATGGGACACCGCATTGTGTTGTTTTCTTTGGCAGGCCTGGCAGTCAAAGCAGTTCTTCAGCAGCTGTCCTCACATCCCTGTGTGCCTAAATATGAATTTGTCCCCCCAGGATTTTGGTTCCTTCCCACACAGACAAGACACAGCCAGTAAGGCCAGTATTGTAAAGCACCTCAAGGTTTTGCAGATAGCTTGTGACATCAAAGACCCAGCTGAGCATAAGCAAACGGCCATGAGAGAACGACAGCCTGAACGTTCCCTACCTGGGACAGTATTACATGATGTGTGGTACATCCTGTCATGTTCTCCATCTCATAGAAAATGATGACAGGCACTTGCAGGGATCAAGACTGGAAACCAGTATGACTCTCAGTGATCCTGTTTGATTTCTGGACATGGTGTTACCAGACAGAAAGACAGAAAAAAAACTTTGGCCCTTCATCATATTAAACTTTTTTCCCAGCTCTAAAAAGTAAAGAAAAACAGCAGCAAAAAAAACTATTGGCCTACAAATGTGTACAAACAGAAGATACTGGAATATGAGAAGGTGTTGGCGAAGTGAAAATTGTACTCACATGGAAATTATTTGTAATAACCAAGTCACTTAGCATGTGTCAGGCTACGTTTTGTTTGTCTGTGCAGGCACTCACAACAGTGGAACCCAACAGATGCCATCAAAAGTATGTAATTATTTTGTTTCGTACATGAGACATTCAAAACAGAGTCATCAAAAGCCAATGAGTATTACATAGTCTGCAGGTTTTTATGCTCCGTGTCCATAGCACAAGCAGCCGGCAGATCATACCATATAGTCAGTCTTTTGCACTTCATCACAAACATCTGGGAAGCGTTTCTGCAGCTTCAGCATCTTGTTTTGCTTTGAGGTGCTTGGACAGGAGGAGAGCTGGGGTCTTGTTTATAACTGTTTTATTTTGTAAAGCCCAATGGAAGAAATGTTTGTGTCTTTGTGGGTTGGTTGCTGCCAGATATCATCAATACTCTCAGCATGAACATAAAAGTAGCACCAATGAGCCGTGGGAATCATGTTTTCGCTTAATGAAGGCTTGAACTTCATCAGCATAGTGCACTGTGTAAGCAAACGATACACAGTCTGATTAGAGGACTGATAATATAACACAGATAAATCCTGATTAAGGAAAGCTCTCTAGAATCGTTATAACATTTGCATAAAGTCTGTGATTTACAACCTAAATATGCAGCACATAATCATCTGTGTTTTTAAATACAGGGGGAGAGCAGGGGTGAATCAGTGGGCATGGATGCCACACAGATGAATTCTGGGATTAAATGGCAGCAGCACAGCTACTCATCTGGTTCCCATGTCTCTGGGAGAGCTTGTAAAGAAAAAAAAAGGCAAGTTTCTCAGCAAGCAAACTGGCTTTTCATTGTCTCCATCAGTTTCTGCTCTGGACTGGTTCTTTGCCACAACAAATGCTATTTTTGCCTATTACCACTTCGCATTTTTTCCACACCAAATCAGCCAAATGTTATAAACCAACAAATAAGAGACCTTAAAAAGAGGCATTTTCTCATTATTTTGGAGAAATCACTAAATGATTGTGCTGCTCAGATCTCCTTGATGAAGCCTGAAAATGATTAAGATGATCTGAAAGCCTGTGACCGTAAATCTTGTTTTTATTTACCGAGAAATATCTCTTAGTGCTGTGGTCTTATTCCAAAACTTTCAAGTAAATACAAATGTTCATACATTAGGGGGTCGGCATAAGTTGATAACTGTTTGCTATTTGAAATGGCAAACAGATGATAGTGAGGAAGGGAAAGCCAGCTGATAGGAAACAATTAAAGTTTTCACTAGTGTTCATTATTACCAACTGTTTCTAACCAGCTCTGAGGTTATTTTCTTTAACAGGACTCTTAGCAGAGATGATGTGCTTGTGCACAACAAAACAAATGATTCAGGGTCACAACCGGCTGCACACTCTGAAGCAGCTCCTGTGATGGGAGTATTGCTGGATAGAAAGCAATAAATATAAGAGTTTCGTCTTGTCAACACAAAGCCATGCAGAGACCCAGATATTTTCCCAAATTACATATTGTTTCATGGAAAAAAATGAAATTTGCAATGGTTTACAGAGCCAACAGTGTCCGGCCAGCTGGTTCAAATCACATGAGACGCTTACATACTGAGAAGTAAATGCATAACTTACAATACAGTGACCTAAGAACATGGTGATTTGAACTTAGCCACACTTTTAAGGGAGTATTTAAAAGAGTGTTTGCTTGTTTCATCACACAGTCAGGTTTCTCCACAATAATTGCAATCCTCATCATATATTTATATGTTTCATAAGCTTTACTAAATAAAAGGTAAGATTGCATGAGGACTGTGGAGGGATCTGTGAATAAGTGTGTGGATGGACAGGGAATATGGACGACAGTGTATTGTATGTGAAAAGAGGATGTTATTATGCTTCATTTTCACCATGGAACTGGGTCAATCCATTGTACCTGCTGTGAATCTAAGCCGACACGGCCTCAGCTCTCCATCATAAACATTTTAAAGCCAACTTTTATGTCTGCATGGAGCTTAGTTTTTATAATCCTTTGGTTTTCAGACTGTTTGATTTGAAATGAGTTTTGTTTGAACTGTCAAAAACTCGGGGTGATGCCATGTATCAACTAAAAGGCAGCAAGCAAATCTTGATAGGTAATATGTTCTACAGAGGAAAAGTAACCGTGAGACAAAAGAAGACTAGAGGAGAAAGTCAACAATGCCACTTTACATGATAATACTGAAGTCATGACCAAATGTTGGCAGGAGATTTTCGAGAGACTACTAAAACCTTCAAGGCGAAGGACACAAGAGCAAGGAGGGTAAATAGAGCCCCTAGGAAGTGAAAATGCATTTGATCGGATATTTTCGAGCAGTCCCTGAGGCAGCGATTGGTCGGCATTTTTTCAGGATTAGAGCAGCTACAGATGACGGCTCTTTTTTGGTCTTTTCAGAGCTCATAAGTTATTAATTGCTGTCAGGGTGTAAACCAACATAGCAACTAGTGCATACTGGATAAAATTACCAACCCCAGCTTCGATTTGAGAGTAATTTATTTTGAAGGGATCCTTCACGGAGGCTTTAGAGATGATTAAGTGAAAGTTGTGTTTTCATTTATATCCATGAAGGGTACGATTTCATAGTTTGGAGTTGGCTTGTCACAAGTCTATTTTGTTTATCTCATAATAATTTTTGCAACCACTGAAAACTTAAATCAGAGCCATAAGATTGTCATAAGCAGAGGGCAAAGAATAAAGAAATGTGACATTGTTATTAACAGTCTTTCCATTTGCTGCACTGAGTTTTGCTAATTTTTTTAATGACAGTTGTGTCATGAACTTCTTTACTGATTACAAGCTTAAAACAAAGGTAGAGAAGCTAGCAAACCTAATGACGAGTGGCCACCTGACATCTTCACCTGTCTTTCTCACATCACATTTGATGTGCATGTTGAAAGAGTCTTTCCAGAGTCTCTCCTGCATTGGCGTTCATCTTCTGTATCACATCCATTCCTTCAAGTTAGTAATTCCTGTGAGCGCATGGGTGAGCAATATGGATTCCACATGGGGGCATGGAGACAATTACAGAATGCATATGATTTACTCTAGCAGGGAATAAAAAAGCAGCCATACAAAAGTGCTATCAAAAAATAATATTGTGAAAATCTTAGGGATATGACTTGGAATGCAAAGGTACAAAGGCCTGCTCAGTGGAAGCATCAACATCTGGACTCAAGCAATAATTAAATCTGGAACCTGTAAATAAAGAAAAGTCTTACCTAATACCCCTAATATCACTCAATCCAGTTCAAAGCAAAAGCTATTTCCTATCACTGGAGTCAGTTCCCTTTTTATGACTGGCTGCAGTTTCACGGTAATGTATTACTTTGATTTCTGGCCTCTTACTCTGGTTAATCTAGGAAAGCTGTCTATTGATTTCTATGGCAACCTGATTGCTCACGTCAGCCACTGACAACAGACAGGACCATGTCAGTCATCATATGAATAAGGCCAGGGAGTTAATGTGTTTATGTTAGGGCAAAAAACCACAGGGAGGAAGGAAGGATTAAAGAGCATCTTTACAGTATGCATTGAATGTACACACACACTGTATGCTAAAGTGATTTCTATGCATTAGTGTGTGTGTGTGTTTCCAGGCAGCAGAGAAGCCAAGCAGAAGCTGACGTCAAGCAGCCGACCTTGGGTCTAGATGTGTTTACCACTGTGTGAAGTGTCTCTTCTGGCCAACAGGCATGCAGCCCGCCAGTCTGGAAAAACGCTGCTGCATGTGTGCGAAGCCACACAAACATGCCAAAGACACGCTGCCACCATCCTTGTAGGTTGTAACAGTGACGCCTAAATATAAGTGAACAGAAATAGAAACACTCAAAGCTCCCTACACACCTCCACAAACACTTACTGTTTCACACATTTAGCTGAAGTGCTACACACACAGTCTTAAACATCCAGAGCTTTGTTTCTGTGCTGATTATAAAGGAAGAGAATTTGACCTTTTCTGCTTAAACCCTTTGTTGCGCTGCATTATTGATTACTAGTTAGGTGGCAGAGTAAGATAGCCAGGTTTTTTTTAACTTCAGCTAATTATTAATACTTACCTGTGCTGTTGTGTCAAACAACAGATAACTTTTCTTGTTCTCTCATTGTTACTTGTTACCAGCTACTCCTTGAACCATCGCTGAAGAGATTGGAAATCAATAATTTACAAGTTACTAAAGGTGATGGCTCTTTTGTTCTGTCATGCAGGGGGTAAACAGGAGAACAGAAACTCTTTATAACTCAAAGCAATATTCCTGCAAAAAATGCCAAGCTGTCAAGCTGGTAGTGATCTTGCTATGTTTGCTTATGAAAGACTTTCACAGGCCCTTATTCAGCATGAGGGCCATTTCTGAGGCTGCAGGTAGCACAGAAATGCACCTGTGGCTACTGTTTCTTTCTGTCAGTATGGATTTAATATCTTAGCAATGTGCTGTCATGATTATTAAGACCACCCCCTCCTCATTGTTGAACCACATTCCCTTGTGAAAATAATTCATTCCCAAAAATTAAATTTTAAGAAAAATAGCCTTATTTCAAGCTCACAAGGTCAGTTTGAGTTAATTTAGTAGATAATTACTGTTGCTACAATGATAAAGATTACTATTGTAGCATGGTGCATCAAGTTTACAGTGTTAAAATGGCAGATTTTAAGTAATTTTGGGAACAATTGGTGGAGGAAAAGATAAGCAGGTCTCTCATTTCAAGTCAGCACTAATGGTTTTTGTTGTAACTATTAACTATTCTGTTAATGGTGGTTGTTAATTAATCAAGTAAACATTGGCCTCAGGAGTTGGTTCAAAAGGTTACCAGGCACCAACTCTGTAATGTTTTTAATTTTAAAACATCAAAAAGTTCCGATCTCTTTAGTAAAAAGCTTGGCACAGATAAAGACCTTAACTCTAAAGGTTCACACTTGATTTGATAAACTAAGATTGCAAAAGCATTTCTGACTGCATTTTTGCACAGAATTGCAACTCTAAATTTTGTCACCAATCAGTAACAATGGAAGTACATTTCTTAAAGTCCAGTATGAACAGAATGAGTAGTTACAGTAAGCAAAACCTGATCAAGTACAAACACAGAATAAGAAGTCTTAGATTCTAGCAGTTCTGGTATAAGGTCTGAAGTACACATGCCAGTTTCTGGTCATGAAAAGCTTAAATTCTGGGGATGCTGACTCTCTGACTCCTCTAATTTTAAACATGTGTCTGCCAACATGCAGTGAATGCATCACTGGCGAAAACCTCCTCATGTAATAAACACTGTAGGCTTTTTCATGCATGGCCTAGGTCTTAAATTTTTATAGCAATCTGTTTATGGACATTTATGTAGTTTTGGGAATCTGCAAGCCATCATAATTTAACAGTTTGGCTTTGATACTGGATATTCTGAGAAAAAAAAATCCACCCTTGGATTAATATCTGATGTAGAGTAAAAAAAAAACAGTCATTGTGTGTATCTAGGAATGTACATTATAAAGACTACTGATATATTTATAAAGTCTTTAAGTTAACCTGTGTTATTCATACTGCATCCATCCACCTCCCACGTCATATTACAGCTATTCATAACACTGTAAAATCAAATTCTGAGAAGCTGACAAAGATGGACTGAGGAAAAAGTTTAAAACAAATGGAAATCAATATTTTTTGGAGAGGTGGGAAAACTACCCACCTGTAAATAATATTTAGGAAAATGGTTAACAATAACTTAAAACTACCAATTGGTCATTTGAATTTCAGTCAACGTACGTAGCCACTGTTCATCATATGATGAGTTTTGACACTAGCTCTTGTTACAGTAAATGCATTGACACTGCTGTGACTGATGTTATAGCAGTTAAGGGGATTATCTGACATGTTTCATCTTTTCTTTGCCTCTATTTTACTTCCCCACTGAGTACATCGCCCCACCTTTATCGGTGTGTCCAGCATATGGCATCACTTTTTGTGATCATCAAACCCTGGACAGAGTTGCGCAAATAAAAACTGAGTTTGGTTAAATCACACCCTCGGAGTGGGCAAATTGTCGCAAATCAGATGGTGAACATCACCAATGAGTCATAAGTGATTCTCACTTGGCGCTCCGCATGTTGCCCAGACTAAACACACACACAGACAGACAGTTTGGAGAGTATGAAGAATCCGAGGAAACTCTCATCCTGTTGATTGGCAATGTGCCCGGTGGGGTTTCCATGTTCCTGCGACGGCTGAGGAGAACCTCTGTGTAGCCATATGGCAGCATGGACTACACCTGGACCAGAGTAATTTACAGTCACCTTTCTCAATAAAACTTTGAGCTACCTCGATGCTAAGGCAAAAGCTACACGTAGCATGCTAACATATCCTCTACAGGTGTCTTGCATACGTGAAATGGAACAGCTCCCCTGGTTCTGTCGACAGCTGAAGGGCAAGCAGGTTACCTTTTTTCTATTCATGAGATTTTGATCCTCACTAAAGCCCCTAAAAGTTATTTTTAAACCAAATCAGATAAGGGAATTTAAATTTGCACGATCTCCACAGGTTTCAGAATTCATGCTTGTTAAAATGTAAACACTGGAACAACTCTGTCATTTTTGGAGAATGAATAACATGCATCTATTGAAAATTTGGTCAAGAGTTGCCAAGATTTTTTTGGCAGGAGATGACTCTCAGTTTTTTTGCCAAGGGTTTATGTAAACTTTGGATCAGCTACAGCAATGCATACTCAGATCTGTCTGTCAGTGGAGCGGTCAGCATTCCTCAGCTGGACTCCTAATGCCAGGTCTTCAGAGCCCAGAGAGCTAATCTACTGAGCCGCTAATGGGTCCACACTCTTACCGTCACTTCATCACTCAGCTTCTGGGAAAGCATGTGAAATCCTTGTTAAGACTTTATTCTTGGGAACACACACTGTCATGTACAGGTTCTGCTACTGCTAGCTACTGCATTGCTCAAACAATGTAGTTTTATCTTAAATTTGGAACAAGCAAGACTAAATAGTTCACAGACATTCAGCTCTGCAAGGCTGTACTCAGGCACAATTAAGCCTTCGATAAAATGCTACCTTTAGCATGCTAACATAACAGAATAACAATGCTGACGTTAAGCAGGTCTAATGTTTGAGCTAACTATTAGTCTCATTAGTTATGCAGGGTTTGGTCGTAGGTTGTTATACATCATCAACCCAACAGCTGTAAGAACGGTACCAAACCTAAAGGTACAGTGTGTAGGCTTAGGACTGAATATCTTTTTCTGCTCACCCTGTCCTTTTAAGAGTGTAAAGAAATTTCACACCCAACATGAAACTTCTGGAGCCAGTGTTTGGTTTGTCCTTTCTAGGCTACAGTAAAAACATGGTGATTCAACATGGCTGACTCCATGGACGAGAAGCTGTGCTCTCTATACATGTCAGTGTCACATTTTGAGGCAATGAAAACTCAACAATGCCTATTTTTAGGTGATAATTCACAATGACAACAGGATTCTACAAATAGGCCCCCAACTAACTAGGTTCACCCTCTGGGCCACAAAATCAAATTTACACCATTATCCTTTTCATCTTTATAGAGATATCTAAAATAACACTAAAGTGAAACACTGATTAATCATAATCACTATAAAAATCAAAGTCATGCTATCACACATCTGCACACACATCAGCCTTGGCTTTGTTTTAAGCTTGCTTATGCAGTTAAAGTAATTCCCATTGAAAAATATATTGCATATAATGTATAGATATGTGTCATAGCACTTAAATTTTAAACTCTTTTTTCTTCTTTTAGTTCTCGTTTATGTAAATGTAATCAGGTTTGAGGTACTTTTGAACCCTGTTAATCTGTATCAGAGGTTTGTGAAGTGTGGGACCGTACTGTAAAAATGGTTTCGGTACATTTTTCCAGCACAGCCTTTTGCCCCTTTCATTCCCCCAGCTCTCCCAGAACACGTCTGCTCTCTCTCATGTCTATATTCCAGCTGTTTGTATGATAGCAAAATAATTTCTCTGCTTATGGAAACCTTTGATATCCGTGCCTGATTGTCTCCTTTGAAAAGAGGACATATTAAGTCTGTGTTTTACATACTGACCTTTTGCGGTTAAAGGGGCAGTATGTTCCCTCAACAGGCGAACACAGAAACAAGTATCTTTGTAATGACATCGGTTTCACAGTTTTTATTTTTGGCAAACGTGGTTCTATGTCTTGATTTATTATGTGAGAAACAAAACAGTAAAAAGCTGGGATCCCGCAATGAAAAAAGGAAATATCATCCAATTTCAATCTGGACTGTATTTGTTATTTTGTGCATGGCAAATTAACAGAGAGAACTTTTATGTAACACCCAGTGACAGCAAATGTAGTGACCTTTCATGACAACAATACAAATAGCACACAGGGGATAGATAACTAAGTAAGTACAAAGAGATCAACCGGGTCAGTGAGAAAAAGAAAATGAGAGTTTTTGTGTGAACTAAGTGACATTGGCATGATCAATCAGGCTGTTCTCTTCATGAAATTGTTCTTTTTTCATGCAGTTTAACTCTCTGCCTTGTCTCTACATGCCACATAGCTAACTGTGTAATGGAAAAGAGTCTCATTTCCCTCTTTTTCCTCTCGCTCTTCGGCTTTTAAAATGCTGACAGACAGCTGCACTTCAGCACCTCAGGGTTTCATCTCAAGTGCAAGTATGATCTTTTTAACCCCCTGAGTGCTCTTTTCCTTTAACAACCGACACCATTATGTTTATCTCCTTTTTTAGGGTAGGTAAAGCCCAGGGAGGAGCCTCTTTCCTTACCTGAAAACAGGATCAAGTTACAGGGTCAATGTGAGAGACACTGCGAGGCTTCCAGGGTTTTTAAAGCAGGTCCCTGCAAGCTGCAACTGACTCATTTTGACTCAAATAAAATCAGGTGCTGCATTCAAAATGATTTATATTTTCACAGCTGGAAGTAAGCAAGTTTTGGGTCTGAAATTCTGTTTCTGAAGAAGTTATGTTTCATGATGTACCAAAAGTAAGCGTATTAAAGCTTTTCCTTAAGTGTCCCAGTTGAGCTCTGCAAGTCAAACACCTTTGGCAGGACCAACCTTCATCATCCATCTTGCTTTCTGGCAGCAGCCACTTGGAGGTCTGCATCTGTGTCTACCCCAGTAGGTCTCACTAATCTTGGGGAGTGACTTCAGTTAGTTAGAATTCATGTTGCTGTGTTTCCCTGGTGTCCACAGGCTGCTGGGTTCAAGTGCGTGAATTTTCTCCTTCCCTCACCCACTCTATCATTTCAATGATGCAGTGCAAAGGTTAAGTGTGATTACACTATGGAAGAAAATACATTTTCCATCCTGTAACATTTGTTAAGTTTTAAACAGAGCTACCGGTTGATGTCATGGTATTGCTGTGAAAAATGTAAGGTACAATGCTCCGCAAGGGATGTGGAGAGTTGTAGCCTCCATGTGCACCTTGTGTTTTGCATGGTCACCATCCAAAAAAGAGCCACTATACTGTGTGCAAGAATATGTAAATAATGGGATCTGTAGAAGAAGCCATTAACATGGGAATGCAGCTCCAAGGCTAAGACATGTGTGGTAGTTTTTCTCTGAGCTGTAATATTTACAGAATCTAATCACAAGGGAACTGTCTTCAACTTCCATGTGACTGTCTTTCTTTAGTTTCACTTGCCATCTTTTCTGTTACATTCCTTTATTTTCCTTGATAGATGATATTACTCCATTTGCACAATATCTCCTGAAACTCAAGAAATCTCTGCACATTATAGACTTCTGGCATACAGTATGCACTCTCTTTTAAATCAGATAAATAAGTTGTAAATGTCTAACCCACCTGCCATCCAGGCCAAATGATAAATATGTTTAAATTACATTTCCTCTCCTGATATTAAATTTTTGTGCCTTTGCCAATACAGGCAGGTAAGCACTCGAATAAGGGTGTAATACATATGAACTGTATGGGAGTCTGTGTGGGTACATGTGTGTTCGAGTGCATTCATGCATACACGGGCATGTGTATACCAGTAATATCATACAATGTAAGTAAAGGTATGTACAGCCGCATGTGTGTTTGTACATGTGTTATCATAAGGGTTTTTAAACTGCGTTGTAAAAGCTAAACAACACACACACACAGACACAGAAATGTACATCCAACCTCACAATCTTACCCATTAATAACAGCATTGAGAGGGTCGGCCCAAAAATTACTTTTGCTGCTATTTATTTTTTTCCATCATATATCTCTTTTGTTAGTTTTGCTAGTGTTTCAATTCGACCAAGAAAACCCCTCCAGTAAGCTGTTCAAGCACTTGGACTGCAGAGAATATTGGCTACAATACTTTTTTAAAATCTTGCTTCTATTTATACCTGCACATCTCATAAGTTGGTGTAAAAAAGGTTTGATGATCTATTTATTTGAAAATGATAACATGCATTCATATTTGTAAGCATGCACGCACCCATAAATGCAACAAGTTTGCAACATACTCCGTGTCTTCTTTGAATATATGTAAAAACATTGGCTAAAAATTTAAAAATAAAAGAAAAAATGAAAAAAAACTTCCCCTTTCCTAACTTGAGCTAATGTTTTTACAATATCCCTGACCAGCCACCCCCAACCCACTTCTGACCTACCCACCAGCCCTCCTAAAACTGTTTTGATACCAGTACATGTATCAGAAATGTTTCTTTACTGCCTTAAATGCTGTATCAGGTATTGTCAAGTGCACAAGTCTTTGCACTGATCCAATACTATTACTAGAACATTTATTTATTGAAGACAAGACCCTCCTAAATCCCAAGGTGTCTCATACACCTGTATGCAACAGTACAGATTTTTTTACTGCACAACTAGTCAGTATCTATGAATAGTAAGCAACATCAATACAGGTATAGTAGCAAAGAGCTGTTAAAAGATACTCATTACAAGTTAATTTTTTAAAGCACTGGTATCAGATCAATATGTGATATCAGTGGATACAAAAAGAAGTAAAAAAATAGTACAGAAACATCTCTAAGCCCTTACCACTACTTTGTTGGTGTGAAGATGAGAATGGTAATTTTAGCTCAAAGCTGTCACACGTTGAGTGAGTGGTGACTAAACTTTGGTAGGAGTGTATCTTAGAGTGTATCAAAGTGTTTATTTATTTTACCTGTATGTGAATAGCAGCTTTTTGCAATAATGAGACTGTACAGGGAGAAGGATTTCTTGGTGTTTCTTGAATCATCAGATATTCCTGGAATAATAAAGCTTGGTTCTGGTTCCAACTGGACATCATGCAAAGCTGTGGAGTAATGTGCTGTCTAAGAGGCATCTATCACATGTAGGGGAAACCTCGGGGTGTATTCAGTGTAACCTTTCCTCAGGGTAATGGAGATGGTGCAGAATTTAAAATAAGATTAAAATGTACCTTCCATTATGAGAACATTAATGGCTGAGCTCCAAACTTAATTCCCATAGTGTGGCCAAGATCTAAATGCCCATGTCTTCATTCACATTTTTATAGTGGAATCGGCGCTGATTATATGCTGTCATGTATACAGTATGTAAGATAAAGATTTCCCTAAGCTGGAGTTATCCATCAAGGTTGATGCCTCTTTAAGTCTCAAAATGTTGCAGATGTTTTCTTACATAGTCTCTTATTTCCAAATATGTCAGGAAATCATTTCCTGGTAACTTGTCTTTTCTCTGTATTGCATTAAAGCACAGAGGCGCATGAGTATTCTCAAGATCAGATGCTTGTGCAAAAGTAGGGTTTACATCAATGTATGAGACAAACTATTTGGGTTTCAGATTGAATGCGATTCAATACTGTATTGTGAATGAACACAGAAATTATAGTAAGATTTACTTGGTGAAAAAAATAAAAGGATTAACATCCATGAGTGTAAGGCTGACATGTTTTCTCATCTATATGAAGTCGGTATGTAAAAATCCAGCCTCCATGATTATTAATAAACACTTATAACTAAACATTTATACCTACATTGTTATCAAATGTGAACACACTGACATGCTAATACTTTAATAGTTTCATAAAACTGAGAGCTCTACTGCAGGAAGATCTTTTTAATGTAGTATTTCTTTTTTTGGCAGCTTGGAGCGAACTAAATATCGATATTCAAGATTGAAAATTTAAGATTTAGGATCTGAGATTGAAGATCATTTAACTTTCATTTCATTCTCATTCACAACATAAAGTTGGACAATGAAATGCATGTGTAATGCCCTTATGCTACTGCTAAAACAGACAATTATGCAGATGTACAAATAATTTAATGAGTTCATACAAACAGAATCTAATTGCTAATCTAATTGATATATCACAAGTGTAAAGTTGATATGTGGGGTCAGCAAATTATTATCTGTTAACTTGTCCAATTTGTCATTGTGCTGTAAAGCAGTCTTTGCATAGTGGTCGTGCTGGGTATTGCAACATTCAGGATCATCACATTATGCACATTGGCCCAAAAAACATTTTGTCCCAGACAAAATTATTGGAAAATGAGTGGCTGTAAAATGGGGAACACATTACTCTGAGCATCCCAAACCTCCTGAAATGACTCTTCTTATTATCAGAATTTGATCCAACTGGTCCAGTAACATTAGGAAAGTCCAAGAGGGCCATATTTCATGTGTGTCAGGAGCCAGCAGGGAGTCAGCTGACTCAGCCAGCAGAGGTCTCGGGCATGCATGCTCTGAACCGGTTCAGCTGGAGAAGGAATCCATGCTCCATGTCCCTAAATGTGCAGAAGCATAAGGAAGTGTGCAGAGTTTTTTTGGGAAAGCGCCCAGTCAGCAACTTTTATAGAAAATATTGGACTGCCTTCAATATGGATACAACATTGAGTTTTCCTTTACATCGACAATATAAACATCCAGCAGACTCAGAGCAAAATTTGCATTCACGTTAATCCTGATGAATAAATGTTCAGTATTCACTCTCATTTGAACTGTTTTGGTTTCCTGCAACTCATGAGGCAAAAATCTCTGTCTTTATCTGCTAAATGCTTTGCTATGGTGCCAAATTAGTCAGTGTGATGATTGGTAGGCTGCATATAGTTGCTTTATTAAATATTTCTTGTAGAAATTAACTGCCTGCAGCCTCTGGAAACTGAGTTGATGAGAGGTGTGAGACAGAACTAAGATTTAAAGTTGTAGGCAAAAAAAAACAAAACAGTGAGCTGAAAGACACCAAAGCTTATTGGAGCTAATTAGAGCTGAGTGGATGACAATTCTCTGCACATTTACAGATTCTTTGCACATTTAAGTCACTTGACACATTTTTAATATAGAAATATTGATTAGTGCAGCTAACACCCTCAACAGACTTGAACACAGTGGAGTTATACATAGAATAAGTGCTCACACACAAAATGTAACGACTGCTCTAGGTCGGTTTAAGTACTCTGGGAAACAACACTGACTGAATAAATGTTGCAAGCCTACAAAAACATGGACATTAAACAAAAAAGAACATTGCAGCAACTAATCACAAAGAGAGGATGAGAAAACAGAGACGATGGATCACAATGAGTGAACTCTGAAGGTTTTTACGACGCTGTCGGTGTGAATTTGTCACATTTTGAGGACACAGAAGTGCTTGGCTTTCTCATGAAACCCCAACTCCCTGCAGTGCTGGAGCACTTTGATATTTTCAGTTCCATTTCAAAGCTTCTGTTTTCAGTGCCAGGATCCCCATTGCACAATCTTACAGTACTGAAAGTACCTGACAGAGAACCAAGAAGCTGTCTTGATTGGCTGATTGTAAGCAATAATGTTTCTGGGTTTGGAAGCACTCTATTGGCTGTGTCTCTATGTTAGATCCGTCTTGCCACCGGGGTATGTGGCCTAATAAATGCATGAACCATGGGTCTCCATTGTATTAGGCAACCCCCATGTTTTTTGTTACGTCTCTGTAGGTCCATCCACAAAGCTTCTGCCATGTTTAACAAAATTTGATCTGTGAGGCTGAAGGTTTGTCATCGGAGCCAGAGATTCTGTGTTGGTTGGCTAATTGTAGGTGATGGTGTTTCCTGCTCTGGGAAGGGACATGCTGGCTCCATCACAGCGCAGGGTCGTTGCGGTCACGCCTAATAAGAAGCAGAATTAGATTCCTCACATGTCTGGAAACCGAGCGCACGAAGAAGTCATACAACATAGGAAGGAGGAGGAGGAGGATGGAGGGGAAGGATAAAGTAAAACAGGTCAGTGCAAATATTGGCTTGAAAAGGAGCAGAGAAGCGAGGCATTGATCTCTTTATTGTTTCAGCTGAGGAGCATCTGCAGCCAGGAAGCCTGAGACAAAAGCTCCATGGTGGGGCTTAATGTCTACAATTATAGCACTACATCATAAAAAAGGTGAGAATTTCATGCACCGTTACACATGTTAGGAGAGATGAATACAGTGTAGCACACATCCTCTGTCAGTTTTATGTCCCTGTGGTTATTGCAGGTATTAACACCACACTAGGAGGCAGTTCTCACCAGCGGTTAAAGCAAAGGGATCGGTGTCCAGCAGCAACGTTTCAAAACAAATATGAGGTGAGTCAGTGAACTAAAGGCAGTGCACAGCCAAGATGAAGAACATCTATTCCAAGGTAAAGGTACAGCCCAACACCACAAAGGGCAAAACACTGCATTTTGTCATCACTGTTTCCCTCAAATTTGCTCCACACTTACTTTAGATGTTCAAATCTTTGGACACATGCTCACATTCTGTCAACCCCATAGTTTACACTGAGATCATTTTCAGAGCCGTGGCTTTTATTTTACCTGAATCTATGTGCCTGTTAGCCAGTACATGCTCCATCATACACTATAACCCTGCTCACAGGCTGAATCATGCACTGATTTATTAGACAGAAACGCACAACAGCAGAATAAATCTGAGCCCCAGAAACTGATAAAATGCTTGTTTAGCTCTTGGCATGGCAACTATCACCGGACAAGATTAGATGCCGCTGGCTCTCTCTCCCTCTCTCTCGCTCTCATGTTTCTCCATGTCCAGTCCTCTGTAGTCTCTCTCTCTCGCTCTCCCTCCCACTCCTCATGTTTTGCTTTCCAGATTTTTTTTGTATAGAGTTGTCAACATTTGAGCAGTCGAGGACCGGCCCGGCTGGATCCCAGAACAACAGCAACGGTCACATGAGGGCCTCAGCGTGAACTGGACCGGCGCATGACCCGGAGTCGGACTGTAACTCAGATACAATGACCTCATGAAGCACCAGGGAGAAGGCTTGTTCTGAGGCAAAACACAGCACTCACGGCACTGAGCAGGAACTGTTAGGAGTGAAAATAACCTCCAGTGCATGAAAAACTGGAGGTATAATCCACTCACTGGTTGCTTGTTTTTTTATTAATAATAATGAACTCTTAATTAACCTTCTGATGATTGTGTTGAAAATCTGTATGAGATTATGTTAAAACTGGCTGTCCATTATGAAGGATTAAAGGAACAGTTTGACATTACAGTACAGCTTCTTCAGGTCTTATGAGGAGATCAAAACCAGACTCGTGTATTTTAGCTGAATATGGAGCTGTAGCCAAGAGGTTGTTAGGTTAGCTTAGCATAAAGACGAGAAGCAGGGTGAACCTGGCTCAGTCCAAAACTGAAAAACATCAAGATGAAATCATTTCTACAAAAATGTCTGTCCAGACTCATATATGTTGCGAGTACTTTAAAGGAATTTAATAAAAGGTATTAGGTGTATGTTTTGGCAAAATGAAAGTTATCTTACATCGGCATGTATGAATCTAGTGAATAATTTCCTGTGAAAAACATGCTGTCTTCACTTACAGACTGTTTATACAGAGGACTGATAGAGACCCTTGTTACGTGGTGCAAAGACAATACCAGCAAAACCAATGAGCTTGTATTGACAGCAATGTTTCAAATATGGATGTTTGTATGCTACAAATCAAAACATAGATGCTTCACAGATATTTTCAACCCTTAAAACAGCACTGTTTCAAGGTGTGCTGTCAAGATCACTGTCACTAATCCAGTATCAGGCCAAATGTGATATACAGCCACAGTCTTCCCCCTTTTTTTTACTGCATTGTGATGTTGAATAATGAAAAATGTTTTTGCAGACTATTATGATGTAACACTGAATCTGGCCTTTGACCCTTTGTATATAGAATGTCATGACTTAATTTTTTTTATCCTTTAAGACATTTGTGTGATTTTTTTTTAGAATTAGCATTTGAATTCTTGACTTACAGGTGCAAATGTGTTTTATTATGTCACAGTGATTTGATCCCATTACATTTTATCCCCAAATTATAATAAATTATTCCAAGAGTTAAAGAGGATGTTTGTGCCAAATTTGAACAAATTTCCACAAATTTTTCATTAGATATTGCAGTCATGAAAACAGGACAGATGGATGGATGGATGGATGGATGGATGGATGGATGGATGGATGGATGGATGGATGGATGGATGGATGGATGGATGGACAGACTACCTGAAAAGCACACTGGTGCAGGGCTTTTAAAGCAACAGAGTCCTGGCTGTTTTCCCCTGCCATCAGTTTTTAAGCTTAGCTATGCTTATCTCCTCTTTGCTCCAGAGTGCACTCATTAGACAGTTATTGATCTTCTTATCCAACTCTTGGCAAGAGCGCACATAAGCATATTTCCTAAATTGTCGGCCTGTTTTTAACACTTTCTCTGATTTGCCAGACTTTTTACTCCCTCGGAAAAATGCTTGCTGGAAGTCATACCTTAACCAAGAATTTAAACCATTTTCCTACCCAGCGGACATCAATTTCCACACTTGTTCATGGTGAGGAAGCATCTGTTATTTAGGTTCAAGAACTGTTGCACTGCAGGAGGGTTGTACTTACCTGTGCTGGGTGCAGGTGTGCACTGTGTGGTAGGGATTCCACTAGCACAGGTATGACGATGGAAAACCTGATAATTACTGTCATCTTTATCCCAGGTAAGTATAGCTGTGGCTCGTCGTCCCTAGATCCGAGTGTTGCTCCATCGCTGGAGCATAGAGGCTTGTCCAGGGGAATAGGACTGGCTTTTAGGAGCTGCGCTTTCACCGTCAAGCTTCTGTGATACAGCGGTTTATAAGCCTTTAACTGGTGTAATTTTAGCTTTAATGAGCACTTGAGGAGAGAGGTATGTTGAAAATTGGTACTCTATGCCAATAAAACATTAAAATGAAGCCCCTGGCAGCCCTTATCTTTAAAAGTCTCCGTCAATGCTCCACTTGTAGGCTTTTTAAGTGTAATTCCTTCACTGTGGTGGCTGCAAATGTACAGAATGATATAATGAGTGTCAGTGCTTGTTCGTACTGTAAGTGAGCATTTACACTCCCAAACATGCCAGTCATTTAGCACCTGAACAACAGGATATTAAGTTAAAGAACTGAAGGATGATTTTATTTTGTCAGAAAATGTTCTGGGGACAGAAACACAAACAAGGAAAGTTAAACCCAAGTTCATATTTTTCAAATACTGGCAATAGGAAAAAAATGTAAAATTTTGGCTATAAATGAGTCTGGCATTCTCAGAGTTTGAGAAAAATGTGCAGCAGGACCAAAAAAGTGAAGAAAACTAACCTGCTCTTGTTTGACTGTAATTGGCTTGTATGGCCTGTAATTCATTTTCAGTTGTTTTTGTAAAGTTTGGATGTGTCTCCCTCCCGCAAAGCACTACTGAATTGACAAATTGTATTAAAATTTATGGGAAAATAATTGTTAATTGATCAGAAAGACATTTTGAAAGTAAATGTTTATTAGAACAAAAACATCCTCCGTCCCTCAGTTGCTGATTTACTTGCAAAACATAACTGCTGGATGAAAACTTCACATCTCCAAAAAATAAGCTTTTCAGCAGCTGAGATAAACAGCAGTTTTTAATGTTTTTCTGTTGCCCAAGTGGATCAGATCAGCGTTTAATGAGGCATTAAGAGGCTAGAGAATTTGCTTGACCCACAAAGGATCATGTAATCCCTCAGCTGCATTTAAACCATGAAAATCGCCCAAGTTGGTTTTATTAGGTCCCTGTACACAATCTGTGATAAGCATGACTATGCTGTAATAGTGAGCTGTTTTCATCACGTCCGCACCGAGGCCAAAAAACTGCTGATGTTGTTGCGCCATCTGGGCAAAAATCACCCCGGGGCTCCCCTGTGATGACCTCTCCAGGCGGTCCAGTTAAACATCCTCTCTACAAATGGAGGGCAGAAATGGTGTCCAAAATGAGCAGGGGCTATGTTACAGACTACCCTCCAGAGAGGCTTGGGTCATTCAGAGAGGAAATAAAAGGGAAAATGGTTGTAAAACGGGTTCTGCTCATGACTCATCAAGAGACCTGGCACACGGCACGGCAGCCTGGAGCTCGTTCCTCAGCTTGTTCTGACCTGGGCTGCGTTGAAGTGCAAACACTTTAATCCAGTCACATGTTAAAAAACATGTGTTGTGTGAAATGTCAAAGGTGTGCTTTTAATAAGGCTCATGTTCAAAAAGTTCAAACTTGGGTTAGTTTGAATGACAAACATGTGGATCTTATATTTAAAGCATTAAGAGCAGTTACATCATGTTATTGAAGTACAGAGATTAACATTCTCTGGGCAAAAAAACAGCAAATGCATTAAGACACTTCAATTAATGGTTTGTTGCAATAATTTACTGGTTTTAATGGTATAAGAGTGGAATTAAAATCTGAATGTCTGAATATGTCTGAATTTGATGGAAAAAAAACATCTTATTTTGGGATTAAAACATTTGATGGCTTATATTTAATGCTGGTGCACAATATCTTTAATGGAAAAAAAAAAACCCTTACCTCACATCGTGGAGTGCATTTCTCATTTATAGATGAATTCTGAAATGCAGATCAGTCAGGTCCAAAGGTCACTCTGGTTAAGATAAGCGATGTACTGTATATATAATACTGTGCCCAGCTTGCTTCCGCATTAATCCATGAATTGTTTTATCAGCTAAAAGGATAAAGCTGCTGTTTATAAAGATGTCCATAAAGGCTGTATAAACAAACAGAGTCCTCTGACACATAATTGAATAAAAGCCTTTATGAGTCCGCTGGAGTTTGGTTTTATGTACTTTGGACATGAAACAGGTGGATACCATCTAACTTGAGGAGACGTGTGTTGTTTGCTGGACCACTGATGCTCTAATGGTGCTATTTGCTGGCGGATGTGTCAGCACTGGGCTCATGGCCTTTTTTTTTTTTTTTTTTTTTTTGCAGGAAAACCTCCAGCTGGCCCTGTGTGTGGAATTACACCCCAGGATCCAAGCAGGGCAGACTCACAGAAAAGAAAACAGCTGTCAGACAATGAATTACTGTTCTGTGACCAGACAAGTGCCTTTCTGAGGAGTGGATGAGGAAGCTGGGTGCGCTTCAGGAAAAGCTGGGTGCACGTCAAGAATCACACACACACTCACACTCAAACACACACTCTCTCCTGTGTACACATACACACACATTGTATGCGTACTTGCACATATCCAGAAGCTTATTAGGTCATATACATAAAGAAGCAAAGACTTAATTACAAGTTGAACTTGACACAAGTTTTCCTACTGAATGGAACCTGTAAAACCTGCCATATTTTGTACTTCACAGCATGAAATACTTCATACTGTACTCAGCCAGCACAAGATAGACTCAACACTAAATACTGGCATATCAAGTGCAGAAAGGTCCGGAGGGAGAGAAGGAAAAAAATGTCAGACTTTCCAAAAATGCTGTTCTTTTTCTGGTGAGGGCTCTAAAAGGTCTGTACGGCTCACTTTGGCAGCAGCGTGGCTTTGCAATGCAAACAACGCACATCCTCAGACTGACCCCTGTGAACCGAGCCAGCAGCTTCGCACACCTACCCCAGAGCCCGCAGAGCTCAATGCTGCCTCAGTCTCGCACATGACTGTGAGGAACTGAGGCTCAACGGTCTCACAGCACAGAGGAGGCTCTTAGAGGAGCTCTGCTGAAGGGCTCAGTGTGTGTTTCCCACACGTGTGTAAGGGAGTTGAACAGATTGTCAGAGTCTAGGCCTAAAGATCCACCAGATCTGGTTACCATGCAGTTTGAGAGGGTTGCATATTTATTGTAGCTCTGCTCTATAAAGCACTGGCTTTATCTGATTATATTTGAATCTTTGCAATGCAATAAAAATGCCCTGCAAACATACTGTAATTGATATTCAATCAACTTGTTTCAACAGACATCTGATTCATCGTAAGCTTTTTCAGGAACAAGAAGACATTCTTAGCATGTTTTTTTTCTTTTTAGTACTACTACCTATTGGGATTTTAATTATTTTTCTTTGTGTGTAACAGAAAGCTGAAAAATCAATAGGCCATTTTCACAGTGGGGGACACACTGTGGACCCCCAGCAGTGTATGGAGGCTACCTCAATAACTGCTGTAGCTCACATGCGTGTGGTGTCCACAGAACACATTGCTGCTGGACTGCTGCTACTGACAGCCTTATTTTACACTCTGTTTGCTTTTATTGACCTAATGGCGATCAATAAAGACATATTTCTTTTTATTACATGTTTCAATTGATTTAGTTTCAACAGAAAAAAGCAAACAATATGCAGGGAGTGTTGGTTTAAAATTATTCTTTTCTTGTCTGAAAATAATTCTACGTATTGAAACTACATTTCTAAATATATATTTTTTGTCATGATGTGAATATGATCAACAGATCATTGTCACTGTTTGTTTCCTCATCACATGGTAAATTTAAAAATCTCTTGTTAGTGCAGCTGCAGCACTGCTCATGTAGGCAGTGTGGCTTCATAATCTGTTAGTGTGGACACCAAAATGAAAAGTAAAAAATTGCACACATGTCGATCAGATAGGCAGTGAGTCCCAAACATAAGTGTCCAAGTAAGCCAGGACAGTAGGACAACAACACCAAGACCTTTGAAGGGAAGACACTGAATTTAACTTTCATCAAGTCAGGTAATGTGGACAAAAACTAAACATGAGGCTAGTTAAGCTGGGATTCAGCTAATTTGGCTAAATCCATAGTCTCTTTGCTGCATTGTCACTTCTTTTACTCCACATCTTGATGGTTACATATTTTGTGAATCCAGTTTCTTCAACATTTTCTTGCTGATGCTTATGAACTTCACTAACTGACCACATCAGCAAACTGTGCTGTGGCCAGAGAAGTGATCAATCATTGATAACAAATGCTCCCTGTAAAACCACAAAATGTCTTTTTTTGCATTTTTGTTTAGGCACGGGTTAAACAAACAAGCCACATTGTGTAAATGTGTCATCTTTAGAGTTGTTGTTTGTTAAACTTGACAGAGCTAGGCTAGCTGTTTCCAGGCATAATCTAGACTAAACACATCCTGACATCAGCTCATGCAACATGCACAAACGTCTCAGTAATGACAAGATCAGTCTTAATATCCTGGAAGTAACTGAAAGCAATTGATTGTTCAGTATCTTAGCCTAACCAAACTTTTGCAAACATTACATTGTAAAAAGGGCTTTTTTCTCTCTTGTCCAATACAATCTGCCAAAAACCTGTTCATACAGACTTGGATCAGTGGGTGTGAGGCATATGTCTATGAATTGCATTAAACAGTAGTAATGATATCAGCACTAAATCTCAGCCAACCTCATCTAGTTGCATTGTTCAGCTTTCATAAGAAAATCAATCTCTCCTCCTACCATCAGGTTCTCTGGTTTTCCCTGCCTGCCTACCTCTGTCTCGTCCTACCAATCAGATTTAATTGGAAAGTAATGAAATTTCTTTTTAAGGAAATGATACAAGTTTACAAGGATTGTCTCGGCGGGGAGACATAGGATAGCCTTATCTTGGTTTAGTTTTATGCAAGGGTAGACTCTGCACCAATTCAAACAAGAAGTGTCTAGTCCTTTCACACTGCCCTTGTATGAAATTACCTGGCTTTTATATCAGCTCCACCATCTGGGTCCTATTACCTCAGCAACTGATAAGCCCCTCTAAAATGGTTTCATTTCTGAGAGAGGAATACTGTAGTTTACCCGTCAAACGTTATGTTTGTTATATGGGGCTGGCTTAAACACACTCCACACTGGATTCCACTCAGTTGTGTTTTGCTCCTATGTTTTGAGAAAATTATGGCATCCCATGTATTGCACATCATGGTGATACAGTTAAGAAAGAGACTGTGCTGCTTTGGCGACTGATATAAGTAAAAGTCTTTTTTAGAAGCCTAAAATATTTTTCCAATAAATTTGTTTATAAGGAGAATATGGTACATTTTATTAGTGTTTTGAAATTTGCAGAAGAGTATATAAATAAGCAGCTTTAAAGCTTCTATTTGCGGTCTGAAGAACGCATATTCATGTAAACTAAGTGGAACATTCAAAGCAATGGCTTGTGTCAGGGCCAAAGATGTCATCTGTTTCAAGGGAAAGACACTCACAAAGGAGGGTCAAAAAGCCACAGAAAGCAGCGGGATGACACATGACAGCCAGTCACACAGGCTTTTCTTGGCCTGGTGTTTCAATGCTCACAGGATCCACAACAGTATAATGCCAACAAAGTGGAAAAAGATGAGCATTAAAAGCCACATCTCTGCCATCTTCTGTTTAACAATAATTCATTTTATCCATTTTACTCAAAAACAAAGGGTTTAATTCAGTTTTTGCCTCACAAATGTTGTGGTTAAAGGGATAAAAACTCTCTCCCCTTAGTCCAGGCTGAAATATTTAAACAGCCACCAGATAGATTGCCAGTACATTCTGTAGTAACATTCATGAACCCAAAAAGATGAAACATATTGATTTCTGTGATCTGCCATCATGAAGCTGTCTCCATCTGCAGCTGTGTTCACAGGCCACTCTACATCTTCCTAGCAAGATGATCCTGGCTAACTTTTTTTTTCCTTGGTCCAACTAAAACCATATTTTGTTATGTGTTAAAACATAACATGGTAATAACATGTCTGAAATTAACATAGACTGATCAAAATGTGTAGTCAACACTAACAAGCAAATGTTAGCTTGCTTGTTAAAAAACAGTGTTATATGGTAAATATGTAACTTCTGGTTACATCAGTATGTGTCTGATACTGAACCGGCATCTTTAGTTTTCTGGATGTGTGTTCATGACAACATGTTTGTCTTTAGCACTTTTACGGTGGCCATGTTAGCATTCCAATACTAGAATTTAGCTCAATGAACTAAATACAAAGCTGCTATGGCTGTAGCTTAATCTTAGTCTTGTTTTCATCACTTCTCACAATGTCCATGTGCACTCTGGGAATTCTAAGACTACTTTAAAATGAGTGTGTACACAGGAGCATAGCAAGGGTAGCAAGGTGCTTTATCTGTAAATAATTGACTCCTTTCTATTCCCCTCTGCTTATCCATCTGTCCTGCTCCTCTCTGTGCTCCTCCTGGTTTCCCTGTTCCTCTGTGCTGCTCTTTTCTGTTAGCTTTCTCTCTTTTTGTCTGTTTGTCCTGCTTCTCTCTTTTCCCTTCCTGTCTGTGCCCCCCTTTTTTCTCTTCCTCTCTGTCCTGCTCCTCTCTATGCACCTCCTCTCAGCTCTGCTCCCCTGTTCATTCAGTCCCTTATGCTTAGATAGCTGTCTGATTGACAGCTGTCAGTTTCTGCAGTTTAACGTCATTCAAATGTTGTATGCCTGTGGGGGGCCTGGATGGTTAAATTAACAAAAAACTGTGCTAAAAGTACAGTGCTATACTAAAAGTATAAGCAAATTACTTTGCAAAAACAAGTACTCAATAGAAGTAAATGTAGCTATCAAAACAGGTATGTGAATTAGAGCAGAAAAATGTTTATTGACTTAACTATAGTAAGGGAAAATTTGAATTCAAAAAATAAAATATAATGACACATTACTGTTTTTTCCCCATAGTCTTTCATATAATTTAGATATGACTATAATTGTTTCAGTCAAAGATCATAAATGTAAAGGTAAAGAAGTAAACATACACCTGTATTTATTTGTTCTAAAAATGACAAGTCAGATTAAATAATCTGTTAAACATAAACCAGGACAAAACTACCAGTTTGTATCTCTCAAGTGTGATTACAAACCTTTTCATAATATTATTCTCTGTACAATTACAATGTCTCTTGTCTCTTATTGCAGAGGATAATGGATATATACATAAATGTATGTATATTTAAAGGTATATATAGAGATATAGATAAGCATACTATATCTTCCTTATGCCAGTGGGTCTTATTTCTGCAGGCAAAGAAATTCAATCAGCTCTGTGCAGCTCATCTTCTCACACCACAAATCACAATATGATCCTTCAGTGTCAGTTTTGTTTTAGCGCAGCAATGATTTACACTATGACTGACACCCAACTGACATTGTGGAACTATGAGTATGATAATCAGAGGGAGAAATTACATTCATATGAGGTTTCATACTCAGATATCTAAGATTGCTTCATGCCTTTTATGTAACGCTAAAACCTGAGCCTAATTTAGAGCGCTACCCCCCACCCACCCAGCCCCCTCTTCTTAATTATCTTTGACACGAACACACAAACATACCATGCACAGCTGCACCCATCCATGCAAACCTCTACGTGCTGAGCTGATACGGGTGTAATCTTGTTTATACTGGCTGGGTGACAGGGAGTCATTTTATCCTCACAGTAGTTAACATAGACCACCACACACATGTAGGCATCAAATGAGAACACAGAAAACACATTAAAACACTGGCAATATGTGGCGCAAATGTGCACCCAAGTGACCAGCTGTGCTACACTGAGAGATAGAAATGTGTGTTTACATGCAAAAAAGGGCCTGTATTTTTGTGTTGAAACAGTTAAAAGAATATCTCTCATGAATTAATTAATTCAATAAATGTTTGGTTAAAATGTCATTTTTCTGATATCAATTAATCTGTGTTGACTTTATTATTGGAAAATGACAAAAGAGTGAAAGTGTAATGATTTTACACCCTTGGCAGGATTGTTTATTTACATTAAACATGTACAGATTCTTTACAGTTTGAACCTGTTTAAAAAGCCATAACAAATTATGTCATGGAACTATCAAAGCTAGTTATTGGTTTATTATTTGCCATTGTCATTTATGCAAAAAATACAGAGATGTTTCACAAAAATTAAAAATAATCGTTCTTTGAAAGTGCTTTTTGCATAACATTGCTTATCTGTAAAAAATTCTCATGCTGGCTTTGGGGTCTGTAGCACTTTGGGCAATAGATATTACCATTCTCTCATTTAAAAATTCTTTTTCTTACAGTCATACTATTTCAGGTTTATTTGCAAGAATTCAAAAATTGGTTTTACACAGCATAAAATAAAATAACTGGCAATTAATAAGCACTTTATTTTATAGGTTTTAAGCTCCTTTTATTTCAGATTTTAAATTACTAAAATCAGATAAACAAAAATCATCTCTCTCTGTTTGAATTTAACAATCCACCTCTTCAACATGTTGCAAAAGGGGGCATCTTCCCTTTCATTTGTTGCCTACATCCTCATAGACCTCCTTGGGTCAGCCCTTTGAGAGGGAGGCAGCAGATAACTGCACTGATGTTGTCCATTATCTCACACAGTGCTGACTTGCATTTCAATTAGCTAAAACAAAATACCACAAAAGTTATAAATGTCAAACTTTCTGCATAATCACTCAAAAAGATGAACTGCATGTGCATGTAACTCATCATGTCCCACCATAGGCCAAAAACTAATCAATCACCCATCACTGCTTCTTTATAGAGAATGAAAAAGCTATCAGACTCTTAAAAAAGCTACCAAACTAACAGTCTTTTTATTAAGTTGAATAATGTTTATTTCTGTGTGGGAAGTTATTTTCTCCTTCATATCTGATCCCCAAACATATGACATCTCTGTTCCAATTTGCATACAAACAAGATTTTGTAAGAAAACAATTGCAGCTACAGTGTGAAAATCCATAGCTAAGAGGTAAAGAAAACTGCACTGCTTATTAAATGAGTACAAAATTATTTTTTATCACTTGTGGTTTCTTAAGGTGGACAGAGGAGTCTCTCTGCCCCAGTTGCCGAAAGAGACCTGACACTCATCTGTCCTGCAGGTTCTGGGACTTATATAAGATAAACCTGATAACCTCAATGACATTAATCTCTGAGAAGAGAGGATCACCTTCCCTCCCTGCACTTACTCACCTCTCTCTCTCTCTCTCTCTCTCTCTCTCTCTCTCTCGCGCTCTCGCTCTC
>JAPZDV010000025.1:22478604-22492374 GCA_029814665.1 Acanthurus lineatus
ACCCCTCTCTCTCTCTCTCTCTCTCTCTCTCTCTCTCTCTCTCTCTCTCTCTCTCTCTCTCTTCACTTACACACAGACATTTTCTTTATTATACACTACTTTTTTCTGGGACGGACTTAAACAATAAGTCAGGCCTGGAATTGACGTCATCCCAGGCCACCCTGTTCAACCAAACCACTGACCGCTAATGTTGTAGGCTAACACTATTTGTTGATGTGAAGGGCAGACTAGGTATGAATTCGGTCATTGTGTTTATTTGGGAGGAAAGCTATCCAGATTACAAAACATGGAAGCCAAGCGGTTGCTGAGGTTTATCTTTGGACAGCCCTTTTCTCTTATCTCAGAAAAAGACTTTGCATCTTTGCAGGACGTATCTGAGCACAGCACTGCATTTGCTGCATAACGGTAGTCTTACTGGTTGGACTTTTAACAAAAATGTCAACTTTAACATTGTGGATCTTGATTTTTGTTTTCCATGTTAGCATTTGCAGCAAGCATGCTAAAGACTTATAGTCAGTGACAGCAGTGAGTTTCTCCTGGACATCATCAGTGACACACCACAGAACTAATGCACACAAGAACATCACAGCCTTTCTTACTTTGGCAGCCTTTGTCTGCTGGATCAACAATCTGATGACCTAAATGACTTTATTGGCTGTTGTTCTGGACACCAGTGTAAACAAAAACCCTCTTTCTTTAGTCCCCCTGCGTCTTGCTGTATATAATTACTCACATGCTCTTGCAGGCAGACATCATATTCGCAGAACAACATTATCAACTTCAGAAAGTAACCATGATTGACGGCCACATTTTTCACAGCTTTACGTGGCTTGGTGTTTTTCTCTTCTGTAGTAAAACTCACATAGCCATTACTTTATCCACATAAATCATTCTATAGCCTGCCTCTTCCTTCTGATGTGCTCTTTCTATACTAACATTGCTCGTCACTCAATAGGCTACAAATGTTGGCTTTCCTCGCCGGGAAAAAACAGGCCTTTGCATTTTCCCTAAGGGCCCTGCTGCTTTCATGCTCCTCCACTCTGTGATGGGCATGTTTCCAGGCCTGCATGCCTCCCTTGACAAATGTACTGTCACTGACTGAAGGCATGTGAATGCAGAAAAAAAAGAGTGAGTTCCTTCACTGTGTGTCAGTCAGTCTCTGTTTATGTCATCGTCAGAGTAAAATACTTTGGGAATGACTCTTTGAGTGGCTTTGGGTGGAAACCTGACACAATAGGTCTAAACCTTTGGACTGATGATGTGCAAATTCATCAAATGGATTTCCAATGCTTTTGATGTCCCTTTTGGTCTTTCCATACTTGGCTCTGCTCTTCCTATCTCTTCACATCTGTTCACTCTGCAAAATGATTTAACATTTGAAATCATCTAAACTTGTAATAAAAACTTGTAATAAAGCACATATAGATCTAAGTTAGATGTTAAGTTTGTGCTTTTGACCTTGAAGGTTTCTGTTTTGGGTGTGAGCCGTCCGCTGTGCTGTTGGAGCACCTGCAACATTCATGTTACTGCTTCTGTCTTTACCCGTGTAAAAAAACCCACATTTTAAATCAGCTTAATGTTTACATACAATATACTATATACTGTACAAGTAAATGAATATTATATAACATTAGAATAGACGTAATTTAAAATTGCTGATGCAGACAGTTACTTAATTATGTGTGTCTAAAAATAATTTTGACTTTTGATGAGAGTTCAGTGTTGTAACATTGCATGTTGATGTAGGTTGCCATGTATTAACTTAGAATTCTCTACAACTGGTCAACAAACCCAGTCCAATGCATCATGGGAAGGCAATGTGTTTTTCTAGGAAAAAAGAAAAATCATCACAGCCCTGTTGACATCTTTTCTTAAAGCTAATGACACAGACACATGAATACCCTATTTCATTGTAATATATTGTTATAGTGTAACTTAAGATAGTGATTCATTACAACATATACGTCTGTGAAATCAATACAAATCAAATCAATACATGCATGCTAACAAGGGTTAAATACTCAGATGGTGATTTATGCATCTTTGCTATGCAATTTGGAGCTCTGTGCTTACTTGCTCAAACTGGTTGTGAAGTTAGTCAGCAGACTTTGTGTCGTAGCTGCTGGCACTAAACTCGTTTACTGATGGTTAGCAGTACAGTGCTAAGCTTACCAGGAATCATAGGAAGGTTCAAGAGTAACTGCTGTAAAGAGTTTGGTGTGTTTGCTGCAAGTAGAACACATGCAGGTCAAAGACCCTTCAGGTAAGAAATTGTTAAGAACAGACAAAAGGAGAGAGAGAGAGAAAATAGAGCATGGGTTTTGTCACAGGAAGTGACTGGAGGAGAGATGCAACAGTTTGTGTAATGGCTTACTTTTCACAATAAAAGTTCAACTTAAATCACACAGTAAATTGAGTCTTCTATTATATTCTAGCCGAACATTTCATTGTGTGTGAACAGAGAGTGAGTGATTGAGCAAGCCAGAGCGAGCGAGCGACAAAAGAGTCACAGTGGATGATAGTGAAGCAGAGGTGAAGGGTTAGCAGTAAGTTTAGCAGTAAGTTTGGCAGTTTAGCAGTTAATATGCAGTGGAGGTAGCAGATTGTCAGTAAATAGTGAAGTTGCCATGTGTTGCTGCTCCCTAACTGTAACCTGAAAACCAGGCAGGAAGAGGCTAACACATCCACCTCGCTGTGTGAAATGTTAGCAGCAACATTGTAGTAAAATCATGCTATCAGCCCAAATTTAGACAGACAGAGTGTGTGCTGTTATGCTTTACCACTCTGACTGGACCATGTCATTCTATCATCGACTTACCTATTTTGTTTTACTGTTTTTCAGTTATTGTCTGGCTGATTGTCCATGCCACATAAACTCAGCAAACAGTCCATCGGGAAAAGTCCCGGTGTTCCCGGCATTAAGTCCATATATGCTCTTTGTGTTTGTACTCCAGTTTTTTTCCTTTTCCACCCCATTCCTCCCAACTCAACCATAACAGCGTCCAGCATCCATAAATCACTCAGCTCCATTCAGTTATTTCAGCTTAGTATTTCCTCCCTGAATACTGTCAGCTGTGGTGTACTTTTACAACAGTTGATAAATCTTCAAACATCAATAACAATAGCCATCAGCTCCCATTTCTCTTACTGGCACCTGTTGTTGACCTCTGAGTCTTTGTCTCCTACAGTATCTTGTTTCTTTCGTGTTTCACGTAAGTGTTGTGACTTAACTGGTGCAACATTATGATTTGTCTTGCATTACCATTTGTTTAAAACACCTTCCACAATAAAATCTTTCCCACTTTGGCTCATATTTGACCCAGATCTGCTGGAAAACATGTTGTCACATCCTGTCAACACAGCAAATGGGAAAATTTAAAGCACAGCAAATGTCTGCAGATACTGTAATTAAAGTTACTGTTTCTGTTTTTAAGTATTTATTGTCAAAGTAACATTTTCTCCTGGAGTTGAGTTTCCTTTCATGGTGGCCTACTTATGATCTGTTAGAGACCCAGCTCTGTAAAAGCAATGGAAACTGGATAACTTAGGAGTAATTAACTCTCACTGAACATAAAAAGAGAAAGTTGGCTTGATTCTGTTTGTGCACTTTATCTAATAAATTTTCAACTTAATTTATCAACTCGCTTTAAAACTAAACTCCGAAACTTGACCTTAGTTCTGAGTAAACAGAATATTGACAAATCACCTGATACAATTGCTATGGCTAACATTTTGGCATTCATTTTAAATTAATTTACACATCCAGCCTACACAGAGGAATATCAGTAGTTATTTGGATTTGTGTTTGTGGCCACCTGTCAAATGTAAGTCCAATATTCATTCTACTTTTAGATTTTTTTTTTGTTTCCAGTAACTCCTGAGAAAGATATCAGACTCTTTAGCTGCTAATGGTTCCACCATGTTCACCAATTAGCTGCTTGGTGGAAAGTTAGAATAGTTTTAATTAGAGCTTTATGCTGAAAACAGGAAAAAATTGATAAAAATTCAACAAGAACGAGAAAGTTGCGAGTCCAGAAACTAAGACAGCGAGTGGGAACTTTAGAGTCAAGTGATCTCCCACTAGATCATCAATGGGTTTGACATCTTTAACAGCAGATAAAAGGCTCATTGTTAATATAAAAATACAGGTCAGTGCATCTGCATGTTGATCAGGAGGCTATATACATTAGTTACACTAGTGGTTACTGCAGCTGTTAAATTGCACAGCCTGAAGACAAATCATCACATGGTCAAGCAGTGAACTGCTACAGTCAGTGAATGTAAGGACCAAATAAGGCCAGTATTAATAAATAATTTAGACTGACATATATTTTATTTTTGATCATTTCAAATTCAAAAAGAATTTGTTTTGATACTCAAAAGAAATTCTCTCCTGAAGGGAAAAGCCACCCAGAGTGCAGTTATATCATTGAAACTCCACTGTGATAACCATACATAGCCATGCAGCCTGATATAGTGTATGACATCAACAAGGCGACAATCTCCCAGCCAGTAATCTCAGACAGATACGGTGTGTATCCGCCCGGCGCAGCCTGAAGAGCCTGAAAGGAATGTGATGTATCTGCTGATGTGAGTGAAATGTTTGAGGCAGGTCCTTGTTTCGAGGTGTGGTGAGAGCAAAGGCTCAGAGCCAGTCAGATGATGATGTGCGAGTAGTGGTGAGTAAAGTACTAATAATACACACAAGTTAAAGTACTGGAGCCTTCTCAAGTAAAAGTGAAAAGTACTATTTGAGAAACACGCTCAAGTAGCAGAAGTCACTGATTGATAAATGACTTAAGGTTCAAATTACTATCCTTTTCAGTGTTAATATACCTTTTTATCATTTTATAGTTTTTAATTTGTAAGCCCAAAGGACCACTATGGCTTTAAGATAAATTAATCTCATCATAGCTTTTCCCTTTTTAGTTTTTGGTATAAAAAGGTTTGACCAAATGTAGACAGGTATTGTTGCTGGAAGCTGCTTCTTCCTCCAAGTCGTTCTCTGTCATCATCACATCTTGGTCAAAGGACACGTAATGTTTCTTTTTCTTTCATGCATCTGCAACTTGGCAGCTGCATTGCAGGTACCCCTCGACCCCCCCTACCCACACAAACATACACTCAGTCCCTGCATTTAGAGCAGACTATTTATAACAAAGGTATGAATGGCCAATTTAGTGAATTAAGAAGAAGATGACTGGCTTTTAAATATACTGGAGTAAAGAGTGGAAAAACAGTTTACACAATGTGAAATAGTGTTTTAGCAGGCATCTTTTTGGGGGAATTTTGGCCATTTAGAAAAAAGCTTGATACAGAAGTAAATTTTAAGACCAAAATGCATGGACAAGGATGGTGGATAATCTCACAAATCTAGAAATGTCCAGCATGTCCAAAAAACAGACCAAATTTCCAATGATCCGGCTGATGAGAACAGGTTAAGTAAGAACAGTAGTGTGCTGTAGGTCCAGCTGTCTGTGACCTGCAGCTGACTCTTTATCTCCCTCATTGCTGTTAACATGCATGATGAATGTTTCCTTATTGTTTGTACAAACTCACCCCTCTGGAATTTGTTTACAAGCCCAGCTTGATATGTGTGTGTGTGTGTGGAGGGGGGGTTGCTTTACTCTCATGCTGTCTGCTCAGTGTTATCCCACACTCTTAAAATATAAAATGTTGAAATGTTCTCGTTACTGGGAATTTGGAGACGAAGCCACATTGTAAATCAAAACATTAGTTAGCTTGGCCGCAGTCGCTGCTCCTCACCAGCGGACTGGACTCCAAACCGGGTCGACCCGGCAGTCAGTTTGGTGAAGCCACTCTCCAAATGGTTCCCTCTTATTCCATTAAAACTTTCATCTGGAAAAAATTCTTCATAGTAATAGAGAGGAAAAAGGGGAGAAATCCCAGGAAGACGGCCATTCTCCAATCCATGTGGTGGAAAAGCCATTAGAGAGCTGCTGAGCTCTCAGACAAGCAGGAGGGACGAGGAGCCGGAGGATGAATGACAAGTGTCTCAGCCATTTTTTTTCAAAGGTAAACAGATTTTTATAAAGACATTTACTGACACGTACTGTGTGGATTCTCTCTGTGGTCGACTTCAGCTATCAGCCTCTGCCAGCTGCTGCAGTTTGAGTCTTTCACAGCTCACCCCCTAAATCAAAGCTCCCTTAAATTAAGAGGGGGGTTTTTTTTATTTGATTCTGCATCTCAAATTAAGGACCTGAGATTTAGGCCCCTTGGCGCCACTGTTACATCAATCTGACTTCTTTAAAGCAAACCACAAATGAGAAGAGTTATCAGAGGGGATTAAATAAAATCATGCATGAAATTTAGACTGAAACTAGAAGCACCAACATGTATGAGAAGACGTCAGTAAGCAAATGAGTGTTACTGCTGGCAGCTGGTTAAAGGCCAAGAGTGTTTTTCAGTCTAAGTATTAATAATATCCAGAGATTGGCTCCTATTCATTCAAACAGATGCTGATGATCATTGTACTCAGCACTGTATCGCAGCAGGGTGTTACTTGAAAGAAGCACACACTATGGCATTTAATTCCACCTCTTGGGGGCAGTATAACAAGGTGTTAACACGGCTTTAGTATATTATTGCCTTATAAAGTTAAAATGAGGAATGTGTTGACAAACAGTTGCCTATTTGCATATCAAGCAGACACAGAGAAGCAGCATTCGTTTTGCACATTCACCAGTATTCAGCGCAGTATTCACTCTCCTTTTAGCTTTGAGGGAAAGAGAGGGGGAGTATATACTCCACCATGAACAGGTTGTGCATATGTAGATTTTTAGAACTTTTTCACTGGACCAGCTCCCCTACTTAATAAGAGCAGTAAGACTCGAACAAAAGAGTGGAGTTGTAGGTCCTAAGACCACGACAATGGGCGGAAAGAAGCTAAAATCTTAACAGTGAGTTGAGCTGTACCATCAGGTGATAAAACTTTGTATTCACCTCAAGCTACACCCTTCAAATTAAAATCTTAATTAAATATGTTGGTAATATAAAAAAGGGTTAAGCTTTAAAGTGTAAAGTTTGGGGTCAGATAACAGAAAATATGAACCCACCAATAAGCTGAACTTAAGCGGCTCAAAGAGAAGTAGTAAGAGTCCATAAAACATCTAACATGCCACATGGTGCATAATGTTTTCTTGATCTTGCTTAGTTTGCTCAGTGCTGCAGTGGAAGGCTACATGCTATACTGGAATATTGATGTACAAGAAAAATATGCCGCTATATGGAAGAAAAAATTTGAAATCTCTTTCAACACAATGTAAGACAGCAAAGAGGAATGTTTGTATTTAAATGCCATTGGTACCTCACACAAGTTACCAGAAGTGCGACATCTCTCTGCATCAGGTCTATGCTGAATGTGAAAGTTCATTCGTTCCAAAGTTATCTTAAAGGACTTAAAGGACACTTTTTTCTAGTCTATCTTAAGACCACTATTATTATTATTATTATTATTATTATTATTATTATTATTATTATTATAGCCTAACTGGTAGGAAATAGATAACAAATGTGTCTGTATATGCCTCTATGAGCACAACTGTTAAGTTTCAACTTGTCAATCATTCCTTCAATGTCTCAGATTAATGAGCAGCAAATGAGCTTACGTGAGAGAGATAATGTCCTTATCATAGCTGCTATATATAGTGAATCTCTTACTCATTCTGTGTTTTCTTCTCCATACCCCTCCGTATCTAGGACAGCTCATCATGTGACCTGTGTGACAGTCAGCTCTGTTGTGGAGAGTTTTATTTCAGTCTGACAACCATGAGACAGTTGGACTCTGGTCTCTGCAGGCCTTAGCGCTGATCATCAGTGCATTGCTGTCGGTGTGTGGGGGGGCTGGTAACAGAGAGAATTTGATGAGCAGGCAAAGATATTCATTCTACAAAAGCGTTGAAGTCTCTTTTTTGGGTGGATGCAAATCCCCTCACATTCAACAACAGCTCTCTCTGGCAGCAATGGGCTAGTTCTGGACGGGTTTCTGGCTGGGCCTGTTGGGCCCGGCAGGCCGTGGCAGGGATTTGCCTCTCTGAGCGAGTGAGCAGGGAACCCATGTGAAAGCCACTGAATGGCTGACGTCAGTGAAAGAGACACTCAAACTCTTTCCTAAAAAAACTGAAATCTAAAGTTATTCAACAAATGATTGACTTCTCATGTTTGGCAGCTTCTGGCTAGGCCAAGCCAGGGAAGTAAACTTGATTTAGACTCAAAGACAGATGAATAATGAGAGACATCACAAATCTAGTTTTCACATATTTTATTGATGAAAACATCTTTAACCTTTTGACCCATTGGACACATAACATAATATAGCAAAAAAAGCTATCGAGAACATATCCTTTGAAGCCCGATCACAGATTTAAAATCACTGCAACAACCGCAGTGTCTGATACATTTATAAAAATAACAATCATAAAAAATATACATACAAGACAAGGATCTTTTTCTTTCTTTTTCAAAGTGTGATTAGTAAAAGGACTGCATGAACAGAAACAGATATCTGAGACAATGCATACAAGACAATGCTGTAACCCACAATCGCTAACTGATAGGCACAATCACTAACTGACAGGCAGACTGGAGCTAGCTAGCTAGTCAGCTGGACTTCACTGAGTATAAAAGACAATACATTGCCTGCACAATCCAAAGGATACCATCGACATGGACAGTCACTGAGAAGAAAAAACAACTGAACGGAGCCGTTATGGATAATCAGAGTCAGGCGAGACAGGATGAGAAAGAAATGCTTTTTTTTCAGCAAGAGTATTTTTCTTTTCAAAGCAGTATGGAGCTGATGCTGGTCCTCTGAGCCCAACCTACCGTTTTATGCTTAAAAATCATTTCCTTGTTCTATCTGCCATCAGGAAAGGCTGCGGTGTAGTAAGCAAGGAGTAAGTGAGTTGGCAAAGCTGAAGCATGTTATCATATATATATATATATACACAGTTCTTTAAAATGGCATGGACCGAAGCATAAAAACCATTAACAAGGATCAATGAAGCGACCTCATGATTGAAACATCAGTTGCAATTTAAAGTCTCCTGAGGCTGGTGTGAATGAAAGCAATTTTCTTCAGTTTCCACCCCTTTGAACAACAATCAGATGATTAAAACAGAGAGCAAATGCTGATAACAGAATGTTTTGGTCTCCCTGAAGAAAGGGGGAGAGCCGCAGCACTGTCCATTAAGTTGTAATCTGACCTTAACGGTGACAGTTTGTACAGTAAAGCATAGTAGCCCTAGAGAGATAAACCCCATCACCAGCTGCACCCATCTCTCCAGACCGACCGACTCACTCTCCCTCCAGCCTTTTAAGCCACTACATTTTCCTTTCTCTCCCTTTTTTTCTCTTCCCTTTCTTCTACATCAACACAGCATCTTTTTCCTGTTGGGCACAACTAAACCCTGAACAGAGCGTCTGCAGACCCAACCCCAGCTAAGTTCAAGCTCTTCAGCAGCAGCTGAGGAATTCCCTGCCAGGGTGCTACAGCAAATAGTGTCTCATCATCTGAGGTGTCTCTGCAAATATCCTTCCACTGTAGGAGGAAGCACACACCAGCTCTCTGTCAGGCCCTCTTTCTCTGAATACACCCTTTTCCCTCTCTGTCTCATATCAACTGTTTGTGTACTTGTTTTTGTTTTTTCCTCAGATGAGGAAAAAAGAGAAACATCCCTGTACAAAATATACAGGAAACTGTGTGTAAACGCCACACTTTGCTGATGAAGATCTAAAAACATTTGTCATCCTTTCTCCTTATAAATAATCATTTCATTTAGAGATGATAAAAAGGATAGATAAAGATCAAATTTTGAGTTTCCAAAGAGAAAAAAATCACACGAAAAATGTGAATCTTGCAACAACCCGTCAATCATACTTTGACTGCTACTTTACTGCAAAATCCACACTGACGCATGGTGCTGTTTTACATCAGCAAACACTGACTCTGCATGATTTCACATGTACATTCACAAGCCTCTGGGGTGCTGTTGTCTTGTGTATAACAGAGTCGGGTTAATTCACAAAAATCATATGGCCTGCTCATTGGTTTCTCTGCCCGCTGAGTGGCAATAGGCACTTAAAAACACACATGTTCACATATACAAAGAGAAAACTTCATATTTTGCGTATTTTTCCCCATCAAAATTGGGTTTTAATGTTAGAAACCATGAAAAAAAAATCTTTGGTTTGTAAAAAACCATAATCATATCCAAATACAAGGCAGAGATACCAGCTTTGTTATCCAAACTAGTTAAATAGCATCTCACCTCAGTTCAGCTGACATAAAAGCAGAGTGTAGGGTGCTCATTTTGGAGCACTGCACACACCTCTGATTTCACTCTAGTACGTGTGTGTGTTTGTTTCTGTGTGTGTGTGTGTGTGTGTGTGTTTCTGTGTAGTGTAGCTGTCAACTTCAAATAATGCAGCTGTTTGGTTTGTTGTTGGAACATGCTTGACTAGTCAGTTCCTGACAGATTCAATCAGTCCAGTACAGTTGCGATGACAGTTCTGCTGCTTGCAATCAAGGCTGTGACACATTTGCATCAAAGCCTTCATTTCCAAGCTACCTTAAATTAGTCTTTTCAAAAACCTTGCTGGCCTGGGCAGGATGATCAGTCGGCATTTCAAGAGATGTGAAAAATATTCACATTGAAGTAGGTTACTTGAAGTGAAAGCCAACCGTTCATACTCAACGTTTGAACAAACACACAAGCTTTAAGAAGAAGACTCCTTTTTCTGTCAGCTGTCAAACACTGGGCTGTTTGAGGCGGCGACTCTGCCGCTCACTGCTGTTTACACAAATCCGACTCTCACCCTCCTCCTCTCGTCGGGGCTGACTCAGTTACAGGGCAGCCAGGTGGAGTATGCAGGCTGCTGGCAGGCAAACACCGGCTGTATCTGTGCTATGTAGTAGTTACTGAAGTTGCCATCTGCCACATAAGGAGCAGGTTGGTAGTAACATGTAACATTAGCCACGTTGGGGATGACGTTCTGCTCGGCCAGGACTCGCACCGCCAGCATGGCTATGAGCCCCAGGGTCTGCCGCCTCTCGTGTCCCATCAGGCACACCGTACTCTCGTTGACCACTCCGTGGAGGGTCATCAGGTAGTCGTACTTGCGGTCCTCCAGGCCCACAAAGTGGTTTTGAAGGTAGGACTCCAGCTTGCGCTGCTGTTCGCCAATGTCCGGGAAGTCAATAAAGAAGCGCGAGCACATGTAGCGCTGCAGGGACTTCATCTCTGACTCGGAAGCGGCCCGGAAGCCCCTCACCAGCAGGTGACAGTACTTCAGCAGACCCCCACCTCGGATCTCCTCCGGGTTCCTGGTGCAGATGATCTTGTGGCGCAGGTGGTCCAGGGCCTCGCTGAAGTCGCCGTACACACTCTCGCCCATGATGGTGGGGTGGAAGGTCTCGGCCATCGGGTTCTCCGAGCACTCGTAGAACAGCAGCAGGGAGTCCAGTTTGATCTGAAACGAGTCCACGCTGAACTCAAACTGCCGCCGGAGAGAGTCCACAAACTTCAGCTCCACGTTCTTTCCCCGATTGTTGGAGAGGGAGATGAGGCTCCAGCGGTCAGAGTCATTACACACCTTCACCATCTTCTGCACATAGGCTTCCTGTATGTGTGTGTGCGAGTGTGTGTGGAAGAGAGGAGAAAAAAAAGAAGACTGTCTTAAAAGTACAACCCATAATTCAACAGAACAACAGACATTCAGTCACATTCAGGTCTAATTTTGCATTGCGCGACTGGGTTAAATAACATTGTTCTCTTAGTAATAACTTAACGTTATTAATGCAATTGACCCCAATATGAAAGACCATAGAATGTACTTGGATATGGGATTTAGGTGGCTGAGCTCAGGATCCTTTCCTAATTGGTTTAACTCAATCCTCTTAACTAAAGAAAAGCAACATTTTACAATCATTAAACTAATCTAATTGCATATTAAGCTGCGCATAATGGCCCATAAGCCGAATTGGCATAAATGCAAATCAATCTCATCGCATATCTTAAAGTAAAAAAACAAACGCTCAAAGTACCTTTAGCGTTAACGGGGTTATTTTCTCTTTATTCACACAGTCCGGTAAAAAATCCAGGAGACAGTCCAAAACTATGTCCTTCACAGTCTGAAAATCACTTTCGCCTTTCATATCTGCGCAAAATATGAGGTCAAGGTCCTTAAAGCCCAGTCCGCTATCCTCGTGAAGAATGTGGCTGGCTGCAGAGCCGTTTAGCCGAACGTCCCGGACGTGGATCTGTTTCTCCTCCATCCGACTCCGCACCACCTTGACGATCTGCCGCGGCTGCATCTCCAGAGTGGGGAAGTTTCCCCGGCCGTGGATCGGGATGGTCTCCGTCAGGATGGCGTCCAGCCGCTGCACTTGCTCCCAGTTGAGGACGCTAACGTTGCTGCCTTCTGTGTCAGACATACAGCTGGTGGTGGAGCAACTATCGTCCTCTGACATGCTGAAGGGAGAGAAGTCCTTCGCGATTGAAAAATAATAAAATAATAATTAAATAGTTTTCTCAAAACAGGAACAAATCAGTGCTCGCGTCTTTACGCACGAATTCGATGTAGTAGGGGGACTATAACTTCATCAGCACCAGGATTTTCAGTATATGAAGTCGTCCGAATTGACAGTAAACATGTAAAAAATATATTTAAGACCCAAGGCAAATAGTGATAGTTGCGGCAGTGCTTTACAGTTTGCGCAATAAGTCTGTGCTTGATCCAGTGGCGCAGCAATCGAGCTGGTGGCTGTGATGAGGAAGAAGTGCAGTACAGTCAACAGAGGCGTGCAGAAAAAAATAGGTTCTTAACTTTCTCTTCTCTTTCTCTGTCCTTTTAAAACATTCGCCCCGGTGCCGCCGTCAGTGCGTCCGAGCGCTGCGCATCAGTCTTTGAAGGTCGCTGATGATCCAGGAGGGGGTTTGCTTTTCCGGCTGTGACTCCATCGCCCAAAGGCACGCCTATGATTTTATGAATTTGCATGAATAAGCTGCTCCTCAAGTCGCACTTTGGCACAATCGTCGATCAACCCCTCACAGGAATCTTGTTGATTTTTACGCACCGCTCCTACATATTTTTAATTTCTCCTCTGGCTGCCAATAAATAATTCCGTTAATACAATTTGAATGTGCGCAGGAAATCCAGGTTGCTTTCCCCAACTTTGTTTAGTTCAACATATTTTCCCCACTTGTGCAGAAGTTAACCGTTACCTGCCCATTTGACATGCTGCGTCCTTCTGCAACAGTCAGGTCTGTACTCTGGAGATGTCAGCTGTACTTTACCCCGCCCCCTCTGACAGTCTGTTGCTCACTGTAAACCCGACTCAACATGATCACACTCTAAGACTCGACTTTATCAACCGGCTCAACAGACGGCCTTAATGATATATTCATAATGCTATTTAATGTGAATCCCTGGTAGCGGTCATCATCAAAATATTATATTCCATAAAATGATTTCTTCTTATAATGATGATAACAATACTGCCTCTGAATTCATTCATAAATTACAAGATTTTGAGATTGAAGTATGATGGCACTTCTGTTTGAAATAAAATTAAATGCAAACTTTAAAAGATGTAAAGAAAAGGAAATATCAAGTATTTTCTAAACTCCACTTGATCCAGCGGGTGCTGGTCTGCGCATTAGGGTTAACTTGACGTTTCAATGTCGCCCTCTGTGGGCTGGTTTAGGTTTTTTTAGGTTTTGACACAAAGAAACACCATGCCTCACA
>JAPZDV010000025.1:22492474-22541797 GCA_029814665.1 Acanthurus lineatus
CCCCCCCCCCCCCCCCCCCCCCCCCCCCCCCCCCCCCCCCCCCCCCCCCCCCCCCCCCCCCCCCCCCCCCCACTGTAATGTATATTTAACTCGTACCAACTCAAACCGCCACCGAGGAAATGCAACTGCTGCAGTTTAAAACAGACAGGAAATATTTTCCCTAAAATCCCATAAGCCTGTTACCCCCAGACCATAAGTACCCTCAGGTCAGGGTCTGCAGGCTTTCACCAACACATTATGATTGGTGTCTGACTTGTGTGGACTCTGAACTTAAAAAAAAAAAAAAAACTGTTACAGCATTTGCACTCACTGTATGATGCTTCTTTAGAGACAACTGTATCCCTGCCCAACTGCATGGGTCCAGTTTCTCATTTGCCGAAGTATTAAATCAGATTTCTGAGCAGCAGACAGTCAGCATGTGACAGGGTCAGGGGGTCAGTTGAAAGCAGAGGGGTCGGGGCGTGGCAGCTGTCAGGGATGCTCTATTAGGCAGCGTAAAGCCCTGCGTCACTGCAACCACCCAGATCTGTAAACCCTGATTATCCCATTTACTCTATTTCACTGTCTTAACTCCATGGCCCACACCGGAGCTCTGCACAGTGTCGCTCCCTGCAGCATGGGACACACAGGGTCTCTTATATTTAAATTTAAAATTATGTGCTGCAGCTCTTACAGTGAATACAGCAGTAAGAAAAAAATCCAGAAAAATGGTAAATTAAGAGGTAAGAAAGAAAAGAGATACTTTTTGTAGGCCCACATAGTGTTATAATATTAAAGAATTCAACCTTGAGGGATTTTTTCAAATATAACTTTTGTTTTTTCATACTTTGCTTTGGCACGTGTCAGACAGGTTGATCGCAGGTCTCTGAAATTGAATCCCACATCTGGAAATGTCAATGGAACTATTAGTCAGTTACAATGGACCGATTGCAGCCTCGTCAATGTGTTTCCCAGGTGTGGAGAGATGGTTGTTATGGATTGGAGCAGGTCCCTCCACCATGCATGATGCAAAGCTAAATCAAAACTGCTGTCAGACACTAACAGCAGGTACAGGCCTATATGGTTAACATCCAAAACAGAACTCTGCTGATGAGTTGTTTTGTGTAAATATGGTACCACTTGTCACCTCATTAATCACGGTGAAATGGATGATTGTTGGTTATTGAAAGACATGAGATTATCTCATCAGAAAATTAAGTGGAAGCATGAATTTAAAAATAATACACACCTATTTCCCCTAGTGATGATGATGTCTTTCCATCTGGCTGGTTTAGTCAAAATGTCCAAAACTTAAAATATGGAAAGTAAAAAAAAAACATTCCAAAACAGAAAACTAGGTCCTCACTCCTGTGACTCTGATGTATTTGGAAGATACTTAAGCAAATCTGTCAACATCAAAGTGCTCATCTCTGAGGTCTATCAAATATTTTCTGGACAATTCAGCCCCAAAAAAGGGGAAAAGAGAAATAAAAAAGATCTGTTTTAATTCCAGTGCCATTTAATGACTGCTAAGGGTTACTGCTGGTGTTCTTAAATGTGTCATATTCATCAGTCTCATCCCCTGAGTGAATGCCAGTTTTATATTCATATGATTCAGCAGTACGGTTATTTCTCTGAAGCCCCAAAGAGTTCAATCTTTGACAGAAAAGACAAAATTAGATACATAATATTTAAATTTTAACGTATGTAATTTAATTAGAATATAACATATCAGATTAAAGAAAATGTTGGGAAGTTGTGTAAAACAAACAAATCAGAGCGTGATAATTTGCTAATCATTTTTTTCTATACACATATACCTAACGGATAGCAGTTCAAAGACATTATATGTAATGCTTGACCTCACCAAGGTGATTGACTTTTGTTAATATATGCTAATTCTGAATTTAATGTCAGCAACACGCTTAAAAAAATGGTACAAGAGCTGTGAAAGACTGAAAAAGTTGTGGAATGCTCCAAAAGTATCTGTTTGGATCATTTCCACAGGTAGACATGTTCACTGGTAACAGGTGATACAATCACGATCAGATATTAAAGAGGCATCTTCGAAAGACTCAGATTCATCATTCATAAGCAAGGACAGGGTAAGGTTCACCACTTTGTGGAACACATGATTCTGTAAGGCCTTTATGGGTTAAGGAGCACCTGTCTGTTTTTTTATTTCATGTCTCTTTCCATGACAAAGTAATGATAATGCTGTTCTTTTATCATTTAGTCAGTCACATATGCCTTCACTCTTTCCTAGGAGGCTCAGTGACTGAAACCAAAATGTAACTAGCTAGCTCCCGTTAGCAAGAGCAACAAGAACAATTAAAAGTATTTCAGCTATTTAGCAAAGTAACTGTAAAATAACTAACCCTTCCTTTAAACTCTGCTTAATAGGGCTACACCACATGCTACCAAACAAAGAAAGCTACATAGCTAGGCCAACTGCATCATGCATCATTCGCAGTTAATGGTGTTAGCAGTAACTGGCTAATTCAGAGTAAGAGTTGTTCTCCATGAGTATTATTATAGTATTATGGCTCTCATAATGCTCCTGAGACATTCAGCATTGTGAAGAACAAAAGCACAAAATATTTCTCTTTGAGGTTGTTTTTGCTAACAGAAGCTAACAATTAGCTTGTAAGTTAGCCTGCTGGGATTTTAACAGCACGTAGCTAGACTTGGGATGAAGGGACAACTCTATTGTGACGACAAGGATAGTATGAAGTGAAAAGTTTATATTTAATAACATTCAAGAAAAAATAATTGAGTTTAAAACTTTATTAGATTATTTCTTCGTTGTTTCTTTGATAAGTCCTCTTTACTTTTTTAAAAACAAACCATTTTGGGCTCCGTAATCCAGATTTTTCTTTGATGTTCAACAGAAGTTTATTGATGGTGTGTTTTTTACTTCATTACTGCTACTTCTTAAAAATATCAGTCCAGATAATACAACAATCAAGGAAAAACCTGGCTCTGTTTCTACCAAAAGAGGCAGAAAAGAAGAGCTGCTTTATACATTGTACTAAAATGGCAAACTGGACTGATGAACACTGCATTCTGAACAGTCAATAGAAGGAAAAATTCTTTGGCCTGCCTCTCGTGTGTCATAGAGGAGTAAAGAAGATGGAAGAATAACTGGGTGTCAATATAAAACACTTGACCTTGGAAACCACGTGGCATGATGATGATTTCACATATGGTGAGCAATTTTTGAGCCAATGTTGCTTGAAAAAACATGCACAATTACACAACTTTAAAAACATCCAGTCACTGTCATTCCCTCTGTGTCTCCTCACTCCCCCTTCACCCTCGCACTCTTTTCACAGAGATAACTGGATTTCCAGGAGGGTCACATTAGTTTGTCCCGGCTGTCGGAGAGATATTACCACTGCTGACAGCAGAGTTAGCTTTGGTTGAGGATCAGAAGCATGAGGATTGAAATGGGATTTCCAGTCAGATGCAGTCAAACTGCCTCTGACCCCCATGGACAAAAACCTGGAGAATCGCTCCAGCGTTAAGTAAAGTAGCGTGGGGTTATGCGGGGTCTGTGGAGAGGTAAAGCAGCAGTCACGTCAGTACAGAGAATCCCTTTATTTAAGCTCTTTTTGATTTCAAAGAGATGGTTTGCGTGGTCAGTCTGGTTTCAGATTAACTTGGCAGGATAATTGCTGAAGGTTACAGAGAGGGTCTTGTTTCACAGGGAGGTGGAGAGACCCGTCTCACCTTATCTGCCTTCTTATAGGATCTTACTGGCTGCAGGTCCAGTAAAGACACTGCTGCTAAAGTACTTTAGAGGCTAATAAATGCTACAGACTGTGATCTTGGTACTATACAGTACATGCCGTCTCTGGCTAACTTTCATTCAAAGAATTCACTTTAATGGTATGACTGCCTCTCTGCTCTGCCTGGACATTCAAACTATCCTGAAGACATGCTGGAAAACATCCACATTAAACAGCCACACCTCTAACTCTAGGGCTTTTAGAAGTGGTTTTTATAATCTGTGTTATTGTAACCACATGCTTAATTGCACCTTGCATCTCTCTCGGGTGTGTCCATTCACAGAAACAACATGCCCTAGCACTTATTCAAGATGGAGGGAATTAAGAAAAAGAAAGGAGAATCTGTTCTACGGGTCCCAGAAAAACATAAAATACGTTTAACTTGTCGGTATTTGGTGGGTGGAAAGTCCTACCACTGTCGTATCTATACAGCAAATAGGAAGCTGTCGCCAGCAGCTAGTTAGCTAAACTTAGCATAAAGAGCAGAAACAGGTAAACATCTGACGTGGCTCTGTTCAAAGGTAACAAAAACAACAATTTGTGGTTTTATTGGGGCTTACGTGGGACATTTCTTGGTCAGGTGCAGTAATAATGTGTTAATAAGTGAGCTATGGAGATCCTGCACTCACATTCTATTTTTTTTTTACCTTTGGACAAAGCCAAGCTAGCTGTTTCCCTCTGTTTTCAGTGTTTATGCTAAGCTAAAAACACCTGGCTGCTGGCTGTAGCATTATATCAGCTGTGTAGACATAAGAATGTTATTGAATTCCCATCTAGTGAAAAACTGGATAAGCTTATTCCCCAAAATAGCAAACTATTACTAAGACTGACAGATAATTAAGAAAAGGAATGTGAAAGTGAAGGAGATAAAGGAAATAAAGAAAGAGGACCACGCTAAGTCAGACAGAATTGGACTGTAATTAAGTTATATATTCATACTAAAGTCAGTACACAGGCCTGGTGCTGCATGCTTGACAGAACAACGTTTCATGAACCCAGAATGGTGTGTGCAAATGTATTTTGCATGCAAATGAGTAGCATTTGGGTCTCTAAAGTGCAAACTCTTTAGAATAAATATAATGCAGACAAGAGAATTATGATAATGATGGTAGAAGCATAAGAAATTTTTGAAAAAATAAACTGGAAATCGTTCATGTTCACTTTCACAACTGTGATCCCTTCCACTGGATTGGCACATGCTTTGTGACAAAGCTGTAAAGACGTCACAAGACCAAGCTCTCTGCCAGGAGACACGTGGCTCAGAGGCTGTCAAACTGATAGCAAGAGGAAGCCAAGAGGATGTGAGCTGAATGACAGCAAAGCCAGAAGTAAGGCCAGCACGTTCTGTCCACACTCCCTGAGTAAAACACTTCCTGAGGCCCTAATGATCTTTGTAAAGCTGCCAGCAGAGTGACGGCCGTAGAAAAGTCAGGTAATCCACGGCTAACTGGCTCCATGTCCACTAAATAGGATTTAAAGGGCAGGTGGAACCTTTGCCCCTCTGTGACTGAGCCACAGGTCAGTATTCAAGCCCAAGGAGAGTATGAATAACTCTTAAGTAACTCTTAAGGTATTATGGAGAATCAACCATGCATTAGCCAGGCTCCTAAATTACCTACTGAGCAAACTCTTTACTTCCAGTTCTTTTGAAATACCAGCTAAAAGTTTATTTCAAATAAATTTATATTTTTATAATTATTACTTTTTTTATATGATGATTTATTGAAGTAGCTGATGCAAGCTTAAACCATCTACTGTTTTTACCAATGAATTTACCACTCACTCTGCCATAACCATTTTTAAAGCAAAAGCAATGCAAAAATTCAGGCTGATATTAAACCTCATTCACACTGACATTTTATTTGTTTTGATCATTCCCGTATTTCAATGTAGGTGAAATGTGTCTAATAATGACCAATCATGTTCACAAATAAAGTAAATGGACAATTTTAACCCCTTATCAACTAGTAATGTTGTTTTATTTCTATGGAGTCCAGGAGGTGTCACTGACAAAAAACAAAAACAACTTTATGAGGCCAAATCAGTAAACCAGTAACAAACTAACATGTTTTTGTCTCTGTAACAGCTCCCACACTTCCTACATTTGACAGTATTACTGAAGCAGTATATTGTGTATAATGGTGCTCCAGCTGTTCCTTTACGCTATATTAAGTCTAACTGAGTATATTATTCAAACCAAAGAGTCTGTATTTTTGTTTTCCTAATAAAGATTTCAGAAATAAATTTTATGAGTAGGAAAGAGGAAGCTTGGTTGAACTTTATTAATGGCTATAGTAAAAAAAAACGTGGCTTCTATTGCAGTAAAGCAAACAAAGGGCATACTTGGAAGTCCTGAAAAACAGTTTTTTCTAATTATAGCCTTGCTTTTGTTTTTCTTTTGGTCATTACAAACTTCTTATTGCATTCAATATAGTCATATATACTTGTGAGGACCTTCTTTGAAATAATGGCTTTTAAAACCCTTTGCCTCAACCTTTACAATAAAAACTAAATGCCTTAGCCCTAACTTAATAAAAAACTAACCCTTGAAACCAAGACATAACCTTCCAACTGCCCTTTGACGTATTTATGACTGGCTAAAATGTCCTTGCTTTCCGAAGATCTGTAAATTAAAATTTCGTTCCAGTCCTCACTATGTATAAAGTACAAGCACACAATTTGTCTTGCTGTCTTGATGTGTTTGTTATGGTTTTCATCAACTTCCTCTAATTTGTTAAATCTTGACCAGGATTTCAACTTATACCCACTTCCTAGAGAGGAAGAAAAAAAGACTCCCTATGTTTGAAAATAAAACATCCCTAATTGAAAAAAATAAGTCAGCAGGTTTCAACTTCCTTGTTCACAGTTGTGGAACACAATGAACCATAGAAATCAGCTCAAAACAGGATAAACACCCAGAAAATTAGTAACTTCAACATACCCAACATTAGAAAAAATAACAACCTTGAACAATCTGCTTTTGTTATTTCAGTTACTCTAAAAGTGAAATATTTCCCTCCTAATGTTTGAAGACATACTGGACTGGTATATTTAGAATAAAAGAAGTTGGAGAACTACTTAAGAGTCATTTACAATCATTAGATGTTAACAGATGACATTGACAAGCAGCCTGGTGAGTTATGAACTCAGGTTGGATAAATGTGGGTTTGACCTCGCTCATTAAGCTTTAACCTGGCACTATATGGTCCAGGCATTTTAAGGATGTAGGAGGTATTCTGTGGAGTGTTTATAACGGTGCTTTTTCTCCATCGACAAATGAATCCTGAGTTATCCTTCTGTCTGGAGGATGGCCCTATGACTTTTCCATCTGCCTGGCAGGGAGGCTCAATGGCCACGGCCTATCCTCCACCATTTCTCCACAGGAAGAATGTACCTTCCTCAAATATGCTCCACTGCTCACGCCCTCCTCTGCAAAACTACTAGCCTATGTGCTCTACAGAACTGATTACTAACCATGGCGTTCTTAAACCCCAGAGGTAATTTTGCAGCCAGGAAATACATGGAAAGATTGTGGAGTAGCCTAGTTCAACTAATTTGACAGAAAAAACATAAAATATGATAGAATTTTTATTAAAAATCCACATGCAAAGTCAGCTATTGTTCCTTAGCAAGACCTAATGTGACCAGGGGCACATTAAGCTAGCAAGCAGACAAGAAAAGATCCTTAGCTAAACAGTAAATAGGCCTAGAATACAGCAGGACTGTATAGCTATAAGTTGGCCTGGCGAATAAATGGATAAAGCTAAAAGTGCTTGATAAATAGTTGAAAATAATAGTTGACAGTAATTGATATTTGGTAGGCTTAAAAGTAATTGATAATTGGCTTAAATAACTAGCTGAATGAGATAGATAGCATGACATGGTAAAAACACTTCTGCTCCAAATGGCAGTAAGAATCCTCACCAAACTGACCTTAACACTGTCTTTAATTGAATGAAAAAATATTGTAACAATATCTATTTTGTATCATTATTATTTAAATAATATCCAGTTTGAATTAATACATTTGCAGTACAAGTGGTGGTGCTAATGAAGAAATTCAAAGATCATCTGAGTGGGCTTTCTGGAAACTACTACTGCCAAATAGATGAATATCATATGTTAACATGAGCACCGATGTCCTATTTATCAGATTGTAGTAGTATGGTTAAGTGTTGCGCGTGAATGCATCATACGTTGGTTTCAGACACCTGGATAGGCTCTCTTCTCAGTTATGAGAAACCTGTATGGCACACCTGAAGTACTTTGATAAAAACCAGGGTGGAAAACCACATTCAAGTTTCTGAACGATCTTTGTACTGACTGACAAAATGGAAAGTCAAACCCAACTTTACACGGATAATCAGAAACCTGGATACTGAATCATGGTTGTACAGATGTGAAGGACCAGGTGTCTCATGTTCTGTGTAATCACAATAAAGTGCACATGTTATGGGACATTATGCAGCCTGATTTTTCATGCTTCAAGGTCTAATTTTAAAGCATGTAATGTTGCTCTTCACTACCTGCAAAAACCCTATATTTTTATTCAGAGCACAGAAGCTCACGATGAGCGGTCCTTTTATAAAAATTCCACATTTGTTTCCAGGCTTGTGCTGTCAGCCGGGCACATTGTGGAGTGATGTAAAGCGGCAGAATTTCCCCCTAAGGCTTTGATTCACGTGTTGCCTCTGCACTGACTAATAGAGCCTAATCTGTAATTAATATTTCCACCACAAGCTGTCTCTGGCTGACTTCCGATGTGATGCTCTACCTGTAATTACAGCCAATAAAGTCTTGAAATCGCCACACTCGCTGCTCAGTTCAGGGTCATCACAGTTAATTGCAGGCTGAGACTTGATAATGGTCTTTTTCTCATGCAGGGCAGCTAGTGTCAGGAGACGGGCAGATTAAATGTTAATCTTTATTAGATGCAGTGACAACCACCTTTTTTTTAGAGAAGGATCAAGTTTCTGCTATTACAAAAAGATAGAAAAAAGCAAGAAAATAATTGAGAAAATTTAATTGGCCTCTCCTTTCATTTAAGTGCATTAAACTGCAATCTAAAGTGAAATAGATACAATAGACAGGATCATTGCACAGCTGAGATATTTTATTCTTTTCACATCCTTATGTCTCACATTCACACAAATGGCATCAGAGGATGAGATTTCATGGTCCAGTTGAGCGGTACCTACCAACTTAAATTGGCTCCAGCAAAAAAAAACTGGAGGATAAAATAACTTCAAATTAAAGAAAGGAAATAATGAAGAAAAAAACGTAATTTAGCTGCAGTATCTGTGTGTATGATATTATTTGAAAAAGGCACACAACCTCCTCTAAAAACACATTAGTAATAGCTTCAAAGGCTGGACCAGTTTCACACAGTCATCCTAGTGAGCATAAACTATTCACTTTAACCGCATCAAATGATGCATTTCAAATATGTAACAAATCTTTCATTCATAGTTAAAATACACCAATTACTTGCATAATTTTAACTGATGTCAAATCAGCTGAGGCAATCAGTTAAAATTATGCAAGTACCTACAAGAACAAAATGAGCATAAGTAGAAACTAAACATATTGCCTTGGTAAACAGCTTACTTTCTGAATAATTCACTGATGGTGTGCTGTTGTTAATTGGCACTCTTAATTTTTTTTTACTTTTTTTGAATCACATTGAGAACTTATGATTTAATAACACACAAACCCTCGAGGTGATGGAGTTTGGACCCATTTTGTGGCTTTAACATTTTTTTCTCATTTCTTTGGCAAATTTAACTTCACATAGCTGACGATATTTATTTGGGAAAATTGAGTGCTTTTTGCATTATTGGTTTGCTGAGTGGACATAATTCCACCAAATTTATTGAGGAAAAAAAACAAAAAACAAAAACAAAACACAAAACATGCATAAGTAATCCCAGGCCAAACACTTCTCATGAGGACCACATTCACTCACTCTCTTCTAAACATTCACACAAAATGTTGAGCAGCAATAAAATAAAACTTAAAGTAACACTGCAGAGGCAGGTATAGATGTGCGTCTAACCCATTCCACACCGGGCAGGATGAGTCAGAGGCGCAGCTCTACAATGACTGGTGGGTCTGACGTTGTTTGTCTGATGTTTCGGGGATGTGGCAAACAGTACAGAGTGACAACTGCAGGGGATGTTCTCACTTTGATGTTATGTTGCGGCTGTGCTCTGTAGCATCAGTGTTTGTTCCAGGTTGGAGTTGCTATAGGACCTCTGGAAGACCTCTCCACCACTATCAGCTCATCGGGGTTGTCATGCGCTTTGTAATGAAACAAGAGGTCTTGGATTGCCCGCTCTTCAATCTACAAGGACAGAAAAAGACAAGAAAAAGGGGACTGAGCTGGAGATACTGTGGGCAACCAAACCACACTTCATTTGAGGGTAAAAGAGAAAATGCTGACACTGAGAGCTTTATGATAATGAGTGTTTTATATAATGGCAACCAGAAAGCCACAGGAGAGAAAAAAGTGTTTCGTGAAGTTGCTGACAGAAGCCTGGCAGCAGCTGGAGAGGGGAAGAGAAGGCTGTCAAAAGACAAAACTGAAGGCACCTCGTTTTTGACCAGCGCTGAACAGAATCTGATGTTCATTAGACAAAAGTCTTCCACAGAGCGATAGAAAGAAGACAGGCTGTGGCTATATCACCCTGCAACACCACCACTATGGTTTCCATTTGGACGCTGCACACACACACAAGCTATACATTCAGTCACTGGCAGGAGTATGAATGTGTGGCAGAGTGTGTAAGCACTAACACACACAGACAGAACGTGTTACCTGGATGAGCGCCAGCGGCTTCTCTCGGCTGCGGATCAGCGCGGCTTCCTGCTGCTTCTCCTCCTCCACGATGGAGGCAAAGGTCACCAGGGAGGAGGGGGGAGGGCTGCCCACCGCTCCCAGCACCCAGGGCCTGAGGGCAAAGAGACGGGTGATACAGAGAGAAAGGGACAGAGGGAGGATGAGTATCGATGCCTGTGCAGTGATAGCGAAAGCAATGAGAGTGGAGGTGTGTGGAGGTTGAGTCAAACACTAGTGACAAGCTCCTGTGTGTGAACGGCCACCTGTCCACCTGACTTTCCAACCTCTCATACCATTACGTAACAGGCCTGAAGTTAAAATATGTCTCTATTATATAATATTAAGTTTTAAATGACCTTTGCTTTAGAACTGATGCAAACAAGACTACTGTCTTTTTTCTCTTTGCCTCAGTGATGCATTTGATACAGAGGATTTCAAAATACTGCTGGATCGATGGGAAAACAGTGGGACGAAGGGGGGCTGTCATAAACAGGTATTAATCATATCTGGAGAACACAAGAGTTTAAATTTCTTGATGATTTGGGGTCAGCGCACAGTGGCTGGTTTAGTTGTTCCAATGATAACAGAATTTCTTTCCCCATAGACCAATTCATTTGTTGAGGAAAAGGTAGAATTTCAGTTGACAAAGATTTTCTTTGGTGGACCACAGTCCTTTGGCTGAAAAGTCAAAACAATGAACAAAGAAGCTTTGAAAGTTCTTTGCGCTGAGGGTAGTTCAGGGAGTTATGTGATTAATGCTTTGGGGATTCTATGCGTCAGACCTTATTAACACTACACAGTCATTACATCCATTGTTTTTATAAAATATGGATTACAGCTGCCTAAAACACACTGTATAACAAGAACAAGAAACCTAGCTGATGAGGTAAAAACAGACACACGCCTTTATTACTGGCAAAGTGGGTAACAGTGATGGTCTAGGTCCTGGTTTACCCCTCAAAAAATCTTACACATAAAACAAAACACGAAATGTTATTGCTTGTACATCAGTCACTAAATTGTTTCATTTCTGCTCTAAAAATAATGTATCTATACACTTCATACATGAAAAACATTCCCATAAAAAAAACAGACTGCAAAAGGCACTCACTCTTAATATTTACATTCTCTGACCGTGAAAGTGCACAACCCATCTTGCTTGGTCCTATCCCACGAGGACCCTAAACATATTCGACTATTCGACACGACATGTAAAATATGACATGCAGCACAGCAGACATGAGCCCTCTGTCGTCTGATTTGTGAGCGTCTGAAGTGATTTCCTATTTTATAGTTTATATGTGAGGGTTCGAGACAGACGGCATTAATATTTCTGTTATAAATGTAGCCAACAACATCCCCAATCACTCGCTATGATGCATTTTAGAGTCAAATGGAAAGTGGAGTCAGTGTGTGTGTGTGTGTGTGTGTGTGTGTGTGTGTGTGTGTGTGTGTGTGTGTGTTTGTGTGTGTGTGTGTGTTAAACTTGCCAAGAGACACCTCTGGAAATGTTTATAGAAGACAGCAGGAGAGGGAAAAAGCCTTTAATCAAAGCACAAAGATTATAAAGGCATCTGTATTAATGCTGACTTGGGATATAGAAACAATGTCCCAGAAGGAGGACGGGAGAATAAAGAGAATATAGAAGGCTACTGCTGCTGCTTCCTGAGCCTTGATCTTGTCTGTCTCTCTGCTCATCAAAATAACAAGAGGAACCTGAAACCTGCTCCCTGTTCTGTATGATCCATTGTGACATGAAGGCTGCCCTTATCCATACTGATTAACATCACCGGCTTCACTTGAGTGATTCAAACAGCTGTTTAATATCTACTAGTCTGCTCTGAAGATTGCGGCATGAAGCGTGGGTAAACACAAAGCAGAGGAAGTATGATAGCAGATAAAACAGATGCACTTAAAAAAAAAAAAGGATAGGAATATGAAGTTCACTTTAAGACTTGAAATGACTTCCACAGTTCTGTTTCTTTTTTCTTCTTGCACACACACAAAAAAAGCAATGAATAAAATAAAGAGATAATCTGCCTACATGGACATTTGTTACATGCAATTAAACTAGAAATGCATATTTATGGACTGGAACTCATGCTGCTGTCTGTGTTTGCTGTGTTTGTCCAGCTGTCAGGGGATGTTGTAAAGGTCAGGCTGACTCAGTGTCTGCAGGCAGGTCAACCCAACGGGTCATTTCGAGGTGTTCACCTCGCTCAGACCAGAGTGTCATGCCTCTTCTCTGTGTAACGTTGATCTAGACAGTCAGCACTTAGATCCAAAAAGTTGTCCTATTGGACCTTTAACCCAATATATTATCATGTTTACACTGTCTATTGTCTCTATCCTTCCCTTAAAAAACAGGGTTAGATAAACACTGCTTGTTGCTTGCTCTTAAATTTCTCTGTCTAAAGGCAAGTGTCCCCACAAAACGAGGAAAGTTTTGAATTTGGGCTTTTTCTCAATCAAAAGAGGTTAGAAAAGAATCCGATAAATGTAACTCAATTAAGAAATTAAGTTTAAGACAGATTAGATTATTTGTAATGAGGTAATTTTTTAATTTAGGGAATGACTCAAATGTAAATGTGGTGTCTTTCTTGTATATAAAGTGTGTTCAGGCTGATGATTTTAAAAAAAATCTAACGGAAGAAGACACCTCAACAGTGCCACCAAGTGGAAACAGCAGCAATTGTACTGCAGAGTGTGATTGTGTGTATGCACTGTATAGAGATTCTCACCCAGTAGCTTTCTCTGGCCCGCTGCTTTCTGCACCTTTGAATGTGACCCTCTTGGCTGCAGCAGTAGCAGTGACAGGGGACCCCTGAGCGCTTTGGCCTCTCTGGACTCCAGTTTGTCCTGCTCTGATCAAGCGGTTCTCCTCTTCCTCCAGCAGCGCCCGAAATGAGCATGAGGAGGGCGGGGACTGGACTGCTGTTGCCCTGCGGATGCAAAGGAATTACACAGTAAGCAAGTGTGACAAGTTAATTCACCAGTAATTTATTCAGTAAAAAAAGGTTGCACTTTTGTGGCTACAGCTACCACACGGAACTGCTATCCAGGAGTACTTTTTTTGTTTCATAATGTCAGGTACTGTATGTCCAAAAAAAGCTTAGGCACTCTTAGTGTTAAAAATGCTTCCTCATGTATAAACAGTGTATTGTCCAGATCTCTACAAACTACAATCTAAAGCAGGTGAGGAGGAGGGGAGGACTGACTGTCAACAGGAAAGACATTATTTTGTAGCCGAGCTTACTTTTTGTTTTCTGCAAAAGAAATTATATTTCATACTTTTGAGTAAAAGCGCACATTTTTCTACCCACACTGAAGCATCTGACCACACAGTGATAACTTGATACACACAAAACTTGTTGCTGATATAAACCCTCTGTACAGACTGAGGAATCTTGGCTGACAAGAGGCAGGATTGGACTCATTCTTTGTTCAGAATCTATCTGCCTCCAACTGTATTGCACTACAGTTTTGTCTGTCACTTGTGCCTAAAAAAATATACAATTGTGGACTTGTGGTAACCTGAAGAAGTCCAATATTTATTCTACTTGTGCTCTGTTGTGGTCTCCACCATCTCCTAAGAGCCTTTGTGGATGTTAAATATTTCACTATGTTTACCAGCACCTCTCAGCTGCTGTAGGACATGATGCTGATGAGACTCATGAGAGTGATATTAAAAAAAAAAACAAAAAAAACAAAAAAACAAAATAGAAAAGCTGCCAGCAAAAAGGAAAAACACAGCTGAAAGACATTCAAACCCTCCATGGAGCTAAGGAATGAGTTTGGCATTCCAAGCACCACAATCATGAACAAGTCATCTGATTCGTTGTCAGTGTAAGAATACTGATTGAAGCCTCTTTAAACTTTCATCATACCCATTAACAGGAATCAGTATCTTATTTTTTGACACTTGTGAGTAGCTGACAGTAGTGGTCTTCATGATTGCGCTCACTCACCAGGCCTTCCCACTGCTCTTGGATGGGGTGACTGTGGGGGTTGGTTTGGATGCTGTGGACTCCACACTGGCCTCCTTGTTGGCGATTGCCAACATCTTTCTCTGCTTCTGAGACAGTTTAGCAGGAACAGGGGAGTGCTTAATGCTGGCGCTGACAGCAGACAGGAGGAAAAAATATATATACTGTTAGCTGAAGTGAACAACAGAGAAGAAATAATGTTCACTTGTGTGGCAGTAAAGCTTTCCTTCAGACTGAGCAACAGGGAAAAAAGCTTCACTTTTTTTTAAAAAAAAGGGTCTCACAACTTCTGTAACATCAAATTCAAGGAGTTTACAAGGATTTTCTAAGCCAAATTCCCTCTAATTTAAGGACCCAAACAGCACAGTTTGAGGCATGGATCAAAGGTAATTATTGTTACAACACTAAGAGTTTTTATAATGAGTAACAGCAGGCTTTACAGAAGCTCAGACAACAATTAAAAGTGAGAGAGGCTTGAATGTGTGAACACCTCTAAATTGTGTTGTATTACAGTGATGGCAGACTGTGTGCTGTCTTGCCTTCTCTCTTACACAGTGAAGTAAAAAAATGCATATGACACAAAGATGGGACAGTGAAGACACACTTAAAGCCAGTAGAACACAGCATATTGAATATCACGTAAAAAGAAGGTTTCTTAAATAAAATGGTCACAGATTTCAAGGACTGGTGGAAGCCTTGGGGTAAGACAATACAAAACAGTACACAACAGTCATTAAGTAGTTGACATTACAAAGTGGTCCATTTGTTTGCAAATAATATTTTGAAATAAAATATATACAGCAGACACCTCGTACCTTCCAGGGCTTTTAGGAGTCACTCTGTGAGTCTGCAGAGAGTTGGCCTCCATGTCCATGATTGTTCTCATGTCCAAGACTGGGGGTGGATGAGCAGGACTGCAGATTTTAATAACACAGTTACACAACGCTCTCTTTTCAATACTTATTTATGAGCTGTGGACAAAAACATATTCTCTGTTCTCCAAATCTCTCATTAAAATGAAGTGGGAGGATAAAATGTCTGATTTATGTTTTTAAGTCTGATTGACTTGTGTCTTACCAGGGAATGACCTTGGGGATGGTCTGTGGAGCAGAGGTGGGGGGAGTTGGGGGGAAGTCCTTCAGGGTGGTTGGGGTGCTGGGTGGGGTTTTGAGCCTCTGACTGAAAGACTTCTCATCCTATTAAAAATGAAAGACAGTTTACCACTGATCCACTGTACTATGTCCATCGATATGTGATTAAAAGTACAAACACAAGGTAAAAATTACTTTGTGTAATCTTTTTATGACACACTGACAGTAGTCAGAACATAAAATATCCCATAAAACATATCATCTGTTAAAGTTTAAGTTAGGTCAGAAGATAAGTTTGTGTTTAAATGACCGCAAAGGACTGCTGTAGTGATCAGACATTCACCTCAGCTCTGTCATGGAAGACGGGTGACTGGATGTCTCGGGGACTGCCCACCCCCATGTAGCTGCCCTCTGAGTCGGACGTGAGCAGCTCCTGCAGGGACTCCGTAGAGTTTGCCTTGCCTGACTTCACCAGGGGCGGTGAGACCACTGAGAGGAAAGAGTGTGTTATTGTGATTACTTTGCATTACACAACTAGCATGTGATGCTTCTTATTACTCAAGGATGTGAGCGACAAACCAAAAACACTTGATGTGATGTGTGGATACGTGCCGGGTGTGTCTGAAGTTTACCTGCAGCAGGTGGGCTTTGAATGATATCAGAGAGAGTGTAGCCTCCTGAGCTGTCAGAGCGACGCCTTGGTTTCTTTTTAGCCTTTATCTTAGCCTTCTTCAATAGGATTTCCCTTGAGTTATTGACATGGTAAAATCATGAGCACAATTAATTTGGGGCACCACTTTTGTATATTTTAAACTTTACATCTACACACAAAACAGTCATGACCCTGTTTTCCTGGTCTCTACCTACATTTCTCCACATATGATGTGAAAATACAAAACTCTGCACAGCAGCAATAAGAACAAGTATGGGGATACTGAACATTTCTGTTTAAGTACCTGCAGGAGTGATCCTGTTCTGCTTCTGGTTTGGGGCTGAACGCTGAGTCCACATCCTCATCCTCATACACACTGAGGTCTGGGGCGCCATGATATGGAGTGATAATCCTCTTTTGCATGGCTGGGATCTGAATGAAAAGATAAATAAATAAGTAAAAAAAGCAACTGAAAATTTGTTGAGCTAAGCCAGTTCAGTACTAATAGGTCATTAGAACCAGGCTAAAAATTACAAAGTCTATACCTTTACATAAGATTTAAGAATGTAAAACATACACAATTAGTTTAATCAACTGTGAAAAAAATACCTAATATATTCAAAAACTTACTGAGTTTAATCTGACACTGTTAATCACATTTATTGTTAATTTTTGACATGTTCTTGAAAAAGTTAGTCTTTTTCATTTCTGTATTTGGATTTGTTTTTATGGACAGAGAAGAAGCCGAATAGAGGCTGTCAGAAGAAGTTGCATTAAGCTGCAAGTTATATAACAAGCTTAAAAACAGTAATGTAAGTTTTTCCCAAGTCATGTCTTTTATTTAAGACAAATAGCATCTGGTAGCTACAGGTTACTGAAGCAACCACAGTTGGAGAGATGAGAGAAATGTGAGTGTCAGAGCAAAGTGAAGAGTGTAGTGAGCCATTTTCTCTGTAAACTAAAAGACTGACATCAAAATCTGACAGTTATTTTTGCTTTATTAGATTACTTCAAAACTACCGAGAAGCTGTTTCTCAGCATTGAAATTAATTGCAGTTTAAAAAAAAAAATCCAAACTGTAAGACAAAAAATAACTAAACATTAAAGTCATGGAAGGAATGAGGCAGACTGGGATGTTTCTAGGGGGCAGGGTGACTCACCATCCTCCTGTAGGCAGCAGAGAGCTCCACAAGCACTTCATCACTAAGAATATCCAGCGCTCTGAGGGAAACACAAAAACCAAAGGGGCAGACAGACAGACAGACACACACACAAATATACAGATGAGAAGAGATATTTTTACTTCTCTCCTGCTGCAGAAAGGATTCATCCTGCTGTAAATCAGAACCTCTGTGTACATAACTTTACTGGATACATACTCAAGTTAGTCTTGTACCAACCGATGTGTACTAATGAAATCATAAACAATTTAAATGAGACTCATTACAGCACTGTGTTCAAAGTGTTCTAGATAGAATTTCTGTAGCTATATATAAACAATTAGAGACAAAAAAAATATGCTGAAATGCTTTGATTTAATTAATAAAAGATCTCTACAAGATTCAAAGCATTCAAAGCCTCTCCACTGCGGGTAAGTTTCTGGTTCTCACTTGGACTCCAGCAGGGCGGTCATGTTGAGCACGATGAACTGGAGACAAGAGAGTTTAAGTTGCTCTGCGTTGTACATGGCAGCAAACTCCAGCAGCTCTGCAGCATTCTTCAGAGTCACTGCAAGCAAAACAAGAAGCATTGATGAGGATTTCCAAGAAAAAAAAACTGTTTTAAATGAGTAAGTTTTTTCTGATAGCAATTTCCATAGCTTCAATTCATGAACCGGGCTGCATTCATATCATTTAAAGAAAGAAACTGACAATAGGACCAACATAACATACAATTCTCAGTGATGACGACTTCACACATCTCCTTCAATCGAGTGATTAGCAGCTGGTCGGCCACAACCAACACGCTGCAGACAAACTCTACATTCAGAGAATCTGTTCAGTAGAGAAAGAGAACAGTAAGTCCCAACAAAACTAAAAACATAATTAAAAATCAAAATTGTTTAGTGCATTCAGTCAAAATAAAACTCAAAAGCTACCTTTGATGGTGGGAGACTCGTCTGTGTAAATATACTCGAGAATGACCTGCAGAATCTCTGAGCTTGTGGGCATATCCACTGCACTGCAGGATGTGGCCTGAGGAGGCGCAAGACAACATTATTATCAGTAAGTGCATTTACCATTTACACTCTTTTGGACAAATAAAACCCAGGTTAATGAATGAGACAGGGTGAAATAAAAAATGGCATACCTCAATCCAAGGGTTTCCAAGCATGCTTTTAAAGTATTCTGCAAAGAGGATGGACACAAAAGTAAAATAATTTGTGATTCACTTTGAGACTTACTTCAAAACACATTCAACAACCATAATATTTTAAGTTAGATTCACTCATTTAAGCACTCTCAACAATTGATAATAAAAGAGAACAGCAGTAAATTTGTTTCTTTGCTGATCAATGAATGAATCAGTTTTACCTAATCTTGCACAGAGGACGCTTTTGTGACACTGATACTCTTTCCCATCTTCAGATTTCAGAGTAACATCACAAAGATAGGAGCTGTACACACACGAAAATACAGCAGTTTAAGAAATGTACATATAACCTCTAGCTGTAACAGTTCAATATTCACTCATATACGCACCATTTTTTCTGGTAGAATTTGGGTTTGTTGCCTGTTTTCTTGTTTATAACTATGATCTTTCCACTTTCATATTTGACCCCGTCCAGTCTGTGAAGCAACAAAGGAAGCATGATTAACAAGACATGACACAAAATCGGATCTTGCCTGAGGGTTTGGAGCACACCAGGTCTCTCACCGTGCTGACAGACTTCCCAGGCCAAGCTTTTTTGCAACACCCTGTAAGGTTTTCACTGGGTTGGCCCCTCCCTCGTTGGCCGTGGTCTTGTCACCTTTGCCTCCTTTCCCTTTCTTGCCAGGCTTGCTCTTGGCCTTGTCACCATCTCCTTTGGCTGCAGGGGAAAGAGAGTGATACACCTCCAGGGCTGAACGACCTCTCAGGCCCAAGTCCTGCAGGCTGCTGATAAGCCTCTCCTGCTCCGAGTCCTGGCCAAGACAGGATGAGACAGTGGAACACACTCATGAAATTGCCACAGCTCTTCAAAACTACAGTTAATATACAGAGTGAGGCAACAGTGAGTAACTTTAAAAACTGTTTTCCCTCTTTTTCTCACCTGGGTTTGCCCCATCACAGTCCCTGAGACTCTTGGCCTGGCCCCATGAACCAGTAGCTCACAGGAGTCTGTGTAGATGAAGTGCAGAGCGTATTCCAGCATGTCCGCCGGGATCTTCTCCAAAATGATCAAATCGCAGCCCACAGCATCTTCGCTCTTCCTTACTTCTCCATCAAGCTCCTCATCAACTTTGCAACGCTCAGACATGAACTGCTTACGGAAGAACTCAGACCTCATGGACAGGATGTACTTGTGGGCTGGGAAGGTGCGATCACCAGCCTGAAGGGTCACATCATGGATGCTGTCCATTTCGTCCGCCTCGTCCAGAAGGCTTCGGAAGTTTTGGGAGAAGGTTGATGGAGAAATTGTAGGAATCTCATACAAGCTGGGTAAGAGAAACAGGGAGGGTCATTTTATGATGATCAAAAATGAACACTGAAAACAAAAACATCAAGCACATAAACACAAACAGTATCATCTTTGAGACAGATTTGTGTAGACTGGAGACAATAAATCTTTAAAAAGTCAGGTGTAATTAACACAGAAAAGATAGATATAAATCTAGAACAGACTTTTCCAATAACAACAAAAGGATATCTACAGTAAACCCACATATATCATCATGTGTCATTAAAAGAACAGTATTATTATGAAAAAAGGGTCTTTCATTAGTGCTGGCTGATAAAATGATAACAAAAGGAGATTGCAATAAACTTCACATTGACAATTATGATGAGGTTTGAAAGTTTTTGCCAGATACAGATAAATTTAATAGCCTTTCACGCAGCAGACATAAATGTAACAACAGCCAGCCAGTCTGTAGCACAAACTTACAGACATGTGACGTCTTGGCCCCTTTGCCTGCAGTAACTTGCTGCTTCTCTTGATCCAAGCCCAGTTTTTTTTTTTTTTTTTTTTTAAAAGAGCCATACAGAGCTCACTATGCCAAAGCGCTCAACATGAAGCCTGATTCTCCAAAAGCTGAGGAAAATTTTGATATGGAGGCGTTTTGGATATTTCAAAATTTGGTGAAGTATAGCATAGTATGCAGTTGGTCTGTGCCAATTAAGGCAGGACACATAACAAAACTTTTTTCTGCCATTACTTCAATAAGTTATTTCAAAAAGCTTACTTGTATTGTTTAGTTAAGTCAGGAAAAAAGTATTTTGTTAAATGTCACATTTATGTTATTGTATTGTTCTTGTTGATAAAATATATTCAAATACACTGGCTCCAATAAAGCAGTGTATGTTATTAGTAGTGAAGTGATCTAAAAAATAAAGACAATTAGACCCATCCAGACAAGATAAGTAGTTCACTATATCGCTTCATGTACAACCAGGTAGACGTGTCAATGTAACATTAAGCTGTAAAGTCATTACAGAGAATCTAGGGAGATCACGCTTTTAAAGTCAATCATTTTATTAGCTCCCAATCTTTTGAGGGGCCCATTTCTGCCTTTAGATGGCAGGGTTAGGTGCATGAACCTGAGGATGGGACTTTTAAACCTACTAGACATTCTTTGCCATTTCTCTATGTTATATTTTCCCAGGTATCACTTACCTGTTCAAACTTTCTTGGTGTTTGACTGCATTCGTTCTTGTTGGGCTATTTATACTGTACTGTTGGTCAAACTGAATTACCTTGTTGTAGATACTGAAAATAATGGAATTATGACATTGCAGACAATAACTACAAGGACTGTGAAAAAATTGTTGTTGTTAATAATGATATAATGATCATGGAGTCAATCAAGAAGAATGATCAAGATGGAACAAAAAAATTTTTTTTTGGATTATTTAGCCTTCTTCATCCACCTCAGATTTGTATCCCTTGCATCTGTTTTTTACTTTATGATGACTGGATGATACATTTCCTCCAGTTCCATCACCACGGAATGTAGTTTTAGCACTGTGTTTACACAGAATGTGTTTAAGCTTTTGTTTTTGAGTTTTATTACTGCACATTTTGCCTTTCACTCAGGCTTCATGTGACCACTAGTCCCAAAGTTTTTTTTGGTTTGACTTTGACTTTTTTGGTTTGACTTTGCAACATAAATTACCATTATGTATAATAATTACCATAATTATATTATTACCCAGCATTTTCTGATGCCTTAAGAGAGGGGTCCTACCTTGTTTTGGGGTCAGACTGAAGAACTCCAAAATTTCTGCCTTTAGAGTCCATGGTGATGCTGACAGCTCGGTGGACATATGGGAGCTTCTCCAGGCGGATTCGCTCGTATATGGTCCCCGCATCTGAATGGCCACAAACCTCCACGCTGACCTCTGATGTAAAAATAACATAGTCTTTTAAATAAAGCCTTCAGAAATATTTTTAGAAATTTGCTTTAATTTCTTCTAGGAATCCCTTTTACTTCAATGTTGTTGTTTTTTTTCCGTATCTCTAATAAACTTTAAATTATTATGTTTAGGTCACATTTACTTCTCCAAAATGACAGAGAAAATGAGAATATATTCAGTAGCAATGTCATACAAGTCGATTGAAATAATTTGAAACATCAACCAACTATTACAAAACTCTGACTTTTTTCACCTTTCTTCTCTCCATACTTCTTATATTCTCCAGCCCACACGCCACTGAAGCCCTCCCCCTCCTGAGTCACAAACATCATGCTGTTCCGGCTGAGAGCGATGTCCGACATGAAAACCTGACGCCCATACGCCCACCGGCACTGTCTCACCGAGCTGCCGCAGGAACGCCAGCAGAACACCTGACAGAGAGGGATACGGAGGAGGAAGAAAATTTAAGGAGAGCTGCAACAATGCGAGTCTTACCTACTATTTTCATCTATAGGACCCCACATAGGGTGGCCCGATACAGGATTGTATAAAGGTCTACTTAGTCGGTTAGATAACACAAGTGAAAGTAACACATTGCTAAAAGTAACAGTATATATTCTCTTGCTGTACTCATATTTAGACAGTAACACTGAAGTAAGACTCAAGTTTTTTTTCCATAATTTATTGAGCCTAATTTATATGTAAATTTTCTGTGAAGAAGTTGCCTTAATAACAGACTGAAACACTTTTGTAAATGTGCTTACCCTTCCAGCCTCATCTAATGCCAAGATGGTCACCTTTTCCCCTCCTCCCTCGTTCAGGATCTGTGGAACCACACGGTGGTCCAGACTACCACCACTGACCAGAACCTTTTTGATGTTTAGCTGCCTAAAAGAGACCAATCAAATCAAAGAATATGAAGCATCACATTTAAAGCCTTGGTGCAGAACACTAAATCGTTTTTTTTATAGTGGATCAGGTTCTTCATCACTTGGAAGAAGTTTATTTCGTTTCCAGCTGGTTTCATCACAGCATTCATAGGCACACACAAATCCAGCTAACACATATGCACAGTGCTGAACTAAGCAAATTAAAGACAGAGACAACATAACCGTTTCCAGTTTAGCGGTCGAGTCACTATCTGCTGCCAATCAAAGTAATACCCCAGGAGATGCAGAATGATGCAGATTAGCTTGAAAAGGTACCAAAGAATATAAAGTACAAACTTTAATTCTTTACAGAGATTAGATTTTGACATCTGCCTGACAAATATTCTGTCAGACATGACACAATGCAGTCTTTTGTGGGTAAGAAATGAAGACTGTATAATCACAACAAATTTCTCATTTCTTTTGCAATATGATGCTCAGTGCAAGAGTGACTGCTACAAATATTTTTGTTAAACTGAATCTTTAACCTCTTTAGTCTGTTAAGTAAAGAATCAATTCAAGGCTGGTTGTGTCCTTTTTTCAGTGTAATAAGTTGTACTGTCCCATTTACCTTGAAGCCGTTTTCTTGCACTGGTAGTCAGCTAACAGGTAGACGTCCCCCTTTTCAGTCACAACTACAGTGGCTCCATCACTTGCTGCTGCCATAGCTACGGTCACATCCTTGTGATGCAGGGCTGATACCTGACGGGGGGCTGTCACACACTTCTCTCCATTAGGATCCAACAGGTAACCTAGAGATAAACATAAAATGAAGGACAAAGTATACTCTATATTAGTATATGAAGATGCCCATATGCAGGATGTGTTGCATACATAAATATTGGCCTTTGCTTTAAAAAATACATGTAAAAAAAATAAAATCACATCATAGCCTTTTGTGTCCTCCACCTCTGATATGATGGATGGTCTTCCATCCTCAATATACCTTTTTCCTACAGAAGTAAATAAACATTTATACCATTTCTACTACTACAACAAGATTTGTATTAATAAATCCTAAAATATCAGGAATATTCTATTCTCTCTACTTGGGCATGGTTACACTTATACTTTTAATACTGTTCAGCCACATATTTAAGAAGATGTGTAATTCTATTTTGTAATATGAGCTCTGCTGACATTTAAATGTTGAGTCTTACCCAGCTGGCCTCCGTTGAGTCCCATTGTGTAGACAGCCTCTCTGGTCCACAGCACTGTGTGGAACCTTCCAGCTGCAACTCCAATCACTGTCCTGCCCTTCAGCATCTTAGAGAACACCTACATACACAGTATATTATTACAACACTGAAACTAAAGTGAGCAGAATTTAAGAGGTTCTGGAATTCACATTGAGGATAATTCTCAACACATTTATAAAAAGCCTTATCAATAACATATGCAATCTTGTATTCTACAAAACAGAGCATCCTCAAACACTGTCATTTCAATCACCAAAACAAGCAAATCTCATTTTGTATACAAAGATTTTTTGTCACATGCACCACAAAATGTCATTGGTTGATATCATTAGCCTCAGTAGTACCTCTTACCTGTTTAGGGACATGTGCGGATGTAGGAGGAGGAGTCAGACCTAGCTGGTGAAAGGTGTTGAGACCAAAAGTGTAAACGTAGCCTTCTTCTGTTAACACCACAGTGTGGTCTTTGGCAGCTGCCACCTGGGAGCAGTGGTGGGACATCAGACCCTCTACCATCCGGGGAACCTGGAGAGACGAGTGAAGAGGGAAGAATATTGAAGACTGCAGAGTTTCCTCTACATTTACTCACAATAGCATCCCATGCCTGCATTTTTATCACAAGGGTAATACTCTGTGTATAATACTGCCTATTTATAACCATCTGCTGGCAGTCACAGAAACTGCACTGTCTGAGTAGGATCTCTGTTGTTTTCTGTTGTGCTTAATTAGTTTGCTGCAGTCTATGTGGAAGAACACGTCTGGTCAGTCTTTTCTTAGTCAACGAATCCTATCAGTCCCATGTATTCATATCCTATCTTCCAGAGCATGAAGCTTACAATGGCCAATTTCTGTTTTAAATTTCCAAGGTATTAAATCAACTTTATGTTAACTCCTCAGTTCTATAATTACAGGAGTATATTATATCGAAATGCATTTCTATTATTATCCCCCTTCATGTAAATAGGATGGTCACAACATTAGGAACCCTTCCAACATGAAGTCCAGTTCAACAGGACTGCAAACTACAACCTCAGCCTAAGACATACAATTAAATTATAGGTACAGTTACATTTCTGACTTTGAGGAAGTTAGCCTCCAGGGTAGGCAGCTTCAGGCATTTAAGCAAGGAGAAAAAACACATGACCATTCTGTGCTTACTGTGTGTGGCAGTGGTCAGGGAGGAACCTCCACCTTATCAGTGATGGACAACATGACTGGTGCAAACCAATTAATTAATATTTACCAACAGACCTTCAAAGCAATGATGGGAAAGTAAACACTAGAAATGTTCCATACAACTAATTTCCTGACATTAAAACGAAAATTTAAACTTAAACAAGTCCACTATTCTAAAAATAAGAAAACACTCATAAAAGTATCAAAACTGAGGAAAATATAAGCTATTAAGTCAACTGTCCTAAAAAAGATACACTGTTCCATTAATTTGAAACCATTTACTATATTCTTCTATAACCAAACTGTATTCTAAATGTCACTGAAATGTTTGTAAATTCTGGCAAAATATAAAGAAAACTGCTAATTATTTTGTAATTTTAATATCCACATAAAGCTTAAAAAAATATTTTTTAACCAACTTGTATTTCTGGTACCAAACAGCAAAGCAGCAACATTTAATCAACACACTCTGTCATAAACGCAGTTTAACCTTGACATTGAGGATTTTTTTATTTTTCAGACTGACAACCACCATCTCAAGTTTATCATGTGACTGATTCTTCTACTTTACATGGAAGAAAAGACATCAGTTCACAAAAAGACAACATCTGGTTCATGTTTCCTTATCTAAATTCTTTACACACAAAAACTTCAGCTTCTGTTAATCAACTATATTTGCGGTTAATGAGGGTTTTTTTTATAAGCTAATTATTAATTAGATTAAAACAGACATCAGTAATATTTTCTAAGGTCAGCGGAACACTTAATTTCTGAGAAAAAATAAGAATGGACTAATTTATAGAGGTTTAAACTTTGCTGCTTAAGTGGTCACACCCAAATGAGCTCCTTTAAAAACTCTTACCAGGTAAGTCTGCTCATCACCATGTCCAAGTCGTCCTCCTTGTCCATGGCCACAGGTAAAGACCTGGCCTTTCTGAGACAGGAACACAGAGTGGAACTTACACAGGACCACCTACAAGGAGAAGAGGCAATTAAACATGAACATAATAATAATAATAATAATAATAATAAGTTTTATTTTTGTGCTTTTAGTTTTAGAATACTATTTCAGATTAAAAGGAAAGAAGTTTGTCCACTGCTGATTAACCTTCTTGTCATTATAATTTTGACCTCATAGCAGAGGCTGCGATGCATCTCTTTCCATGTGCTTGGCCAAGCCCTCTTGTAGTGATAGTAAAACACTATGCCAATAAAGGCCAAGGCACAAGTGGAAAAGCAAACATCATTACTAATACATCGATCCCCTCAAGCTCTCAATAGAGCGCAGGGATGTCTCCCAAAGTATCACATTGATGTGGACAATCACACACATGCACACACACCAGAGTAGTTCATTTAATTAAAAACATGTCATTGTGGAATTAATATTTAACCTCTGGCACCTGCTGGATTGGGCTAGAAAGACAAAGACTATACGCAGTGCCGCTGGGTCATTGTGTGGCCATGAAATAAGATCCATTTGGCCCCCACAAGGCTTTATGAAATTACGCTGCATGACAAGTACTGCTGAACAGAGAGAAACCACCTCAAACATAGGGTTTCTTCTGTAAACACCAATAACAGAGTGACACAAAGATCTGACTCATTGTTTCTTCACAAATACACAAACCATGTACAAATGCCAAGTCCGACGAACAGGTCAAAATGATGGCATATCTAATATGGTTGTTCTGCCGTATAACACCTGGTGCGTACACACACTAGTGGGGGGTGGTTGCACTGGTGCCAGCAGCTATATTAATCACACTAAGAGCACCCACATGATAAATGCATGAAACCGTACCCAGGCTGGAACAGTCTAGCAGCATGGTTTAACCATGCAAAGACCAGCTAGACAAAGTCACAAGTTATAAGACAACGCTAATCAGCCATCGTCTGACACACCAGATGTGCCGATGTTTGACTCAGTGAAACAACAGGCCCTTCAGTGAAAATCATGTTTTTTAACCTTGTTAACATATCCATACGGTGGTTTTATATAATGCAAGACATGTCATGAGCGAAGCAATAAACACCATGACAGAGAAATTCCGCCTTGGAACTACAGTGCTCAAATTACTTGAGAAAAATACATTCAGCCAGAGTTTGATAAAAATTACACTAACGGAACCAACCCCATCAACTTGTGGGATGGGGCCACAGTGAATTAAGTTTCATCAGAAGAGAACTCAGTTGTAGCTACAGTTCACTTTTTAGTAAGCTAAGTCATACTACTTTAAAATGATGGTATAGACCTGTTCTGTTTTTGTATTAAACCAGCAAAAAGACAAACAGCAAGCCTTCATGCATTACCAAAGGATGTAAAGTACGACAGTCAGCCTTTTGCAACAAAACATATTAAAGCCTGAAGCCACTTCTTTTATTTATCCTGGGGACAGAGAGAGTTCAAGCCTAAGTATTTGTCAGCTAGTAACTTTATTTTCAAATGTTTAATCTGTTGACTGTGTCTAAAAATATCTGCAGCATGCTAGTTAATGTTGGCTAATGTTAGCCTGCCAAGTTTCATGATGATTCATGAGGACATTTTATATATCTTGGGAACTTTGACATAGAAAGTTACATAAACATGAGTCAAAATGTTTAATAGTGAAGGTGATGATGAGGTTAGTGTGTTTGATGAGCTGAGGCCATGCTTCAAGCAAGTAGTGGAGGGGTGGGTGAAGGTAGAGGTGAGGACTATAAATCCATGTGTACCGCGAAGGCAAAGTTGAAGAGTTACATCAAAGCTAGTAAAAAGGATAAATGAAATCATTTAATATTAAGAAAATTTCTAAATATGAGATTTTAATGAGTTTTTAGAGGTCTAATCAATGCCTGAGGAACTCCAAAACCCTTTCAAGCGTAACCAATATTTCTACAGTTGTGGTTTTACCTGAAGAAAGTATGAGTCAGTATAAGCCATGCCTAAGGAAAAAAACAACTTTTACAAATGGTGATTTACCCTTAAGGAGAAGGTTATATAATACATGACTCTGGGGAGTGAGTGTTTTGCTGATTTACCCAGGTGGTGTGCCTTATCTCAAGTTACCATGTGCATTGGCTTTTTCGTTTTTTATGTTGTAGAGTTGAAGAGTGTGAGGCCATAAGCGGTCAGGACACATGTGAGTTGAGTTTTCAGTACAGGGAAGCCCTATACTGTAGGAATACACACTCTTACTCCCTGGAGAGCCTGTAACATCAGTGTGTTGTTAGGCTACCTGCTTGATGTAAACTCCAGTCCTGGCAAACACATCCACAAGCTCAGGGTGCTGTCGGCTCTCCTGATTACCATGTCCAAGACTGAAATTAGTATTGTTACCCCACGTGTACACTTCAGTTGGGTCTGTAATGGAGAAGAAAACACAATTACAAGTGCAGTCTCAACACTACTTCCACCTGAAACTTGATTTAAACATTAGTTTTTTACTTCCATCAAAACCCTATGAAACAAGTTTATTTGAACAGCATCGCTCAACCACAAGGAAACATGAGACAATACAGCATGTACACAGACTTTTAAGAGGGTAAATAAGGTAGTGAATTATTCCTAAGCTAAAATTTAACTAGATAATACAGAAGGACATTATGTTCATACACAGTGAGTATCATATCCTCATAATTTTTTTGAAAGGTCTTTTTGCAAAATCTTAAAAGCACAAATAACAGCTAAAAAAGTGTATGACATAGCACAGGAATAATTAAATCCCTGCAAATACAAGTGGTAAATGTATCATTAAACAGAAGGCATCATCATGCTAATAATAAGGGTTGTGACACTCAACCCAAAAAAAAGGTACCTTATCTTTACCATGTCATATTGATCTACAACTATATCAACAAAAATACCCTCTTAGAAGGCAACAAGCCCAAAACTACAAGACCACCGATGTGGTCTCACATTAAATTTTGTTCTTTACATTGGGAAATTCAAGTACAAGTGCAGAGATCATCAGCTTTCTTACCAGTCTTTTTGAAAACAACATGTGATGGTCGGTCCTTCATTGTAATGTCCAGAACAGAGAGTCCCTCCTTGTCCTGGGTTGAGAGGATTCCAGCATGCTGAAACAATGTCCAGATGTTAAAAGAGAAAAGACATAGAAATAGGTGTAGTAATAATCAAAGTTAAGTAATCTTTTTTTGGTCCTTTAATTTCACCACAGGTTACTATGCATATTGTTGCAATACTAGTATAATATGGTATATGGGACCATTTAAAAGGAAATAACCTCAAGCAGTTTGACAAAAGACACCAGTATATTTTTGATGATTAATGTTAAACACTTACTTTGACCAGGGAGATGAGGCAGTGGATCTGTCCATAGAAAGCACTGCGATGTAGCCCGGTCCAGCCAGATTCCTTGTCCTTCACTGTCAGGTCAGCATTCTTACTCTCCAGCAGCCACTCTAGTAGGGCCTTCTTTCCCAGAGAAGCTGCCAGGTGTAGGGCAGTGCGACCATGGGCATCCCGCAAGGTGGCCGCATTGTGGCAGTGTGAAGTCAAGAAAGCCCTCAGCTGACTCTCAGAGCCGCTAGTTATGGCTGCTATCACTTCATCTGCATGCTGTGTTGAGCGGCATTTGGGGGTGCATTTTGGCTGTGGTAGACTCATCCTGACCTCCACCAAATCCACAGTGACAACTCCTCCCTTTTCTATTTCAAAGTCCTTCTGGCAGCCCACCACCCACAATTGCAATCAAACTCAAAACCAATAAGATGTGAGCTAACAAACCAAAAATACTGATACTACTATCACATACTGTAACAAAGCTGCTCTCAAAGAAAAAAACATGTATCACCAAAAGGATGTAATGGTTAGGAGTGCTAGAATTGTGCTTGTGTTGAGGTTCCACCGCACCCTAGCGACCCCCAGAGCCTTTCTGACTCGTTTCAGTCCACCATTTCAACCAAGAGGTGATTACAAACTAAGGTGCTTGTAGAATAAAATGGCATCAAGAATTCCATTCATACAAAACCTTTAGAACGTTTTATACAGTATTGTACATATTAATGTTTGAAAAAATAGTGTCTCCTCTTTATAGTCTTAAATAATTTATAAAAGGCAGCAATTTTAACAACCCTCTGACCTTCTTGTACAGCAGTCCAACCATCAAACTTCAGGGGAAAGGCCACCTTTCCCCTCAAAATTCTCACTTCACTTTTCAACACTCCATAATTGTAGAGGGCACCTGAAGAAAAAAAAAGCGAGTTATTGATGAAAAACAATTGTCAGCATATACACTTTGTATACAGCTTTGTGTTTGATGCAGTTGTGAGATGGGATCAAAACTGCAAGCTCAAAGGTCAGGACAAGTTTGGTCTGGTTACTTGAGCGGCACAGGTCAGCTGAGTTAACAGGTTTGTCAAATAGCTATTTGACAACGCTGAGTGAGTACACTGAGTATTATGTCATTCAGACTTAGCATATAACGCTAATCTGCATATATTAAAGCCCATAAAAAGACTTTGCAATTAACTTTAATTTGCATATACTTATTACTTATGTAAATAATACGGGAGGTTCTCTATGTGGAGGGTTAGGCAGAATTATGTAACAAGCTAAGTTAGCCGGGTTAGCTTCTAAGTTTTCAGTGTTGAGTGCATCCTTTTCAACCCCTCGTCGGATTCTGAATGAGTAAAAAAGAGCTATCACAAGCATTATAAACGATTTTTTTTAATGTAAAAAGATTACCAGTCATATTTCCCATAAAGCGTTGACTTAACTGACTATTTGCTAGTATGCTGTGCCTAGGCACTCAATAACAGCTAATGCTAATGTTACTTAACTTAGCTCTTATGGCTCCAGAATAATAAAGTTACATATGAGGCCATATCACAATGTGCAGTTGCAACTAACACCAATCACTAGATAAAAGCAACGATAAGGGTGACGTTAAAGGGCCGAAAAAATGCTCAGTGACGTTAGCTACGGTAACGTTAGTTCTACCTTGGAAGCTAGCTGTTAGCTAACATTAGTATAACTGACACATCATCGACAGCTAACGTTGAAGAGCTGATTTGCTGCAGGAAAACAACCGTCGTCGTATTTCTTACCTTACGCTAGATAAAGAAAAAAGAGGACATGGAGAAAGTTGCATCAACAACGTACATTAACTGTGTCATAATTACAAATAAGAGAAACTAGCGATTTTTTCGCTGGTGCAAATTTTGACAGGACGACTTGACGCCAGAACCCCCGCAGTTAAGCGAAACTCTCACTAATGTCGAGACTTCTGATTGGTTAGTGCGTACATATCCGGATATGCTATTGGCTAATTTTGGCAGAGTGTTAGTTGCGCTCAGAGAGTGCTGTTGCTGTACCCGTGATGCCACAGTAAATTTTATTTATTTACTTTATTTCAGGGATTAGATAATAATCCTAATGTGGAATAATTAAATATATATATAAAACATGATAAAATAACTTCTTATGTATTTAATTGTACTCATATAAAATAAATAATTAATGATATAAAAAAATGTTAATTCACTTTTATTTGTTAAAAGTGCGTATTCAGTATGTGTAAGGGACTGTATGCATGTTGTGGTCTTGTGGATTTGTGTCATCAGCATAATTATGGTAGGGGATATTATAATATTTAATTGAGTAAGGGGGAACATGTAGATGTTGAATAGAAGAGCCCAGACAATGGAAGCAGTATCTTCGACTGTCAAATGCACCACTGAGATCAAGCAATAACCATAATTTGCATTTATGATGTATCACTGCTCAAATGGATGTCATTTAATGTAGTCTCAGGGTAGTGTCATGGTCAAAATCCACACTGGAGACCATAAAAGTAATTATTTTGCACCAAGAAGTAGCCTGTCATTGACTGTGAATATGGTGTACTAAAAACAAAAAAGCTCCAAATTATAGTTGTAACAACTCTTTAAAAATACCATAATAAACCTGAAGTATGGCTCTACCATTTGCGTTCTACTTTTCTAAAACATTTTTTGGATTTTCGACTAATTCAGTGTGGAACTCCTCCATGGTGCTTTTTTCAAAAGTTGCTGTAGGTTTAAAAGCATGTTTTGATTGATATTTTCTTCCAATTACCTGTTTGTAAATTCTATTTTTATTAGCAGAGAGGATCAATTTAAAGGAAACACAGTAAATATCACAAGAGGCAACTTCAGAAATATGTGGATCTTTGGAAACAATTGCATCTAAAAAATGTTCTTTATTATGTGTTGGACATGTTACATGCAGAGAAAGTCCAGAGCTCTCCAGGATGTTTAAAAGTTAATGATTACTGCCATCTTTGAGAAGTGAATATCAATTTAAAAAAATCCTTTATTTAGAAATATTCACTAAGCCTTGCATCAGTTAGTGAATAAATGCCTCTACTCGACTACATGTTTTATGACAGCAAGGGTAACCTGTTATTGCGTGGATTGAGATCTTGAATACAAAATGGTTTTCCTTTTATAAAAAAAAAACAACATTAAAATTCTGCTGAAGCAGTAATGCATCACCAGTACTAGCCTTAAAAATCTTATAAAACTCTGACAGCAGCCATTCTTCAACCTAAATTGTTCTTTTACCTCATACTTTTGGTATATTTTGCTTCTTCTTTATACTGAAGTAAAATGTTCAATGCAGGACTTTTATTCATATAGTATTTTTACATACTGTTATTGCTACTCTAGAAAAAATATTTTAATACTTTTGCATAGTACCAACTGAAATATTAAAACTACAGATTATCTTTTGACATATGGTTCCACAGGTTTCAGTTAAAGACATCAAAGCAAGGTATTTTTGATAATAAAATATCAATTAATAGGGACTTTCCAGCCAAGTTTAGTGTGCTTAAGACACTGCCTAGTGCAGTCTGTGGTTGGTCTATAACTAGAGTCAGATTAGATAAAGTTACTATGTGCTTTGAGTAAATTGTGTTGCTCCTGATGCTGGTCAAAACAGGAATGACAGACCTTGAATTTGCGCCTTGCTGTCTGGGGTAGACTGAACTTACAGCGGTGGGTTCATACCACACACAGTGAACAGAGGGAGATACTGCATGAGCTGAAAGAGGTGGGTAAGGACCTAGTCAGTCCTAAGAGATGCCAGTGTGGCTTTTCGTTCCACATCTACAAAGTGAACATGAAAGGTGCATGTCAGAGTTTGAAGATCATTTAAAGAACTTAATCAGTCCGATAAACCAATCACTTAATCTATCATTTATTATTGGCCACAAGACCAAGAATGTCAACATCAGACATAAACATATCAGACACACAGCAGACAACTGACACAGATTTCCACGAAACACTGTAATCATAGACAATTTTTACAGACTTGAGTTATAAAGTACAGATACATCTGTCAGGGTTAGTGTGTGACGTTTAGTCATTAATGCAATGGTGACAAAGTGTTTTATCATTCTTGTAGTTAGATTTTGGGTGGTGTATCACTTTCAGCCTGGATCCTGGTTTCATGGAATCGCTCAGGTGATTGTCATGTTGACTCAGGCTAAAAATTTAAAGGGGTCAAGGGAGGGTAAAGCTAGGGTTACAGTGAGATATACACCCAGGCTCCCAAATATGACATATTGATGAGCATGCCCCTCCTCAACATGCATGCATGAACACATCCACAGTTATGCTTCTCAGCAGTAATCCTGCATAATCCAGCAGACAATGTTTTCACTGGGAGGTCGCCACTTCAGTAATTCTCCAAAGGAGTCATGGAAATACAGCCTATTTAAAGAGATAAAAGAATACAACAATATCATTGTTTTTTAAACACACACATGTTTTTGAGCCCTTGACAATGAGGAATGTTACATGTTTTACCATCTTTTGATCAAGCATAATAGAAACACTTGCATTTATAAAAACTAAATCAAGTATTCCCCTCCCATTTTTAAGATATTTTCTTAAGACTTTAAGGACTTTGTAAACTTTAATTTGCATCAAGTAACATTTAGATCAACTCAGAGAATATTTTAAGTCAAGAGAATACAGTGGGAAAAGTGTGTTACTATTTTTTACATTGAAGTTATTAATTTTGGATGAAGTCAGAGAAATTATATAATCCTATTTAGCTGTGGCCCCATTTAAAACTGTTTCATGGTCACTTGAAGTCACTGGATCCACATTTGAGGGACATAATCAATGACATCCAACCAATGTGAGATAGTTTTTTCACACATTCATTTATTTTTCCTAAAAATTAAAAACATAAGATTAACAGAATTTAGTGTGTCAAATTTCCTGTTATATAAAATGTTGATTTTTTAAAAAAAAAGTTTTTGAGATTTTTTTTTAAAACCTTTTCCTCAAATCTGAGTAAGACAGCTTCAAATTATAACGAGTTTTCTTTTCTTTGCTGTCTTTAGTTTGGTTATTAGGTGGTGCCGCGCTGACAGACTATAAATCTTTACGATGATTTTCACCTATTGTCATTGATAATAGTATGGAGACTCATAATCCTACAGAATCCTTAAAGGGATTGTGACATTCCTAAATAAATAACATTAAGTAATGGTTTCAGTAATGTGACATTATCAGTGGATGAAATGATGAATGTGCTTCTTTTACGTACCTTCTACTCGTTTATATCAGTTCCCTGAGGCAGTAAGTTTTCCACTGAGCCTAACATATCAGATTATGGTTTGGATATCAAATCTCATGAAAGGCCCAGTAGATCAAAGTAGTTTCCCCACAGGATTTCCAAACTTTCCTTTCCCCTACATGTTGAGTCATTTCCCTACCAGACGACTTAATAACATAATTATTCAGAGCCACAAAGTGAGCGGCATAGACCTGAGCTGTCCTTCCAGCACGCATATTGTTAGGACGCCACAAAAGCTCCCTCGGGGACCCTAAGAAGTGTCTGGACTGGGGGCCACCGGACCAGGACGTTCAGGGAAATCCGTTTAGATTTTCACAATTAGATGGTTGACATCCAAGTTTAGTTTTGTGTAAAAACTACGCGTGCCATCAACATAAGCGGGAAATTATTAATTCATATTTGTGGCAACTTTTTTAGAATTTTCTGTTCACCCCCCATTTCCCTGAATAATGGTATGCTCCCTCCTTCCAGTGGTCTGCACTGTGAAGCTGGATTCAGTCTCTCCCTCCAGACTCCCGGCGTGCAGAGGAGCGACAGGCTGTAGGTGTAATTCATGGCACCTTTGGGAGACGGGAAGCGTTGGCTGTTTCGGAACAAGTAGCACGAGTGAGTTAATTTCCGATTTTACATTCTGCATCGGACTGGATTGATCTATAAAAAATAACGTGTCGCTTTTGAACACGAGCCTGGAGTTTGGAAACCATACGAGGAAGATAACGTTGAAGTTTGCGACCGTCGTCCACATCACCATTATCCTCATGGAAATGTAGACTTACCCTAAACGAGGATGGTTTAGGGGTAGTTATATGGAGTCTGAGTTGGCAGTGGGAGCAGTTTTAAGGCACAGGTTTAAGGATAAAGGCGGGAAACATAGTTTAAAAACTTTCCCTAGTTCCCCCGAGGAAGAACAAGGCCGCGGAAGAACAAGGCGGTAACTGAGTTGGATTGTTGCAAAGTGATCTTTGGGGCTACGAAGACAGATTTGTACGGTCCAAGATGCGCCTGTTGAGCTCGTCGTGCGGAGGTAACCGCGGAGAGAACCGAGGGAGATCTCATAAGTCCGGGATGATGCTTTTACTGCTTTTCCTCCTCTCCGTCTTACCGTCCTGTCAGGGCTGTCCGGATGGATGCTTGTGTTTCTCCCAAACAGTAAAATGCCAAAATCAGGACTTGGACGCGATTCCGCATTCTTTACCGGCCAATACCAAATTCCTGTTCGTTACAGGAAACAATATTTCTCGTATTAGTGTGGACTCGTTCCCAAGCCCCCTGGAGCAGTTAACTGATCTTTATCTCAGTGGGAATGAGCTGGAGTCTGTGGATGCAAAGGTATTTGACAACTTGCCAAACCTTGTGCGGCTGGACTTGAGCAACAACAAAATCCAGACTTTCAGTGAAAGAGCTTTCCCACATAATAACATGTTGCAGGCCCTGAACCTCAGTGGCTCTTTGCACAACCATTCGTCCATGGATGGGGTCCTGAGTGTCCTGCAGAGAGGAAACCTCATCCAGCTGACTGTCTTGGACCTGTCCAACAACGACATTGTGATTCCTCCAGATAACATGTTCTCCAGCCTCTCCAACCTGGTCAACCTCAGCCTGCAGAACAGCTCCATTGTTTCCATCCTGAACGGGACGCTGAAGGTGTCGCCACTGCGTGACCTTGACCTGAGGGACAACAGGCTGAGGGATCTGCCCACCACCGCCCTTGCAGAGTTCAGCCTCAAGCCCAGTCTCCGAATCTGGCTGGCGAGGAACCCCTGGCGCTGTGACTGCTTCATTGAGGACACGATTTTGTGGCTGAAAAACTCCACACAGGTCGTTGATGTGCAGAACCTGACCTGTGCAGACCCAGAGGGCCTGAGACACCAACTGCTGCTGCAGATAGAGCAGTCCCAGCTGAAGTGTTCAGGCGACATGGAGGGCGTGCTGGAAACTTCTTATGTTTTCCTCGGGCTTGTGCTGGCTCTGATTGGTGTCATATTCCTGCTGGTTCTCTATCTGAACAGAAAAGGCATCAAGCGGTGGATGTACAACATCCGGGATGCTTGTAGGGACCACATGGAGGGGTACCATTACAGGTACGAGATAAACTCTGACCCTCGTTTGGCCAACCTAAGTATCAACTCTGATGTGTGAGAGAGGGCCAGACACTGTCTGAGACCCCGCAGTGAGATATTAACAGATTTTTACTTTTAAGATTTGCATGAAAGTCTTCCTCCCCTTTCCCCTCTCCTCCTCATGATGCTATTCAGATTTGAAATCTGTCATGGCTCCTAAATAAATCCTCTCACAACCTCCATTTAACCACTGCCGCATGTCCTATACAAATACCTGGCAGCTGTGATGTCAAATGTGTTTTTTCCGTGTAACATTGCATGGACAATGAATCATGGAGAAGGTTTCTGTTTCTGTTTTTTTTTTTTTTTGGAGAGTTGCAGAGTAATATATTCTATTTTTACTTAAAGGTAAAAGGGATGGCATACATTGACTTTTAAGTGAAAAGAATAACTCAAAAACACATACTGCTGGTCATTGCATCCCTCTCATTTTTCCTCTGGTGCAGAGAAATACTATACTAGTTGTTTATGAGTTTGTTCTCTGTGAATTTGTGATAAACAGTATGCCTTTTTTGACTGATTATAGTGCACATTGCATAGTTTTGGATTTAGTAGGTGGATGTAATTGCTCTCTTTTCTGTGAAAATATTCAGCTCAATAAAAATGCCTTTGGATTGCTGGTACTTGTCTCAACTGAGGACCTTTTAATCTTGAAAACCGCGGAATGTGATCCAAAGGCTTTGACACAGCAGAGACACTCACTCTTGAGGTGGTGCCACAGTTAGCATAAAACATATGACGAACGCTATCACTATCTCCGGCTGTTAAAATGTGTTCAGAAATGTGTGAAACTCTACACTGTTTTCGTTAACAATTGAGTTTGAGGAAGTAGAGTCAAATAGAGAGGTCGAATAGATGACACTGAATTTAAATGAGCTCCTTCTAACTGTAGGTCTATAAGTGATGAGAGTAGCCAACTGTTAGCTTTCTCCTGTCCAATTTGCTTCCTGCTGTGAATCTGATAAAGATTCCTGGCTCCACTGCGAATTTTCCGCATAATGGCTGTGAGCTGCAGCCAGCGGGCAGGTTTCACATCCAACAGCCCCCCACCCAATATACTCCGGCACAAACCAAAAGCCTTTCAATATACTCCAGCTGCAAAAAAGTGGTATATGCTGTTGCATGGCACATGCTAATGAAGGCAAACTGAACCCTAGATTCTCAAGGGGCACACAAGAGGTATTATGGAAATGAGCTCAAGCAGCTTTGCCTCCCGTGTAACCCTGTTTAAGTGGAAGTGGCATCCTTGAAAAGTGTTTTTCATTAGTGTTTCTGCCCGACTGACAATTACTACTTTTCATGCTGTCCAGTTTCGTATGCATTAATAATTAATGTGTGGCATTGCTTTGAAGGGTATCCCATGCATTTTGTTTTCTGGCAATCTAAATTAATGAAGATGTTATGTCTGCACACGGGAATGACTGTGACTTTCCTTGGCCTTTTTTTCAAGAGCATCTAGACAATAATTTTCCTCTCCCTTCGGCTCCTCTCTTACACATAAACAAAACAATCTCTTTCAACTTGGCCTTGCATAGCCTGCAGCTACATGTCATTTGTAGTAGTGGCTCGTGCGTAGATTTCCCCTTCCCTGTGTCTCACAGCAACACAGTGTCGTCACGGCTTATCTGTATATTTCATTACAAGCAGCGTTTTTGCCATCAGCAGCTGTAGTAATTCTGATTGTCTCTGGATGTGTGTGATTAGGCTCGTTTCGACATGAGGAAGGGAAGCGCTGTGTAACACTATCTGTCCGGTCTGGTGCTCTGCCTGGTGTTAATGCTCTGTGTGTCTCCTGACAAACACAGCAGCCGCTCCACCGTCTCGGAGGAGCTCAGGATGTGTCGTCACACCTTTAGTTTCACACTCCTCGCCTGGAAATCTCTTTGTCTCTTGTTCAAAAACAGCTTTGCCAATCCTGGAAAAAAAAGGAGTGTGTAGTTGTTTGTAGTATGCTGCATGTTTTTATTACAGGTTTATTATTATTTTTGTTTTCAAGGTATTTTGTCATCAATCTTGTGTTTTAGTGATCACCTTAACTACTGGCTCTCTGAAATTTTTTGCGCAAATGTGATTTTGCAGGTTGGTTTCAACTGATGAAACACTCTGAATCTCAGAGCCTGTTAGTTACAAGCACTTGTTTCCTCACTATGGATTTTTAATTGTTGGAGGTTCATTTTGAAGATGGATATTCTCACTTCACCCGCACTCACACACAATTCCCCAAAGTGAGGCTCCTTTACCTCTTTGTCCCATGAGGGACGTACAGGTGCAGGCTGCTTACAACCTAATGTTTCCACAGAGACTGTCAGCGAGAGGTCCTCTTCCTCACGCTCTCTACAGATTCATATTAAAGAGTGATTTTGCCTTGCCACGCCTCAAGCTACGCTTGGCAGAGCAGGTGTAATTACAGTGGAGGGGGGAAAAAAAAGAAAGCATGCGAGAGAGTGAATGGTCGAAAATGAAAAAAAATATAAAACAGATGAGGCTCACTCACTGGCCCCTTTTGTGCTTGTTAACACTGGTCTCCAAACAGCCTGGACGTCTAAATAGCCGGTCATTGACTCATGGTGTCAGCTGAGATCCTGGGAGGCAGAGGTGGGTCTTGGGCGGCTCTCAGCTGTCTGTGAGAGACATTGACTAAAGCCAATTTCCAGACAGGAGCAGGACCATCAACTAACACCTGACTATTTTATGATTATAGACAGACATTTTATTTTATTTTTTTAAACTTAAATAAAGCAGATGTTAAATAAGTGTCATTGTCCCAGTTTGTCTAAAACAACTGATATTATACTGACAGTCAATTGCAGGCACTGACAATGGAATATACAGTAACATTCTTAAGCATTTTTACACTGGGTTTAAAGGATAGGTTGAGGATTTTTTTCAGTTCCGTTTTATACAGTAATCATGTTCCTATAATTTACATTGAATGGCTGCAAAGTTAAGGCCTTTGTTCTGTGACTGCTATGGAAGAGGTACTGAACAAATCCAGTCTTCTTCCAGTGAAAAACTACATTTTATAAATTCTGCTGCAGCTAAAAAGAGGTGTTATCAGTCTGAGGTAGACAAAGCAGGGGGGCAAAGTTACAGTCCTTTTAGTGCAAAAATTTTGTCCTTCCCAGCATCTCAGCAAGGAAACACTGTCCATACTGACACTAAAAGGTAACTCTGGAAAAGCTCCATTTGATTTTGGTAACTCACATTTTTGAAGCCTCATTGTAGCTCCAACCAGATATGAATCACTGTCCACCTTGCAGAGTAAGGCTGCTGCAGCCAATTAGGTTGCAATCTTTCATGTAATCTTTGACTTTAACTGCACATGGAAGACTTTTGTTCCCTTTTTTAAAGCCTCCCAGACAATGAGTCTACCGGCCTGTCTTCAAGATTTTGTCAAAGAAAAGAAAAATCTTATCCCCTGCTGCCATTTCACAGCAGATGGGCACAGTTAATACATGAGCAAACACATATATACCGAGCAAACACTCAAAAGAACATCATTTTAACATATGGCATGTAATATGTAATGTAATATTGTGTATAAATATGTAAACATGTAATAATAAATATATAAATGTGTAATATTTCCAACAATGATCAAAATCAGACATATCTGTAATTTTATTCAAGGAAAACAGTGTGTTTAATTTGATGAACTATTGCTAACTTCTTGTGTAACACCAGTTACAGAGCTGACATCATTTAAGTTCATTTAAATATCAAACTCAACAAATGCACGACAACGATGGAGTTTCTCTTGGAATTTAAACATATGTGTAATGGTCTATCTCTTCCAAAAGAAACAGAGTATTTGAAACTTTTTAGATGAAATTTGTCACATCTACTGTTCAAAAACGTGGTTATCAGTCAAACCCCGTCCCACCCTCTACCCCTACCCCATAACACGGCACACACAGCCACTGTTCCCTGCTCAGGACCATGTTTGTTGAGCCACATTTAATATGCCAGTGCACTTTCCTAGTGTTGAGAGACAGACTGGCAGGTTATCAGATTGCCAGAGTGCCGTAATTACATTCACCGCGCCACACTGGTCTGCTGCTCCACAAACACCTGGCAAGTTGCCCCAGCCGCTGACCTTTCCTTCAGGAAAAAAAAATCAAGCTATTAAAATGGCAGTCACATGGGGTGGATTTGTAGACAAAAATTATGATAAAGGTGAAAGATTTTTGTTTTGACAAAGCAACAGACATTTCCTCATTCTCTCTGATATGCCACTATTACTGTCGTGGTTACTGGATATATGCTGCGTCTAGAAAACTTGTTATCAACCCACTCAAACACAACTCTTGCAACCTCCCTCAGCGGGAGATGCCTCAGCTTCTCTAATGTGGATTTATGATGCTGTACATGGGTGTGTGGAAGCCTGCCTCCTGTTAAGCCATGTTGGGCTTAATGAACAAGCGGCCTCTTAAACGAAGACGGATCTGAGCTGACAGCGCCGCGGACTCTCAGGGAGAGGTGCGGCCGCACGGCATCTGCCACATGTGCTTAAGGAACACATGCGAGGAATTGCATGCAAGAGATGGGTAGTGATCGGGATGCACATGCAGCATCATGGCTCCTGCTATGGTATTTGTTGGCTGTGCTTGTTGAACTTGTACAAAGAAAATACTTGATGTGATGCATGTCAAATGTATTTTTAAAAAACTATGTACAAAAATGACCGGTTTTGTGTAGAACTGCCAGCTCTGGGAGCCAGGTAAGGTTACTGTTTTGTTTTGACTGAATGTGGAGTAACTGCATGGAAGCTGAAGATGTAAAATGTTAATAATATACTGACCTTTCCTGTGTGACCTTTACTCTTGGAAGACTTAAGAGAATTTCATTTTCTTTGTCATTGGATTTGCATAAGCTTTCCATCTGAACGACAATATGTGTATTAAGTTATGATCAACATATTTAAATTCTAGACACTAAAATCCTTCTGTGTTACTGGTGGATCACATGCTCTGATGTGTGCACTGTGTTGTGAGTAGGCAGCAAGCATCTCTGGAGTGATATATGAGAACATATGGCAGCTAAGTCACAACGTCAGGCTTTATTTGGGTGACATTTGTTAAAAACAACCAAACACAAAATGTAATATACAATAACATGTAATCTAGCCTAATCAACTCACCAAAAATGAGTATGACAGAGCTGTTCAGTTAATGATATTTCATTTTTCAGTTTCATAGAGGTCAGGCTGTTTGAAAAATCTCACACAACCTTTCACGTCTTGAAAGTCAGTCTTCACTCAGCATAGTAAATGTTGAAATGTTACCTCTGAGTACAGCGGCTAACATCTATCAGGCACACATGGATGATTTCTGTGTTGATTTCTCAGCGCTCAATAGCATAACTGATCAATGGGCCAGTCTCAAAAGTAGTTTTTGGTTTCTTCCAATACATTTTCTGTGAACACAAACTTGAAAACTTGCTTGTGCTTTGTAGTCTGTAAAATAAGGGGGGAGGCAGTAACCTTTCCATTGTATGTTAACCCCGCTAGAGGCTGATTAATGTGTGGACATGTACATCTGGCGCTTGGCTCAACCACCAAGTGCTCTCTTGTGTTTGCTCTTAAACAGAAAGTGAGATGTTCAAGTGTTTTTACACTAATTTGTTTCTAAAATGAGCTGATATCCCGACAGGCACACCGAAGAGATTGCTGGCCCTAAGCTTTTACAGCAAGTCATCTTCAGTTACAGACAGAAACACCAGGAACAGGTCTGAAAATGCTCAGTGCTTTGTCTATGACTTCAGTGGTTCATGTCAAAATATTTAGTAACAATAAAATAAAAGATCGGCAGACTTTTAGGATGGATGTCTGGTGTTTGTCATCCTTCTGATGTCTTAAGAAGAGTGTTGATAATCAAACTACCTCATGGTCCTTGGAATTCGACCAGCAAATGATAAAAGTGCACTGTTTGCACAAGAATAAGGTAGAAGAAAGATGAAGCTAAAGTAAAAATACCAGATGAATTTCCTTTATTTGGATATGTAGTCTGAAACGTGATCTGAACAAGATTACCCTTTAAACCCGGAGGTCATGATATATAACTTTATTGCCCAGTTACATCATCTTGGTGTCATTGCTAAATCTTAAATGTACACTGCTCTGGGTGACCAGCTATCTACAAAGTCTGAACACATATTACTTACATTTATTTACTTTTTTCTCAGTGTACTCAATATACAATATACTCTGTACACTCAATATACTCACCTCCATCAGCTGCATAGCCACCAGTGTTTTATTAGGTGCTACTACTATACTGTTTTGGGTTTTTTGTTGCTATTTTTACACTTTTTTTTGTAGCCTATGCTTAACAATGTATTTACAAATGCAATTATTATACATTGGCAGCTAATAAATTGTAATTTCCTCTGATGTCTTAACTGGGAATTGTAAAATACTTTTTTTTTTCATGTGCAATAGTATGAAGAATAAAAGGATGACACATTGATTTTCCTGGTTTGATATCAAATTACGTATTTTTAAGGTGTTTTACCAGATGATCCCTTATTTTTTATTCTTTGTGAATGATTACTTATGTATTGTATTTTTTTTTCCATTATTTCACTTGAAGTTGTCCTTGGAAATATCAGCTGAAATAATGTATCTCACTCTAAGGTCCATTCATTGGTTAATGACTTTCATACAAGACATGTTAAGCATCAATGCCAACATGGATGTGAATTTAAGAGCAGATTGGTAAACTCTATTTGTTGATGAGGAGTATTTCATATGATTGAATCCCAACTAAATGGACCTAGTGAGACCCCTCCTTTAATATTGCTCATGAGAGAGATTTGCCTTCAGGACTTGTTGCCAGAAAGGACAGTTGTATGTTTTTGGGAAAAAATAAGACACTTCTAAACCTTAAAGAAGAAAAGTTTGATAGTTAAAAATAATCAATAACACCTAAGCTCAAAATAACCAGGAGGCTACAGAAAGTTATTGTGCATGGTCAAGAAACAGTCCAACATATTATCTCCCAATAAATCCACTAATTACTACTTCTGTTTTTGTGTAGATTAAAGAAATGTTGAGTGATGAGTTTAAGTGATGCTTGCTGATTTCTTGTTTTAATTTTACAACCATGCTAGCTCAATCAAGCTGTTTTAGTCTAAGCCAAGCTAACCATCTCAGAGTTGTTTCTTTTTGCTAGATTCAGAGACAATAACTTGTATTAATCTTCTTATTTAAATGTTATGAAGGCAAATAAGTAGCTTGCATTTACCATACTGTTGCTTTTATGCTAGTATTTACCTGTTTTTTCCTGATGTGTTCCTTCAAAGGTCCAGTGTGTAGGATTTAGCAACATTTAAAGGTGAAGTTGCTTATTGCATGGATCTCAATATTCTTCAGCTTACGCTCCTCTTCCAAGTGTGCAGGAGTTTCTGCTGTGGTCTCAAATTTAATGGAAAATAGAAAAGACCCCCTAGAGTCTGTTTGGTTTGTCCGTTATGGGCTACTGTGGAAACATGGCAGACTCTGTGGAAGAGGACCTCCTCCATCTATAAATATAAAGGCTCATTCTAAGCTTATGAATACACAGCAGTTCTTGTCTTTAGGTGAATATACATCAGTGAAAAATATTTATGAAAAATACAATTAGATCATTCCCATTCCTCTCCCTTTATATCCTAAAGACTGGTCCTTTAAGGAAGACTGGGGGCTTACATGTTAAAAATAAAAGTTCTTAAAGTGGTAAAGAAAGGCATATAAATGAACTGGCCAACAGAGCATTTTTAAGGAAGTCATCAAATTTAAAACACTTCCATTCATCATGTTAAGCTTTCCATTTGGACATGCTTCAACTTAAACACCACTTGAGGTGTCTGTGTCTACATTTCTTCTCTGTTTTCTCAGGAGCTACCACGACAAGCAAGTATTAATTCTTTCCCTCTCATGTCCAAGTAAATCGTGACAGCGTAATGACAGATTTTTTCCATCTGGTAAAGCTGGAGTGGCTCTTATATAATCTGAGGTTTGTAGTACTGTACCTCAGAGAGAAAAATGAGACAGATTTTAAGGAGAGAATAACTGTACAAAAATATCACAGCCTCAGGTCTGCACAGAAAATCATCTTGGCTGCTGTTTTTTTCTGTGCACCTGTTTTCCAGTTTTATTGTGTGAAGTGTAAAGAAAAATTGGAGACAACAGGAGAGGAAAAAAAATGTATGAAATACTATATCCAAGATTGTTTGGCACACTGAGTTCTTAGCACTTTTCACCTCAGGAGGTAAAATAGAAAAAGATTTTGTTTGGATAGTGTGTGCATTTTCTCAGAGTACTTCAATGGAGATGATCAATAACTAATCAACCAGAATGTCAAACAGAGTTGCAAAGCAAAAATTAAAAAGTTTTCCTGGAGAAGTACTGCAGTGTGAGGGAATTGCTGAGGGAAGCAATTTCACATTTGTGATGCTGCATTTAGTACAGTCTGGTAGTCCTCTTGGTGGTTGTTTTGTGAGGCCATATGGTCAGCAGGGAACAACATTAAACGCTTTATAATGTAATGTAGATTAGTGGAGGGTGTCACGGTGAGTAATGACCACAGTAACGCAGCAGCCATGCACTGAGAGCAGAGACAGCCAGCAGGAGCTCGATCACACCGTCCTGCAATGCTTCTACAAGGACATGCAGTGCAAAACCCCTTTTAAAAACACAGCTTTTATCCTTTGAGTAAGAATATTCAGCTGGCCTTGAACAAATTGTTATAAGGTCCATACAGAATATAAAATCAGTGTTCTTGCCATTATTCTGTCGGTACAAGAGGTGTCAGAGGTGAAAACAAGGAATCAAGAATTTGGGATTTTTTTCTAAATTATTTAGATTTTTCACAGCTTTCCACACAAGGCAGTTGGAAAAGGGACAACGTTCACCTCCCTGGTATGTATGCTTAATCCAGATTTCTTTTCTCTTAATTGATATATCAAAGATTATTTTACATGAGATTTATTCAGGACTTTGTCATCTAATCTAAGGCTGAGGAGGAGCATTTTTTTGTTATTTAAGTCCTTAATGAGTTTTCTAAATTAAGAATAAAGCATATCAAAAAGTATAAAAGTCATACAATAAAACACAACGTGTGTGTGTATATATATATATATATATATATATATACACACACACACATACACAACATATATATAATAACAACAGATAACAAAAGCCCATTTATTGATCTGCATGTTCATTCACTGAAAAAAAAATCATAAAGTCAATTAGCCATGACAAGCAGAGCCAAAAGAGCAACAAGAGTGAAACATGACCTCACACTGTGGGCTTGAGGGTTTACACTTCACTCTTTAACCTCCAATCAGTGGGTCAGAAGAGCAAAATGGTTTGCTTTTTCTTTACTGCTTAAAAAAGTAATTTAAATTTTATTTGACCCTTTTACCCCCTAAATTTTTCATCACAAGTATTCAATCATCTTTCTCTTTTCTTTTCTCCCCAAACAACATTTCCAGTTTTCTAGCATATTTCATATGATGCTTAGCTGGCTTTGTACACTTCATCCTTGTAATGCAACTGGTGTAGCATCACTGTAAAACTCCTCAAAAGCAGTTAACACATTTTAACCAGCAAACTAACAAAAACAAACATAGTTAGTTAATGACACTTAGAGCATTATAAGCTTGTTTAGTTGATATATAATGTTATGAAGACAGCAGCAAACTGTTTGTGAACTTCCTAGCAGCCTGTTAGCTAGCTAACACATGTAAGTTTGTAAGCTAAAATATGCTTTAGCCACAGCTGGAAAAGGTTACACTGTGATGCTACAGCAGTATGCTGTGCATTATATGGATAATTAACAGCACTGTTATTGTAGTTTTATGGAAAGTTAACCTAAGTTTGGTAACTGAAAAGATAACCAGTCATTGCCCTGTCTATGCCTGGGCCTGATATCATGACCATATAGTCTATTTAGGCTACAAATAGGCTAAGAAAAAACTAAGAAATGTGATGGGGGTAAAGGAACACTGTTGTAAACAGACAAACAGTTGAATGTGTTCCAGGACTTTCTAAAAATCACAAAACTTTGGAATTAAAAAATTAAATATGCTATGTTTTTACCATCACTGGATGAAAACTATAGGCTTAAACTTTAGTATTACACTTCAGCCCTATTTTTGGTGCACGCAGTGGTAGTTTTGGGTTGGCTTATAACCTTTTCAACATTTTTTTATTTCTAGGGCTCTAAATCTTGTTCACTGTCCATATGGCTTATATGCAGTATATACTGTATGTGCTATATATTCAATCTCTCAAATGAAGCCTGGTCTCATGGGAGTCTCAGTGAATATGAAAATACTCACATTCACATTTCTCTAGTTACAATCTCAGCCTGCGGTTGTCAAGTACATTGTTCCACCCCTTTGCTCTCTATCTTGTCATTTTCTATTCTCTGTATGAAATGAGACGAGTCTCTATGCCAGCAAAGCAGTCTGGCAGCAGCGCAGGAGAATAATGAAATAGGTCTCAAATACAGTACAGGTTCAGACCGCCTCCCGACAGATGAAAGCCAATATTCTTAAAGTGCTGTGTAACATGAGCTTCATATGTAGATATCAGATAGTACTTGAGGATACCTCTATTACCATCCACAAGCCAACGCTTTGGGCAATTAGGATCTCTCCGGTTACCCCTCTGTATATGAGCCAATCCAAGATGAGAGGATAAAAATGCAATTAGCTTTGGAAAGGTGCTGCTCATGCTACAAACAGGCTCATATATTCCATATTATTTGTGTAGGATTTAACACCAAGTTACGACCTTTCTTATAGGTCAGTTGTTACTACATGGCATTTTGAGTTGAAAAAGACACTTTCTCCTGTTGAAGCCGAATTCTTGCAATTCACTGAAGTACACAAAAATTGCAGCTCAGGAAGGATTAATCTATCACACTCTTTCACAAATCCCTTTAAAAATGTGGGGATAAAGATGAAAAGAAGATCTGATCTGACAGCTGACCCTCTGGTTTGAACAGCTGAAATAGGTGGCAATTCTCTGTCCACAAAGGTATGTGGAGAAGTCTCTTCATTTTTAGTTCTCAAAAGTGATGATTTAACACAAAATGTGCTGTACGTCTGATACTTTCTCCTCTCCTTTGTCTCTTTCTCAACTTTTTTTTTGTGTGTGGCTGCAGGTCCTGAGATACAGTTTGTCAAAGATTCATTTTACTTCAAATGATTTCTTAAGAATGTCTGGATTACAGCCAAAGTAGAGGACGTTATTAAATGATGTCTGCTAGGTATTGTTACACAAATCATCTGTTTGATTTAATAGAGAATACTCAGACTGAAGAAATGTGGTGAGCTCTGTGTCAATGTTGATTTCTGCTCCAGTCCAGCCAGATCTCTTTCGGCTTGCCCTTTTGGTGTGACCATGAGTCATCTGATAAAGACCTACTGGCTGTCTTAATGAGCCATTTTGTTTTTTTGGTTCTTGTACTTGCATGAAGTGAAGCTTTGTTTCTAGTGTATATTCATCTTCAGTAATTTTGAGTAATTTAATTTTGAGTATTATTCCTTTAATTTTAAAGTAAAAACACTTTGTCCTTCTATAATCATCAATCATTGCATTTTTTAATGCCACACAACTTGAAAATTTAGTGTTTAGGAGATCATAATGTAACTACACATAAGATTGTTGTCATTTCTGCTTGCGACGTATTTGCATTGGGTACAATTAAATGTATTAAACACTGGTCTATCACACAGACTGTGAATTTCAATTTTTAGTTTGTCTAGTTGTAGTTGCACTACTGGCTTTTACTAAGATTGCCTCTCATAGGGAAAGCTTTGAAAAATGTGCTTTGCAAAATCATTAATTATTGTTTTAATGCAACAAGACAGTAAAATGAACTAGAAATAATTGGATGACAAACATGAACATCTGCAGCTGCATACAAAGCCCAAATATAACCATTTGCTGTATTATCTGGTTGAACTGATATGTGTGCTGCTTTTTTCTGATTCTCCTTCTTCTTTTTTCCTAAAATTATATGTGCAGTGAAAAAAGCATAAGGCCTAGACAGGCCTAGGATCATTACACTTGGTAGGAAAATAGCAAATTGTACTCACCACTCAGAGACATAAAATCACACTCATTGACCACAAGGTGGCGCTATAAAAATGAAGTGTATTTTTTGCTATTATTTCAAAAATGGCTTGGCTTAGAATTAAAATTCTTTCAGTTTTTGAAACTCAGCTTTAATCTTCCTCTTTTCTCTCTATGTTTCCTGTATCAAAAATGATTAATTCTTGCACCAATAAAAACAAACAAACATGGGCATAAAACAAATTAGTTGGTTGTCATTCATCAGATTCCCACAAAACTTGGTATACAAATGGGGCGCTAGATATGGCAACTGTTTATATCTTGTAATTGGTTGCTCTAATTTGTATGCAAGTCAA
>JAPZDV010000025.1:22541897-22575852 GCA_029814665.1 Acanthurus lineatus
CTGTATCAAAAATGATTAATTCTTGCACCAATAAAAACAAACAAACATTGGCATAAAACAAATTAGTTGGTTGTCATTCATCAGATTCCCACAAAACTTGGTATACATGATTTCTAGTAAATGCTCACATAAAATCTTAAAATCATTTTTTTTGTCCATTTGTTTTGAAATCTACAATTTTTAAATTACGTTGTAAGCACAATTTTGCTGCTCATCAAATATCAGTTTTAAATTCTCATAAATCCTGATTTTTTTTAGGCTATTGTGACTGAAGTTGGTGCACACCTTTGTAAAGTTGTTCTGAGCTATACACAGTCTTGGGTTGTTCTGCTATTTGGGGGCACCAGATATGCTTAGAGTTTATAAGACTCTAGTCAATCACAATCTAGAGTCAATCTAGAGTCAATCACATATATAATCATACATATGACAGGACTCGGTTTATAAATCATCCCTGAAATATGATTTGTTCACATGGAAGAACATTCTTACTGCAACATTTTGGAAATGTTATCAGGGTATTATTAGACCTTGAAATGTTAATTTGGCCTGTTATGACAATTTTTGTTATGAAAAACGTTTTCGTAATGTGATTTATTTATGAAGGAAGAACATTCTTACTGCAACTTTTAAAAAAATTCTCAAGTTTTACTAAAGCCTAACCTATCAGAAACACAGCTAGCAGGCATCATTCCCATAACATTGGCGATCATAACATCCTTGTTGTAATTAAATTAAAAAAGAAAACATTTTAATCTGATATTCAAAGAACATTTTGAGGAGGTTTATCGTAATTGATCCAAGAAGCAAAGCAGAGGGAACCCTTAGTTATTGTTCTGATTCTTCTTCTTTTTTTCTCTAAAAGTATCTGTGTAGCAAAAGGTAAACATGAGACTTGGTAGGTTAGTTGTGCTTACTCAAATGTACTTACTCAGAGAAATAAATATCAAATCCATTGACCCCAAGTTGGGGCTTTAATTATGTAGTTTACTTTTTTGCAATTGTATTTAAAACAACTTAATCTAGATTTAGAAATTCTTCAGCTTTTGTAACTCAGCTTTAATTTGCATCTTTGTCTGAATTGGTTTTCTGTACTAAAAATGTTTAATTTTTGCACCATTAAACAAATAAAACAAACGTGGATGGAAAACATACTATTTGGTTGTCATTCATCAGATTCCCAAAAACCTGGTATACAAATGGGGCGCTAGATATGGCAACTGTTTATATCTTGTAATTGGTTGCTCTAATTTGTATGCAAGTCAATGCATCAATTTTTTAAATTATTCATCAAATTGGGTGGGGCTAAAAATATCTAAATTTCCATACATATCGCACTCCATCCTTTCAAAAATCCTAAAAAACAACTATATGTCCTACAGAGCTCAAACTTTTTTATAGCATGTCCTCTGACCAAAGACAAAACTTTGCTGCACTGTAACCTATGGCCCACTGAAAAGTATGTTACTCTGTATTTTTCAAGATGTGTATCATAACCTTATATTCATATATCCAGAAATCTTCATTGGAATGCCATCAAAATTGACACAGACATTCTCTAGGTGGTACTTGGAAAGTGTTGTGAATTTCATTCACAACGGTGTAATAGTGAGTGCAGCAACAATCTTTATTTCACCATCCTTTGTACTGTATGCACTAGATTTTTTTATTTCTTCCAAATATGAACTTTCACCAAAATATCGGACAATATAGCCAAACAATGCGGGTTATTGTGTGATTTTTTTCGGAACTTTATCCGCAACACTTGAATTTTTGTGAATTTCTTTGGTTCTAAGGGGTTTTAGTTTTTTTTCAACCGTTTAAAAGATTGGCACACTTGCACCCTCTGCTGAAGAGCAACTTACTTGACATTCTTTAATGCTTCATGTTAAACATTATCGAGCAATCATGGTCCTCAAGGACCACAAACTGCCTGGACACCGATGAGTGCAGCTTGTTGCTCCATGATCTTCCACAGTGACATTTTTCCAATACATTCAATAACTCAAAAGTGAAAGTAATATGAACTAGTCTGAGTTTGTTCATCTAATTCTCACAAAATTTGATAAACATCATCTACAAACAATATTGATTATAAAAAAGTTTTAAAAGATGTGTGATGTATCAATCCATTTTAAAGTTCTGTGTCAATCAATATCAAAGCACAGCCCATTATGAGTCTATAGCCGATATCTTGTGATAGAATTGTACAAACTAAATGAAATTTTACACACACTGAATCACTACGTAATACTTTGGGCGAATGCAAAATTTTCTGAATTTTGTGGATTTTACCAAGCAATTAAAAAAATATCCAAAATTTTGGCAACTTTGACTGGGTGAATTCAGCATGTGGTACAGGGGCTTTGCTAATCATCATGATCTGCTAGAGCTCTCCTATTTAAATTGCGACATAGGCTCACCTTTTTGAATGACTACTGTAAAGTCGCCTACAAGGCTGCATCAGAACGGTACTTAAATGTATTGCCTCTGTGTAAAACCCAAGGTGTGAAAAAGTAAATTTGCTGATTGAGAGTAACTAAATGGCATGTAGAGTACACATTATCCAGGTCCTGCTCCCCCAGTGTTTAAATCACAGGTCTTTAATACCTTGGATCAAATCTAAAATTCTCAACCCTTCCCTTATTTTATCTCATGCTTGCCCTGGTGTTACCTCTCTGTTCCAGAGTTTCAAATATGTCCATTTGAAAATTTTAAATAATCATTGAAAGTTCTAAAAATTCCACACTTGATGTTATTTTCTCAGTCTCTTACGATCAATAATGTTTAAAGTGTGCACTCAAAAGTCTTGGGTGTGAAGATCCTTGGTCTTTTTAAAGAGTCACATTCATACCCAAATTTGAGTTGTGCGATAGCTCAATGGATAAATGCAGTGCTTAAGTACAGTTTTTAGGTACTTAAACTATTTTACATAAGAGACATTCATTGGGGTTATTAGATCCAGTGCTATAGATGAGAATACCCAACAACACTATACAAAGCAGGTAAATTTAGCTTCTCTTTGACCAACTACAATAAGACTTGCCTAAATGGGTCAGTAACAGAATAAGAAGTAATAAATTAAAAGTCTAAAATAATTAATTTGCTGCATAAATTTGGCTGTTGAGGCCTCTTAAAAATCTGTAAACAAGAGTAGAAAGGCAGACAGGAAACACTGGGATTACACTGGGAGCTTGAGTGTAATAACATGCAAAAAAAGGTTACACTATGCATATTTGGCTTGGGCAGAAATACATATGCATCCCAACCATCAGGTCATGGGGACGCCCTACTTTTGGTATTTTTTAACATGTTTTTATGATATTATTTTTGTACTTTAACTCAATAAAAAATTTTAGCTGAGGAAATTTATTCATCATTTGTTGCTTAAAAATTTCTCCCTGTATTAAAGTAAAGATATGAATGATTCTTCCATCACTAAAAAGTCATCACATAATAAATAAAATAATTGACTCAAAACAGATATCATTCAGCTAATAGTGAAATTTAGACAACTTTTGTTGAGTTACTACAGTAAATTTGTAGGAATACATGACATGAGTGATAATTATATAAAATGTACAGTGCATATTCTATGTATGTACGATAGTTAATGATGGTGTTTCAATACTTGTGAAGCTATTTGGTTCCTTTGAAATCCGCCTTAGAAACACACTTTTCAAGTACTGCAGATTGAGAGCTCATTTACCTGCACAGACATCAGGTAAACTCCAACGTTAATTAGTGTGCAGGGACTACTGAGCGTGTGCGTGTGTGTGCGTGTGTGTGTGTGTGGGTGTGTGCGTGTGTGTGTGTGTACTTGTACTTGCTACATAGTGAAGATTTCAACATGATTTTAACCAACAAAGTGAGGACATTTTTCAGAAAATGAGGACATTTTGGCTGGTCTTCACAACTTCAAAGCCCTGTTTGAAGGTTACGACTTGATTTTTAAGTGATTAGGGTAGAAAGAGGTTTAGGGTAAGGATAGGGGAGGGGGCTAGTGAACGCATTCTGTCAGTTAGGATCCTCACAACTAGACAAGTATGTGTGTGTTTATGTGTGTATATATGAGTATGCAAGTCAAGCAGACAGCTGCTGTGGAAAAATGAAATGCTTCCTCCTCAATGTGCCCGTTAAGAGAGTTTTCAAACATCCTCCCCCTCATCAGCAGTGATCCTGAACAAGGCTGGCAGGGTTGCAGGCAGGCAGAGTCCACGGGCGATAATGCTGTGGTACACTGATGTTACATAGAGGAGTATAAAATGTTAATGACAACAGATCGGCTGTGCATGCACACACACTGTAATCACATCATCTTCCCTGCTGGCCAGTTAGTCACCCTTCCTAAGTAGGAGCTGCGTTTCCACTACCAGCATTGATGAGGTGTATGTACTTCACCCTATAAGCACCGTAACCTCATGGCACACTGTAACATTAGTGACGTTAGCAAGGCCTGCTGCTCTTTTTTGCAGCAACTCTTCACTGTGATAAAGGAGCTGTTCAAATGATAAAGGAGCTGGATAACAAGCAGAGATGGATGAAGATCTGAGGGAAAAAAAGCTGCTGTGATAACATCCCCTGCTTGAGACGCTGACAGCCCTGAGAGGCATCATTTAGTGGTATGAAAACAACACAGAGCTGTATTGCTTCAGGACAAAAGCTACACATTATGCTTAATTTCAGCATGGTCTTCTAGGATGTCTTGTGGAATTAACTTTAGAATAGTTGATTACATGTCGAAGATGCAAATCACGTAAAACAAATTTTTAATTTAAACATATTTTAAGATCTTTGAAAAAGAGTTAAAAGGAGCCTTTGTGAAGCTTTCCAAACAGCAGCTAGTGGTTCTTAGATGGTTCAAATCTGGGATGGTAGTTTATTTTGAAATGTTCTATAAAAGAAGAACAAGTGAGGAATCATAAGTTTCTGAGGATGTTTCTTTGTCAGTGTTTTAAAACTATCATCGTACACCAATGTTCAGGAGTCACTATGGTGGCGATGAGAGTGACAGTTAAAATTACTGCATGGTAATTACAAAGACATCACTGGTGAAAGCGTCCTCGCTAACTCCTGGAGATAATAACATGCGTGGCAATTAGAGCAGAAAAAAAAGCTGGCTATCTCTCCCCCTTTCCTCAGCAAAAATTACATTAAAAGCTGGATATCATGACCATGATTCATTTCCCACATACAGTACAGCACAGTGCAGCTACAACATGTGTAGCCTTCAGCAAGTTGAAGCGAATCATTTCTTAACTTTGTTATAGAAGCTATTAAAGCCGACACAATGCATTGCTGGATCCGCAGCCCGAAGCATCTGGAGGATTGACTCCGTCATGGATGAGAGGCAGCAGAGACAAGCAGGTTCAACACTGAGGTTTGATCACCAGCTTTGTTTCCAAAAATCAGACAAAACTGATGCCAAGACATGTCTGAGCAAAGAAAGTGGTTTTACTTGATGGACAGCTGATCTAGAAGGACTGCTTTAGTAATTGCTCTTTAAATACGGTGTTGTTGGGAGGAATCATACTGGGACATTCTCTTTTTGCAAAGGCTGAAAGTTTCTGTATTCTGCTATTAATCAAACTTTTTAAAAAGCTCATCCAAACCACACAAAATTACTAGTTTCAGCTTGATTTGGTAACTTTTGTTATATCCATCACTGAGACTTCCACTGCCCCAGAGCAATTAAGGTGAGTAATACTGAAAGAGGACAAGGAAATGCATGTAAAGAACAAAGATTATGGACATTTTTCTCTCTCTCTCTCTGAGCTGTAAGATATTAAAAAAGAGAAGGGAGGGTTCACTTTTACACGAAAGTAGATGAGATGATGCTCTCAACTTGTCAAAACGTCCTCCCCTCCACCTGTCGCCTCTGTGGGATAGCGAGGGTCTTTGTTCTGACTCAGCGACAAACCCTCCCCTGAATAAAGGCTTCTCTCTAATAGATGGAGCTACCTGGGAGACTCGCAAAGGGAGCTGTAATTTGGAAACGGCTCCAGGAAATGGGACTCTCACACCTCAAAACATTGATGCCTCAGAGACTCTCAATGTGCAGTCCTGGAACCATTCAGACAACTGGACTCATCACGATGATTTCCATCTAAAGATAGATTCATGGAAATATATTGGAACAGATAAAAGGCCCCTGCTTGGCAAGAGGAAATGGGTAACACACAATCTGGCATGCATGCACACAGAAGCTGTGAAAACCATCCTGGTTGTGCCAGTGGGAATATGTCTCTGCTTATTTTTCGTTTTCATTCCAGGTTTCCATTTTTCTTGGGTTAATCATGTGAAGGATGTGTTCCAGGGGTCGGGTCGGCTACACAAACAGAGGGTCTCTTTGGTCTGGGGCTACAATCAGCGGAAAAGCACAGAAAAGGAGAGTGGCAGGACAAAGGAGATATATGCTCAGCAATTTTTTTGCCAGTCGCTTTTCACTCCCTCACTTCTGCTTTACTTGTGTACTACTTTAAAAGATGGATGCTTCAATTTCATCCACTGAAAAAGAAAAACTCCTGTATCATCACATTATTCTTAGTCACCCTGTCACCACTCAATGAATTTTTATTTTGGTCTGTGAATGAACTGCTAAAAAATCTTAAAGCAATGCCTCCTTGAATTCTCATATCTTTGGTGTTCATGACCTTCTATCTGGTGCCATCGACAGGGAACACATTTAATTTGCACAATATTTTGGTTTACAACTAAATATATGCAAGTAATTTGCCATTAGCCACAGTGCACATAGTGTAAAGCAAATTTTAGCTCTCATGCTAAAGTAGGATGCTTAACATGATTGGCACTATGCCTACTGTACATTAGCATGTTACCATTTTCATTGTGAGCATGTTGGCATTCCTATTTGGTCCAAAGCATGAGAGGAATCTTCAATTTAAAAAAAAGCACTTATGTCAGGGCTATCAGTCTGGTTCATAGACATACAAAAACCAGGAAGAGAGACTGAATAGAAATAACAGCAAATAATAAAAACAGATGTTTCTGATGAGTTCTGTGTGCAGAAGCTGCTGTCACACAAACACACACACACATATAAGCACATTCCTACATGGCCAGTGCTTTAAGCTGAACTCCATACAGGTACACTGGCTGTTGGGGGCATTTGTCTGAACACACCTTTAGTCTCCCTTTGATCTAGGCATTTTAAGACAATGTTTGGGTGACAAGTTGTAGTTCTGAAAAACTGGTCAGATACTTCTTACAATGTACACTTTAAGATCTATGAAACCTCCACACTACTGTGGAAATACAAAACTTAGCTTACCTTTTGTTGTCTGATATTAACAAAATGGATGCACCTATGAGGCATGCAGAGGAGACATAAGTCTATGATGATCGGACCATTTGTATTAGCCATGAGTGCTGACAGAATGGCCAGTTATTAATATCCCCCTCTTTGTCTCTTCATGTTCTCGACTCTGTCCATCCCTCATTTTGATCCTCCCTGATGCAGCACTCCATATAGCTGTTATCTCGTTCATGAGAGAAAGCTGAATTTTTGTCTTTGCTACACAGTTAGAAGATCTCATTATGTAATAAAAGTCTGTAATCTGCCTGATGCGGTCTATTGCATTGTGGCATCAGGGGCTGATTGCTTTTTAGAAAGTCATATTTTTCATTACTTTATTTGATGCCCGGCCTCTATCTTAAAAAAAGGCATTGTGTTCATTCTGAATGAAGGTTTTCCAAAATGCAATGCCACACACTATATATCTCCCCAAGGAGTGCGGATTAGCAGCCACAGAAAACTTAACTGCTTATTTTTCCATAATACATGCCAGACATAACTGCTGATAAGCATTTTGTCCCCCAACGGTGAGGCAAAAGCTCCTCTGTCTCCAAATTCAGAAGCAGCAGCCGATTCATCTTCCCTCCGGCTGGAGGAGATATCAAGCTGCAGCAGCAGCAGAAACAGCAGCCTATCAGCAGGGTTTCCATCTCCTCTGTCAGCTGTCAGCTCAAACTGTCTCCCGCTTGTCAGAACAGAGCTTTCAACGCAGACGGTGTCTGTCTGCCCCACTACAACCAGACTTTCTTTCCAAAGTTAGAAATTAGGTTTTACATCACGTTTGAAAATCAAAAGCTGGTGTGTATTCTGCAACCTAAACAACAGAGATATAGCTGATGCATTTGACAGGTTTCTCGTTCTCACACACTGTATTCTCACATCGGACTAGCCACTTATGACAGTAAGCAGTTTTCTGTCTGTCACTGTGCTGTCACAAGCAGTATAAGTTCAAACGTGCTTTCTGGACGTCTGTTTTGACTGTTTTTTTTGTTTTGTTTTGTTTCTTTTCTTGCTCTGTGTTTGCTGTGGCAGCTGTGTCATTCTTCCCCAGGAGCAGGTTGACTCTGTGGTCTGTGCCTGCTTCAGGGCTTGGCATGGATTTGCTCCGAGGTTGCCACTGAGGCTTGTTGAAACCAATGGACAAACTAATGAGCCCCTGAAGGCCCTACTGATATGCCCCATGGCCTAGTTAGAAAGCCAAGACGGGGGAACTGCAGAGGCAGAAGTATGGGTGTAGGAGGTGTGGTTGGTAAAGTTATGGGATAATTAGGTGGTAAGCTTGTGGGAAAGACAGTATGACTTTGGAATTAAGATACGAGAAAAACAAGATGAGAGTCTACAGCCATGCTAGGAGCACTTTGCGGCCGTACTTACTTGGGCATGGCAGTGCTTTGAGCTGAATGCTTATGTCAACATACTAACGTGCTCACAATAAAAACACTAGCATGTTAGCATTCAAACATTTGCTAATTGGCACTTAACACAAGCTGAAGCTGATGGAGATGTCTTCAGGATGTTCAATAGGATTCATTCTCTGGGTTCTGTGGTTTTCTGTATCAAATTTAATTACAATCCAATCAGAAGTTACAGGACATTATAACTAGTCTCTTAAACTAAATAGAAAAAATTTACAGGATCTCCTTGGTCATTAGAAATCTTCCTCTGAGGATCATTAATGTCACCAAAATTTCACAGCCACCTATCCAATTGTGGCTGTTATTTCAGTCTGGAATGAAGGGTCCAGTAACAGGCTGTCTTCTGAAAAATGAAATTTCTTTGTATGGCACTTCTATCTAACAACAATAGTTTGTACATTATTTTTTCAATGGGCAGAAAGTAGAAGGTTGGAAGATAATATATTTTCATGTGTAAACTCAATTCAGCCCTTTGTTGAAGAAGTTTGGCTTCTCATGTGCAAAAACAACAAACTAAATGGATACAGCAAATGGACAAATAGAGATGTCAGAGTCAAGGGTTATTATTTTCAAATCAAGTAACAGACTCACACCTCATAACATCAGTCAGTCATAACAACGTTGACTTTTTGTTGTGCTTTTGTCTTTACTTTTCACCTTCATGGCAATTAATGAAAAGAGGAAGAGAGCCAAGAGTTCTGTGAGTCCTCTGTCACAGCACGACTTCAAGATCCTCAGGATAGATGACCCATTAGGCTTGGGTGACTAAAACGGGAACTCAATCTAATGCTTCATTTCCTCTCAGAGATGAGGCAAGCTTTATGGCTTGACCTCTCCCAAAAGGATCTCTTTCTTTCCCCTGTGTCCACGTTGTAATCTCACACATCGTTGTCTCGCTTAATCCGAAAATAATATCAAGCACATTAGCAAAAGCAAAGGCCTGGAAAATCCAATTTGAAATTTATACTGTGGCGCTCGTAGACTTGATCGCTCCATATGTGTGACGTCACTTGTGGTTTTAGCAGACATTTATCTCCACTGGCAGAGGAGTCATAAAGGAAGCAAAGAGTTCTGGGTTAAGACCCCTGTTTGGTGCCGGTGTAAGAGGATAAAAAGTTGTTTCTCTGGGTGTGATCCTGCCATGCCAGGTGAAATATATAACACAACATCTAGTATTTGCTGTCAGAAATCTACAACTCTCCAAACTGACAATTTTTGACAGATACAAGTTGCACATGCTTAAATTTTTTTATTGAGCGCTTTATAGCCACGCTAGCTGCACAGCTCCAGGGATGGCATTGTTCTTCTGTCCATCACTTTGTTCTTGATTGACATATTTCAACAACTATTTCTAAGTTCTCTACTAACATTAATGATTCCCTAATGATGAATCCTAATGGTTTTGGTGTTCTCTGATGTTTTTCTAGTGCTCTCATGAGGTTGACATTGTGGTTTTAAGTTAAATATATTGACAGCTGAAGTATGGATTGCCAGGAAACTTTAGCATTAACATTCAAGATGAACTTGGGAGATATCTTGAGGTCAATATTTTCATTTGTCCAATACTTTAGATTATGACCTGCAACTAATTACATTATTATCTCTACCTCAGCTGTACTTAGTGTTAAATGGTAATTAGCTTATGTTAATTGGCTAACAAACTGCACTAATATGGTGAACATGTTAGCATTGTCATAAGCAGTATGTTAGCATACTTGATGGTTTAGCTCAAAGCATCACTGTGCAGTGCAGCCTAATGTCTTTTTATTGTTAGAGTTGACAGACAGGCTTTGAAATGTTTTCTTTTTCATGTGGAATCACCGCTGTTCATTTATCAACACAAAAAAAGCAGCGGACCATTGATGATTATTATTATGTGAATTGTTACATGGAAAAGCATGAAATTCACCAATTTAAAGGCTGTAGGTTAGTTATGGTGACAGAAATCTCTGTTCAGAGATGCAGCACTACTCCTCATATTAATGATGCCCTCACAGGAAATCTAAAGCTATGCACAACAGTGGAAGAATGTGGCATTCAAAGGGACTGCAGTTGGATATCATTTTCCATTTTTGCTTTTATCTACTGTACACATGTTAAAGAGGAGCAAGCAAAAACTGCCCCGCAACCATAAACCAGTAATTACTGAGACTGAATATGGAGGAGACCTTTGTTCAGACTGATATTTTTTTATGAGATAACTGTCTGAAAAGGCTAATGAGCTGCGTGGTGTCAACACATGACAGTGTACTGGCCAAAAAAACTTTTAATTTGACACTTCCATTGTCTATCATCAAGGAGAGAAAGACAAAGAGCGCCTGCACCTCCTCCTCAAGGCTTCTGAGTGACTGTGTCTATCGGGGTGTTCAAAACAGCCGCAGCAGCCAGTAATGTGGAGTAGCTCCTTCTGCTCAGCGGGCTTGAAACAAATGGGTTATTTAGAGCCCACTTCATTTGCACTTGTGGAGAAAGGGCAGAAAGGAAATGAGAACCCCTTGACGGTTCAGCATTGGTTGTATTTAATTAGCCAATTCACTCTCTGCTTTGCCGCTTCAGTGGGCACAATACTTCTTTGTATTTTTAAAAGTAATTGTCACTTGCTGCATCAGCATTCAGCATATCCAGGCATGCAGTCAGAAGCAGAAAAAAAAAGTCTCCCTGTTGCTACTAAGCTTGTAAAAATAGACACACAGGCACATATTACGCTGCATTGCTGGTCAGAGATAACAAATGGAGACTGGATGTCACAACCATGAAGCATAATCCATGAAGCAGAGGTGTGGGCATCATAGAGCCCAGCTGTTATCAGTAACAGATCGTTTTGTTTTGCCCAGCAGACTGAACTCTGCAGGCAGATTTGCTGGTAAATATTTTCAAAGGAGCCAAAGGTTTCAAATGTCACACTGATCCATGCATATAATGTTTGATGGCTTTGAAAAAATCTATATTTCACAAAGAAAAAAGAGTTTGAGTCTGATGTAATGTTAGCAGCTCTGAGGCTGCTTCAAGTTAAATGACAAAGCAACCATGCCAACATGCTCACAATTACAAAGATTTCATGTTAATGTTCTGATGTTTATTAGGTGTAATGGTAACCATGTTCACAATTAGTTCTGTGAAATTTTACCAAAATCATATTGGTGTTTTCTACAGCATGTTTAGTTTCAATATTAAAGGAAATTCTAGATGTCTCAAGCACTTTTATCAAACCAGACTGATCGACGTAAAAGCACGAAGGCAGGGTTTTCTTCCACTTTATATGTACAATTACAAAACATAAATAAGTTTTATAAAAAAAAAAATATATATATTCAGTGATTGCACATAGAACTGGTGCTAGAGAGGTTTTTATTTATTTATTTATTTTCAGCATAGGCCATAAAATTCTAGCACAAGTGTAACAGTGTCAAATTAAGTCCATTGTAGTTTTTGCAGCAGTAGCAATTTCTTAAAGCCTATACTGGAAACTGTTATCCCCTTACCTTTCAATACTAAAAATCTGAATACTGAAAAAAGGCAAAAATTGTTTTTCAATATTTTTTTACAATTTATTATAATTTAAACACATAGCATAGACAAAGACAGAGTAAGACTCATCTTTGTTACATACATCTTGTTTGCTATGAGAAGCACATCTCTTGTGCCATTCAAGCACATTCTCACTGTCATACACTACATCTAACAAGTAAAACAGTGTTGTTTTATCAATTCACCTCACACACAACCAAGCACACGAACCTTCATCTCACAAGCAGCCCAGTCTCACACACAGACACACACACACACACACACACACACACAGTCATTACATTCATTGCACAGACCGATTTTACAGAGCATGTGTGACGTATGTCAGACTGTACAGCCCTGAGTAGCCTGATTAAGAGACTGATTAAAATAGTACCGGCGCTGTCTGTCTCTCAAAGTTGAAGGAGAGCTTGTGAGCTAAAGGGGTCGGTCTGCACGCAGAGGGAGAGTTGTGGATCGGTTACAAAGAGAGTGTGACAGAGAAGAGATGCAAACTTGCATGGCTCTATGAAAGAAACTGGTGGATACAAATGGTACTGTCTCACTCTATATCTCATTTGAATTTATTTTGATACACCTTAAAAAGTTGTCATACCCACCAACCATGTTCACCATCTCAGCTCAGTGTGCTACAATTTGCTAATTAGCACTAAAAACAAAAAGTACAGCTGAGGCTGATGGGAATGCCATTAGTTTTTGTCACATGAATTAAAATAATCAAAAAAGCTATTTAAATTCATCTGGCAAGGATGATCAATGTGTGCGCAGAAATCTACATAAAAGTTGTCCTAACATTTGAAAAAGTTGGGATCTCTTAAGTAAACAGGATTAATGAATTTCCAGATGAGAATTTAATGTCAGCAGATCTAATAGTTGTTGAGATATTTTAGTTTACACCAAAGTGGTTGACCAACCAAACAACAGATCGCCACCCTTGGATCAACACTGCTGGTGTGGCTATAAAGTACTTTGACATACTGTGAGAACTGCTTGACCTGCCAATATCAAGATGAACTTCAGAGGGGGAAGAGTGTGTTATTTAAAATTAAAAAGCCCATTTTCAGAGTTTAACCACGCATGTTACATAAATACCATCAATCATTGATGCACACACTCACACATAAAACCCACGACTAGACAAAAAATCAACTAGCTCGGCAAGCTGTAATTACAGTACACTCAAGTGGAGGATGCACTGCTGTACCCCGGGGCTGGAGTGCCTCTATTATAAGCTTTCATCAAGAGCCAACTCAAGAACAATGTCCCACATATCAACCAGCACTATTCTCCAGCAGAGGGGAAAAAAAGGAAAAGAACCAATGATTCTTCTGAGCAGTTTAATCTGTTTTTGTCAATGGTAGTGGGAAAAAAATACTGAATAAAAGTTCACAAATGGATAAAACATTGCATGTAAACAAATACATAAAGGCTCTTGGTCCATTTTGATACTTTTTAATATAAAAAACAACATAAACAACTTCACAAAGAACTATCAACCTATTCTATGATAAACTAGTTGACAGTGTTTTTTCCTTTCAGTTTTGCATTTACTGGATATGCCCTCACATTTTAAGCCTGGCAGCCACCAGGTGATGACACACATCCAAACATGTTGACACTAGCATCTGAAAGCAAGAATTTGACTTGACTAAACAAGCTGTTCAAACCTTTCTTCAGTAATCTTTCCTTTTCTACTTACAGGAAACTTGTGACACAGACACAGAATGTGTACATGTTGCCAAAGGTTTCCCCCTCTCTGCCATCCCAGGTCCTCTTGAGTTCTTTTTTGAGAGAGTTGAGTAGAGTCTTGACCTCCTGGCTTCTGACCTCACAGTCTCAGATACGCCACCTGAGAACAACATGGCAACAGTTAAAGAAAGGTTACATTTTTTGTGGACATGTGTGATGTGAATTAAATTAAACTAGATCACAGTTTTACATTTTTCAAAACTCAAGTCTGTACTGTGCAATGATTATTGTTTGTTCCCCAAAGCACAGATGTACTGGATCTCTTCGGTCTGCTGATCAGTAGAGCAACCCATTATCTGCAATTACTGTCATCAAACAACACAAAAACCACAGGTGGTAGAGATTTAATCAACTTCAAAAACACACATGCATATAAACAAAGCACAGAAAAAACTGCACAGCCCGGTCCTCTCTCTCTCTCTCTCTCTCTCTCTCTCTCTCTCTCTTCCTCCATCTGCTATTTCTGGGTGTTTGCCTGCTGTAGACAATGGCTGCGCTCCACTGAGGGCTCTATATTGGGATGATGGATGAGGGCATTTGCCTCACTCAAGGCCCTGTCTTCCCCATCCCCATGCCAATGTCTGCTCACCACTCAAGCGCATCAATGGTAATTCATACAAATGATAACAAACGGCAACTGGAGGTGAGCTGCTCATAACACAACTATGAGTCCCGGAAAAAAGACGACAAAGCCTGATAAGGAACAAGTGGAATGGGAATATAGACACAGGAGTGAAGTGGGCATATGATTGAAGGGTTGTCAAACTGAAGCTGAGAAAATTAAACTTGGGAAAGGATTATTCTGCCCCTCAACCATGACATGATGCAGCTGAGCATGGCACAAAACCCACAACAACAAATTCAAACTAGTACAAGCAACAACCACAAAAATCAAGTCATGAAATTATCAAAAAAAGTCTTCTCTCTTTTTTAGTAAATCCTCATGTTTGGATGTAAAGTTCATCTTTAACTGCAGGTGGTGGTTCCTCCATAACACTGCACCTTTCTACCAAACAACATCAAGGCAAAGAGGCATATCAGCCTGTTTAGAGCCTGACTGAGTAGAAGAATCACAGACACTGTGTCAGAAGACTCACTTCTTCTCATTCACTCCTTGTCAGTACATTAAGCATCTTTGGAATCAACTATTTATATCATGAGAAACCACATTAAAAAGGTTTACAGATAGCTTTTTTTTAAACAGTATAATGATTACATGAAGAAGGTCTTTAAACTGGCAGTGATGTTGGCAGCGGGTCTGCCAAGAATCCTTGATGATAATGTGCTTAAAGGTGTTGCAGTTCTTTGATCTATTTGGAATTTGTTTGATGCTTTAGCAAAGTGAAATATAAAGCATGACCGCAAAACCTAATGAGTAATACATCTTTCTTTTGCAGAATATAACCTTTGGATTCTCAGACAAAGACAAGAGGCAGGTATGAGGGGATCCTTCATGCAAATAAATATTTTGAAATACCCACTTTTTTTAACCTTTCTACACATCTGAGAGGTAAGATGATACACACAGATTCATAGTTTATAAACTTAAATATTTGGCAGTAGCCATCCTCAGGATAAACCCCACAGTTCCATCAAAGCTGTCCGGATATATGTTTTGTTTATTTTTGTCCTGTAAAGTTTGTTATTATGTGGAGTTTGTTGCCTTAAATGCAACGTCTCACAATATCTGCAGTGGTGGAATTACTGTGCTCGTGGAATAGTATTGATACGCTTAATAAAACCTTTCTTATAATCAAACTAGATTACAATAAAATATAGCAAGTGATAGTGTCCTGTGATGTAAAGTGGTAAAAAGCATCTTTAGGCTCAGGGCATTGGCCATAAATAACCAAAGCAGTTCTAATAAATTCACTAATGATGTGGTTTGACAAACTGCATCATTTCCATCATGATGAAAACAACACTGATCTGTCAAACTACACTGAAATGCTATAACAACAACTTTCTTTTCATTATGGATCTATATCCCCCTCATTTATAATGTCAAGCAGAGATACCCTGACATCACCACTGATGAAGAACAGTATCACAGACCCCCTCTGTTGATAAATTCCCATCTCATCCATTGGTTCATATGCAATGAATTGAGACTCGTGCATCTTGGGGGAAGTAATTTATTTCGACAAAGTGTAGCTGCTCCTGGTGAAAGGCTGTGCAGGCTGCAGAAAGACTGAGGCGATGTATGATCAATACATCTCTGCAGTTCTTCCATGTAAAATGTTAGGTTTTTGGATCAGTTTCTGTCTAACCTATATATCATCTCTGTTGGAGTGAGGAGGAGAATAATGAGGCTGACTGAAGAGGGAGGTGTTGTCTGGTCCTGGGGTGAGGAGTGACACTCGGAGCTTGGGCCACTTTACACCCCATTACACTGGCAGGCCAAAGGATGGAGGGCGGGGAACACAGCAGCCCAGACAACAGTAGACATTCCACATGCAGTATAATAACAGACTGGGGTGAAGACTTTGATCTACTCACAGGGTGAACTTCTCACAGACACACACACACAGACACACACACACACACACGCACACACACATGCACACACACATTCACATACATTCACATACATACACATACATACACATACATACACATACATACACATACATACACACACACATAGACTTCCAAATACCTACAAACTCTAGGTTGATGCTGTTCTAGTTTATACTCATATTGTACTAAGAAAACATACCCTGTGGTCAGTTAGATTAACCTTTGAATATGATGCAGTTTGATTTTATATTCCATGTAGAACACAGCATGCATGAATGTAATTTTTCATTATTACTTTTTATCGATATATTATTCCTTATTTATTTTCAACCTCTGCTTTGTCTTTTTAGCCTGCAGAAGCTTCATGTTGTGTCTGTAAGAGTTGAGGCAGAGGCTTTAGTAACCCTTGTAATGGTAGACATTCTGAAATCATAGCACTAAGTGCTAGTGCAGGTGTAATTAAAAATAATAACTGCCTTCCATTTAGGTGAGTCAGTTTCAGTTCCCTGGTACCAGCTTCTTTTAGAGCAAACATATCAGCTGCATTTACATTGCAGGCAGAAAAATACAACATTCAAGATTCAGGATTAAAATCATTCCAAAGCACAAGACAGCATGTTAGTTAGTATTCTTCTGGTGCTCTTACTAAAAAACTGAAAATTATCTGAGCTTATTTTTCTAATCATTATAATGTATAGTTTTAAGTATTCATGTGAATGTACAGTAACCCCAATCTGATACTGTTACTCACATGTTAAGATCTGCATTTTTTCTGACAGTGTAAACATTACAAATCACACCAAATCTAATCTTTTTAATTTTGATTTGAACAAGTTTCACATGTGGACCTACATCAGTTACCAGTCAGATTCTTTGCAATGGGTGGCCTAAGCCTGTCCAGTCAAATCTGAATTCTTGGAACTTTTACATCACTCCTCCACTTGAGCCAAGTTGACCTGCCTTAAGAGTCTTGTGGAGAGTTGCTGACAGTTCTAGTTGAAGCATCCATTGACATCCTCTGGCTGAAATCTTTTCCTGTAAAACCATTTATATCACAATCCCATCATATCCTGCCCAAACTCTGACTCCACACACACCTTAGTACAGTAGTAAATAGTCAGTTTAATAACATGATCAGTTCACATTGATATCTCAAACAGGCTCCCTATAAAAATTCATATAAACAGCCGAACAAAAAGTTAAGATCAAAGCAATTAATTTGAATTGAGCACTGCAGTTTTCAGTGTAAACAGTTACAGCGTGACAGTGAGCCAGCACGAACAAAAACTAGAGCCTCAAGCTGAAGCACCTAAATGAAATTTACCGATTCATTCATTTTATTATTTAAACCTCTGCTTTTCCCATTACAACATGTCAAATGACGTGCAAGTTACACAAGCAGTTAGATGTTTAGCCAACAGTTAAAATTAATTATCTTAACCACATCAATGGAAGCCACTACAGAGTAAATGAACATGAAAGACCCTTTATAATTAAAGTTTTTACTCTGAAACACAGCTGAACCAGTGCCTTCAGAAAGTAAAAATCTATATTATCGGAGCGTTTGGTAATTATTTTTTAAGCTATATAGTCATGGTCAATTCCAGCAGCTTTTTTCACTTTTGCCTGATTAAATCTTTCTTTTCAGGAATGTGCTGATTAGCATCTCCCTTGCTTGCCTTGTCTGATAGGCCTTCTTTTCACAGCAGACATTTTGACTTGTCATAGCATGAAAGGCACTAATGACTTAAAACCACAGCTTAGTAGCTTTAAGTGTTCCAGTAAGTCACGCCAGTGAGCAAGCATGCACATTAGTAGGACCCTGAAACAATTTTATCCAAATGTAATACAGTTCTTATTGAGCCTAGTCAACATGTGCAGGGGAATTTCCTAAAGGACTTTACCCCCTCCTTCATCCCCCTCCACCGAAAAAAATCCCATACACACAAGCACTGTTTTAAATACATCTCTGTCCAATGAAAATACAAAAATACAGCTGAAGTGCTGTTGAGAGCATCCTAAACCAACAGGCAGTAATATTAATATAAACCTAAACCTACACCTAGAGGCATAATGGCCAATCAGAAGCTTGGAAAAAGCTATAACCGGGAGGCTGACTGCAACTTGAGTTTTGACTGGTTCTGGTCCAAAATTGCAACTTGCAACTTGGCAGTGGGGACTGTGTTGTGTGGATTTTAAAGAAAGTAATTGCCTCAGTAGCACATTCTGAAGCCTTGGTTCCTCATTATTTATGTAACGACATGAAAAAAGTCTTGCAAGGTTAGAACCAGGAATCAATTCCCTCATGTAAACGTAGCAGATAACAGCGCAAAATCTGTCATCACAGGCCAAAAACTCTGTTTTGCCCATCCACACTTGAAAAGAGCAAACAGAGTGTCTAAATATCTTCACCATGGCTGGAATTTTCCAAAAGGTCTGTTTTTTTTTAGTCACCTAAAACTGTGTTATTTTTGATGAAGGCCAATCCACACATAAAAAGCTACATTTTGATATTTAACCTCTACTTGAAATCAAGGCTAATTAAACCCGTGCTTGTGTTGCTATGCCATGTCAAAATGTCTGCCATAAAAAAAGGATTTTAAGGTTTGATGTTTGATGACCTCAAATAACTCTCAGCAAAGCTCCACTTCAAACCGAGCACAGATCTAATCAGCCAGGATAAGGCAAAGCACCTGTGTGGGTGTGCTTGGCCTTTAACAGCCCTCTTCATTTTTCTCCTTCACATACGTGATTTAGAATTGTTGACTCAAATTTGTATAATTCTGCTCAAAGGTACAACGAACCAAATGTGAGATTTTCCCTTGAATGAGGCAGAAGTGATTGCAAACGCGTTACCACTTGCTCTTCCAAGGAAAGCTTTTGCTCACTTGAGCCTTCAAGAGCCAACAGTAGGCAAACCTCCCGCCTCTTTGTTCCTCGCTCTTGCTCACACTTTTCAAACTGTGTTTTCAACAATGACTCTCAGACGCTCTCAGACTATGTCCCGTAACTCTAGATGTCCCTGTGATCACATTACCTTCCTGTCCTCTGCCGCCTACAGCACAAGCTACTACAATCAGGGAGTGTTCAAGTGTGTCAATTTATCATGCTCTCTGTATTGCTGTAACCGCTTCCACCACCAGACAGATAGTATGTCCCATGTCTGGGTTGCTTTATCTGTGGCCTTCTCCATTTCAGGGAAGCTTAATTTCTGCCCCCACCTACAACTGTCATGTTGTTACCTCAGAAAACAACAATTCCGCTGATCATTACACCACATTGAGTATGAGAAAAAAGAAAAATGGCTTTGAATTTTTATCAGTTCATCATTCTCTGGGCTTATCACATATAAACTTCTGAGGCACAATACCTTTTAGCAAGACAGGGGCCTCTTAAATCTAAAATAATTAACACAGCAATCTGGTGCAAGTAAGCTCTCCATTCCAAATTCCACCTCTAATGTGACACACTGCCAAATTTTTAGTTTCAAAATTGCGCTGTTCCAACAAGACAGTTCTTAGTAAGATGGTTAAATATTAGTGCTGTTTCTCTGAGCTCAGGTTGTCATTAGATGGTTATGAAAGTCTTTCTCCATTTAATTGTTATAGTATATTTATAAGTAGAGGTTTCTTTAGCTGCTGTGTGCAGCAATATGAAATATCAGTGCTTTATTTTCTGGCCAAATGCAAAACCTTGGTTTAATTGCCTTCTCATAAGCCTTCAGCCACCCTAAATTCACTGTCCCTATGCTAAGCTATTCATCGTCACAGTACATATACAGGTTCCAGTGATATGAAATAAGCTCTTGATTTCAGAAAGAGGAAAACAGAAGAAACTTTTGAACTTGACAAATGTTAACTTTGCCACTTGAAACAGTTACTGTCACAGGCAGATTTTTACACAGTTGACCAACATTAACCACATTTGTTGGTTAAAAATGCTGGCTACAGCTGACTTCAAAAATTTCAACTGAATTAATCTGAAAGAAAACGCTGTCAAAGAAGTTTTTAGTATGTACTTTATTGTTGGCAGTTTATAGATAGTTGTTCTACGAAGTACTAGGAAGACCTTTTAAGCATTATGATAAAAATCTGACTGTAGTTTAGAAAGAACTCTGATTGGCCACTTAGTTTACATCCTAAGAGAAAAGGCTTTTAGGATGTGACTGACCACGAAATTTGTTTAGAGTAATTTTGTCCTAAAAACCAGTTTTACTGGCATTGCTTAGGTGTAAATTTTCCTTAATCCAACAGAGGACAAGACAGAAATACTAAGTGCAGCAAAGCTGATGTGAAAGACATTATCAGGCCTAGAAACTTAAGTTGTTGGACAAGGATTTGTAAACATGGCGTTGGAGGTAATGCCAGGTTTACTTAAGACATTAAGCTTATTAGCCAGATCACTCTAACACCTGCAGTATACAGTAAAGCACATAAACACAATTTACTCGAGTCCTCAAACTTTTGATCCAATGGTTTTTGGCTTAAGAGAGGCTAAAACAAGACACAACCCTTCAAACTCTAAAAATGCTGATCATCTTTCTTTCTACAGCAACCTACTGCTCTAGCATGTGAAAAATTAGCCTTCAAACCTTCAGCTACTATCAAGGCAACTGACAGTGTAAAGGTAGTTAAAGTATCAAAATTAAGAGCACATTTCAATTAATTATTTTGCTTCCAACATGAAAGTCTGTCAAAATTCAATGTTCAATATTAAATGAATTTTCAAATAACATAAAAATAAAAAAGAATTCTACATTGTCCTTTTGTTTTTTTTAACTAAAAATTGGTATTTCTTCTTTAATGAATTACTCCGGTAGCTTCAGATAAAGAAAGACTTCAAGCCTTTAAGTGAACACCACCTGCCTTGGCTTCCAACAAAAGAGACTTCAGATGATCTATAGCAGCAGACTTTCCTCTCAAAGATTTTATTCTTCTTCTTCTAGCTCTTGTATTGTTTAGAAGATGAAAAACTTGTTTAAGTGGTAGGAGTCACTTCCTAAAGTTTCTGAGCAGGAAGTGGAGGACAATGGTGCTAATTACCCCTGTAACTATGTTAAAAATGGCTCGGAGAATAGAGTTGTCAGCAAAGTTAATACCTCCTATTTTCTAGTCAAAGGGTTTTTTCTTAAAACCTCGGGCTAAATATACCACTTTTGCTCAATTACATGTGTATAAGAGCTGGAATAAGGCTGACAAAAGAAAAACCCTACATATGACCCACATAATCCCTAAAGCAAAGCTGTTAACTGAAAGCTCTGAATCATGAAATTAACTAAGGTGGGATAAAAACACTGTGAAGCGCTACTGAATAATGGATAAACAAGGTGCTATAAGTAAGATGTAAGTGAAATAAGTGATGGTTGTCAGCTAAAAGAGTCCCTGCTGTGCTGCTCATACAGTTTTTTTAATAAAAGATGAAGATAAATTAGAAGACTTGCAGCATCTCTCCTTCGTGGCATCAGCATAAGTATTTCTACAATATCAGAAAGCATGTGGCTGTTGTCCATTACAGTGCACTGTAGCTGTCTCACCTCATAGGTCTTCATGCAGCGCATAGACGCAGGAAGTGTAGAGTTGCTGTCATCCATCACTTGCAGCAGCTCCTCACACACCTTCAGCGGCAGCACCATAGGATGTCCTATGGCGTTGACCTCCCAACTGCTTACAATGCTGAGAAAACACACACACACACACACACACACACACAGTAGAGTAGGGGCGATTTATAGTGACTACTACAGCAATAAACATCCAAAATGATGCCTAGAATAGCTGCTGTAAATCCTTTATTGAAGTACTTGTACTAGCGTTTTAATTAAGTAGTTTTTAACTGTAAACTGAAATAGACAACGAGAGATACATGAAAATGGATTGATGGTGTGTGTGTGTGTGTGCGTGTGTGGGTGTGTGAGTGTGTGTGGGTGTGTAGGACATTAATAAGTATCCATGTTTGAGATGAAAAGAAGAAGGGATAAAAAGGAGGAGAGGAAGAGTGATTGAAAGGAGAAAGATTGATGCTCTGTCAGTACGTGGAGCTGATCCAGTTTGTTTGGGTGACATTTAGCCATCTGTGCAGTTCCTGAGAGGCACAAGTCTTCCTCAAAAGTTTTGGCAGTACTACTTAAGACATCACGCTGAAGAAAAATTTCTGCTCTTGCTATGTTTACATGCATGGGATATTTGCAATTAGACACTTAACAACAAGTTCCTCAATCAAGCTAAGCTGTTCGCTCAGCAAATCTGATCGGGTTTTGATGTACACATGTTGACAACCAGTCCACATCATAACTCTTTGTGCATGGTAATGTAGCTAATGTCATATACAGTTAGCTTTGAATGCTCGCCTATCTGAATGAATTCTATGGCTCATACATTTTCCATTAGACTCGATTTCCATATCTGAGACCTCAATCCCAATCCCATTTCACTCAACTCATAATCAAGTCACTGCCATTAGTGACAAGCGTAATCCACTTAGGCATTGGCTCACTGATTCTCCAGCCAATTATTGGCAGTTTTAACAACACATATTGCAACCTCTGGCTGCAGTCGACTGTAACCTACTGTATCCCGAATAAGTGGACCATCATCCAGGGACTTCGGCTCCCCAGGCATAACATTTAATTTAAAAATGTCAGAGATGAGCAATGAAGGATGAATGGTAAATTATGTAGGGGGAAATGGAAGTGAGAGTAACACCAGCATTTAGCTTTGCAAGACTTAAGTGAAAGGTCAGAAATAGGTGAGAATTCAAAATGGGGGCTGTTGTAATGTAGAAAGTATTAGGGCTTTTTTCTCTTTTTTTTACTGATGAGGAGCTGGTGATCAATTTAGGCTGAAACACTGAACAACAGAGGATAACAAATTACCTACTACAATTGAAAATCAATTCACAAATCTCAAAAATACATTTCTGAGTGTTAGTTAATATCACGTTATTGGCAAAACATAAACTTTATCTTACAAAAAGGCAGCTGTTTGCAAGCATTTTTGGAGTAAATGACGTGACAATTACCTTTGTGAGGTATACACTAAGTGTATTGTGAAATTTCCTTGGTATCATTCAGAAACTGACCTTAATGGAACAGCAGCAATCAGCAATAACTACTGAGAACAGCAGACAAACACACCACAACATTAACAACTGCAAGCCACAACCTCTGTGGCTAAGAAAAGAACTATTTGTCTTTTTTTCCTTAAAAACCCCTTTACTAGCTCATCCAGATGCAACACAGTGGCTCTCCTCAAGCTAACCACAGGGAGCTTGATAACCACTGTAAAATGCTTTCAGATTAATTAGTTAATTAATTAATGCTATTACTTATTTTTTTGAAGGAAATAGGCTTCTAATCATGTATATTTTTTGTCAGTTACATTAGAGGACTAGGACAGGGAATGATTTTGCATGTGGTATACGAGAGAGAAAATAAAGAATAGTATACAATTTTCTATTTATTCAATCAAGAATCTGTTTTTAATCAGTGGTTTTAAATTGAAAATCAAATTTACATAAAATCTTGACTCCAAGAATTGAAACAAATAAAATCCTAAGATTCCAGAAGATTCACAGCCCAACTTAGAAGTAAATTTCTATCTGTAAAATGTTCTGCTCAGGACATCTATACTGGACCATTACAGTATTCCAAATTACAAAATTTTGACAATATTTATTAAAAATGTTTATGTTATGCATCAAAGTATTAATCTGACTGATAAATTGAACAATTCATCAGTTTAAAAAGCCAGACTGTATTAATAAAAGCTCTGGAGTCTGAAATTTAGACTGTGGAAGAACAGATGGACTAATTTAATTTCTGGCAGGGTTAAAATTACCTCTTAAGCATGAAATACTTTATACAATAAGTGAAAAGCTGAAGTTCAGATGTTTTCATTCCTATTCAGGCTTGACAAGAACAACAGTATTCAAGTCATAAATTTCTGTCAAGGCTTGTTTCACCGGGACAAAGTCTCTCTCGCCCATCATGCCCCCATGGTGAAACAGTTTCCTGTTAATCACTCAGCTCATACAGTTTATCGTGTCATTTAAATGCATTCTTACTGCTTTGAAGGAGAAGACAGGCCTCTCTCCTTCATGAGAGTTTTTCCTCTAATTACCCTTTCTCTGTCAGTCAGCCGATGGGGGCTTGTCGAAATGATAGAAACATCAAAACTTCTCTGTTCTGCCTTTACTTTACGTGGCTGCGGGGAAGTGGAGGAGGGAAGAAAACGCTGAGTACTAAATCAGTTGAAAATAATGAGGGTGGAAGGCTTCTCCAGTGGGGGGCCTGCTGTACTAAACATGGAGAACCACATGCAGCCATCCACCTACACCTCTCTAATGCATCACAGCAAGGTACACAGAGCCTCGCTCCAGTCAAAACATCTCCTGTATGAGCAACAAACACAAGCGTGGCTTATGCAACTGACAACACTGATACGATAAACATCTTTGAAGGCAATCTCACTCACAAAATAACAGACAACTGCATCTGAGCTGGACCCTTGGTGCAAACAGTTCTATTAAAACCTAAAATCTGTTCACCGAAAAAGTAATCTTTTATCCCTCCCAGTGAGCCGAGACAGGTGGTGATTGAGAGGGTGCATTGCGAAGATGAAAGGATAAGATTAAGAAGAGGAAAACAAAGATTGAAGGGGTGGGGGGGTGTGTGGAGGATGCATTAAGTGTCCCTGCTTACTCTCTCTGCTGGATGCCTGTGTGAGAGCAGGCGGTGTAGAGGAGTTTCAGGGCTCCGGCAGCTCTGAGTGATGGACTGTGAGGGGCTGGGGAGCTGATGGACCTCTCACCCCCGACACACGTCTCCGGGACTGAAACCTTGATGGAGTCGCTGTTCAGCAGCCAGAGCTGCAGGCGGAGCAGACAGGTCACTTTACACTTGAGATATACATGAGGTGAGCAATCACACTCCCGCACATTGACTCTATGCATCCACTCATGCACACCAGAGTTAGGGTGGAGCTATGGGACCATAATGTGCTTTTAATGACCCTCATATTTTTCTTGGGTCACTCAATAAACATACTTAATGTTATTTTATGGCTTTGACTTCATGGCTTTTCCTAATTTTATTTGACTGATTTTATGAAAATTGAGCACTGCTACAGAAAATAAAGCATTTCTTTTCAGCTGTAAAAACTTTTTTATATGCTTTTTATTTCTCATTGGTTTTCTCTATAATTTATGTAAGCCATTGTCCCAAATTCTTGCACACCTGAATAGTGAAAGGTACACAGGTGGAGTAGTTACAGCTTAGAGATCAGGAGAATACTTGCTTGCGCTTGCTCTTGCTCTCACTTGCTCTTTAAAGATGTTTTCATGTTAGGCTACAATACCTCGGTCACAGATCCTCCTTAGATCTGTGACCTAAGCGTTCTACCCAAACCCACCTTTCCTACCCAAACCCCCCAAATTCTGTCATCGGTGTTATGTAGCAGGTCTAATCAGTTAGTTCACAATTATTGCCTAATTTTTATCCCAAACTCAAAAAAGAGGGCAAGGATTAGATGGCAAAGCAAAAATCTCTGATATAAAACAAGACATTTGATTTGGTATTCAAGAAAGAATTCAGTCAGTTTTAGTCCAATTTCACAAAAGATTAATTTTATTGTTATTGCTACCATTTGTCAGTGAGGAGTTTTAATGTTTCACAGTTTTAAATCCGCTAAGAACCCAATCCGTGGAAAACTGGAATACTTAGGACATTTTATGGTTTTCAAATCCTGAGACAAGCATATCAGCAAAAACTATCAGCTACCAGCTTCAGTTAAAATAGTATAAATATTAATCCAGCACTTAAGCACACACCATTACACTCACACTGACTGTAAATTGTGTGCAAAAATATGACTACTACCTAATACAGCATTCTCATCAACTCTAAAACCACAGCCGATCAGCATTTCCCATTGCTTAAAGGAGCTGCCACATCACTCCCATTAATCAAATAATTACAAAGTGTATTTTTCTAAAACTTAATGGATTTTTCTTATTATTGGTGCTTGTTCTTACCAGTAAGAAGGCTTTTCCATCAGGAGTCTGCACTGAGAAGTGGAAGGTGCTCAGTGAGTTGGACAGTTGCAGCAGCTTGGCAGCTATAGTCCTCTCCAGGAAGAGAGATCTGTAAAACAGAGACAAGGTCTCTTTATTTGCTTTTAGTCTTTAGACAGCATGTTTACTTTCGGTCATTCAACCGTATGACTCACAAGGTAGAAAAGAGGTATCATTGGTTATGGCAACATGATGATGTTCATGTCTTTCTTGTTCATCAAATGTCTCCAAGATTAAGTTAAGAAAAAACATGTTACTGTACTTGTAATGGTTGTATTGCTTTGTCCAGTGCTGACTTTGGAAAAGACACAAATAAAACAGTCAAACAAAGTGAGACTGTGATGTTTGTGTGCAGTCTTCAAATTAGTCAAGCTTGCACTGTGAGGGACGTGGCTATTAAAATGCATAATTCAGACCAACAATTGTAACATTGTAATTATTTCGGAAATAGCCTCAACACAGTGTTGATATGCGTCACTCCCTTAAGTTTTAGCAAATCTCATAATTCCTGTGGTGGGTCAGATGTCCGCCAACTGACATACAAATGAACTGATCTGAGGACTGATCTGTACTGATTTTTTTATAAGAAAAAAATATACAATAGTAGTATTAACGAACTAACAGTTGCAAATGGACTGTGTGTGACTTCACAATCTTTTCTATCTGCCCAGCATTAAGTGGCTACTTATTACTTATTTGCCTTTGGAAGAGTGAGCTTCAACAGTTGCCTAATCATCATCACTTGGTTTGGATAAAAACCTGCCTGTTTAGTGAAACCTCTGGATGTCTGTCTCCCACAGCAGGCTCCACCACCACTTGTGTGACATACAGTTTCAGGGTCTCTGTAAGATGAAATAGAGAAAGGCTCATATACACAGTTGAAAATTATTCATGAAAATCTATTAGACTAACATATACCTGGTGCAACAGCCTCTCCAAGCTCTGATGAGCAGCTCTTGCAGGAGACGAGTGCCAGTCGGCGGCAGGGTTTCTGTGAAAACAGAAAAATCATTCACCACAACACACTCCCCCATGTTTAACCTGGATGTTTGAAAACCACAATCAATGGCCACTATAACCAGGATGGAAGACAGAGGAGAAGGAGGAGAGACAGTGGGAGACACATGGCAGGCAGACTGTCATTCGTCCTCCTGCTCTTTCCATTTTCCTCTCCTTCAATATACCTGTTTCATTCATGCAAAGAGAACAACTGACAGCAAAGTAGGGAGATCAATCCTTCCCCACAGAGTGCTGGAGTTTGACTTTACTGATGCAGCTGTCTGAGGACTGCATGTCTGTGTGGGTTGGTTTACTAGACGATGCGACTTAAATTCCAACTTTTTCCTTTTATTAAAAAAAAAATCCAGCATCGGCGGTTTAGTGCTCAGAGCAGCTGGTGAGAGTGTTTTCATTGATATGATTCCTCTAATCTGATGGCCAAACGTAGTAATCATTCTGTCATCCTGATTTATAAAGCTAGAAGTGATACTTTTTAGAAATCTTTTGGTTTTCTAAGGCTTGCAAGATGATAAAATGCTGGTTCAAAGGCTTTGTCTTCATTCTAACTAGAAAGGAGCAAACTGGGTGTTTTCCTTTGCACGTCCCTCACCTTTGGATCCTGACCGTCCTCTGAGCCAACAGGACTCACTTCCTCAGTGAGAGTCTGTTCACAGCTGCCGTCTCTGGCTAGGAGGAGGAAAGTGTCGCCCAGTAAACAATCTTCTGCTCGGGGGAGCAGCTTCTTGTTAGCGAAAGGATCTGGGTGACAACACCAGTCATCCACAATGGCATTCCAGTTGCCATTAGGGAGAGGCAGAACTCGCTTGAAAACTCTGAAGAGGAGAAAAAGCAATTACAGGTTTTTCTTTCTTTCATTCTCTGGTGATATCTGGAAACTGTATCAGCTGTTATCTCTTAATAAGCGCAGGGTGTCCTTTGGGCCAGAGATGATCAGAATATGAAAGAGAAAACGGGACAGAAAAGGTGTGGTGAAGTATGTTTTAATGAACCAATATACATGAAAAACAGCATTTAACTCAGGTGCCAAATCTCAATAAGCGTTGTAACTTGTACTGTTTACCCACCAAAATTATCGCTTGCACCTGTAACATGCATGTTACTGAGCAGCACTTGGTTCATACGTGACAGGAACAGTCTTGAAAATTTATGTTCGCATATCCATCAGCAGTTTCTGTTTTTTTTTCTGAGTTCATTTAACATTTATTATTGAATCTTTTTCACATACAACAACGAGAAAGTAAGGCTGGCAGCAAAACATAAAGAGCTGATAGCACGGCATCCTTCTCTGATACGATAAATGGTATTTGATTTTAATTCAAGAAAGAGTTTACTGCATTTTGGTCTAATTTCAGACAAGATTTATGAAGGACTGTGGTTTGATCCCTATCTCCTCCAGAGTTCATGTCAAGGCATGCTTGGGCCAAATACTGGAATAAATTGCTTTGGATGGCTGTTTCATCAGAGTGTGAGTATGTGAGTAAGTTTCTGATGACCACGATGGCACTTAGCCCTGCAAAGCCCCTGTTATTGGTGTATAAATGTGTGTGTGTTTGCTTCCCATACATGTAGCCATTTGACCTGTAACTAGTGTGAAAAAAACGGAAAAGTGCAGCTTTAAAAAACACTTGCTTTAATCATTGCCATGATGAACTTACTAACTGCACTGTTGAGGCTTAACAAAAAAAACTGTCACGGGGTTCTTTGTTATGGTGGCAGTTAATTGCAACATTAATACCTCTCATCAGCCATAAAATAGAACATGTTGCTACAAAGTAACATAAACCATTACACTGTTGAAATTATAACCATCCTCGCTACATGCACTCAGCCTGACAATTCTCACTTTCCCCAGTCCTTGTTAAAAGCAAAAATAACTTTATAGCAACTTTTAGTGGGTTATTGCTGAGAAACACAGCCAGAGGCCAAGGGTCTGCGTAATGCAGCTATTGCAATTTTCAGCATGTCACATTTCTTAGCAGAGAAAGCTACAGCTTGAGGCGAAAAGAACAATACAACTGTCCAGCTGAACAACCTAAAGGTAAGAAATGCAATTGTTTTTTAATAGGTGGTGCAGACCTTGACGTCACACCGACTCTATATCTCCAACCCAGTCAGGTTGACAAGTGTGGAATCCAGCTGCATCCATCACTTCTACCGCTGGGTCACACCATCAATAAACACCGGCTCCTCTTCCTGCGGAGGAGGGTGTAAATAAAAACCCATTTCCACTGATGCTCTTCCTCATTCGTGTGCTCCTCACCTGTCCTCCAGCAGCCTGGTCATGCAGCCCTGGCAGTAGAAGCAATAAGTCTCTTTTGCTCGGAGTGACTCCATCACGCTGTCAGGAGCCTCTGTGGATGGGCCAAAGGCAAACAAATAAATAAGCCAAATTTGGTGAAAAGGTGGTAACCTTGTACTACAGAGCGGAAAATCGATATAATACTCGGTGGCTTGGCTAGGGAGCGGGCAATCAATCTGATTTTGATAGGATTTGTCATGGCTGTCCCTTGCTGTGACTTCCTCTTGCAACGTTCCACACAAAAACCTAGAAAATGCTAAAAGATGAGGTTTGTAGATATTATGTAATGACTCTTGGGTATGCTTTTTGTGAAATGAGATCAAATCAAAAGTGAGTATTCTCATGACTCTGATGATCAGTTGCTTGTGGGCTGTTCAGAACCAAAAGAGCAAAATTAACACCTTCACAGTCTCAGATGACCAAGTGACTCAGTCCAATTAATTCAGAATAGACAGAAAGCTCTAAATAGCAACCAAAAGACTTTATTCTAGCCTGGCAAAGCAGAGGGACTGGCAAAGCAGAGGGAGGCTGCACGTGTCTGGATGTGTTTCCATACCTTCATCATTGCTTCTTGCGACACTAATGCGCAGTCTGAAATGCACCTCCTCCCCAGAGGATTCTCCTGCAGGTGTTGGAATGCAGGATCCCGGCTCAAAGGTGACTCCTGCCGGCAAAGCGAGGTTCAGCTCACCTTTGGGAATTTGGATGTGGAGAGAAGAATCTGCACCTGTTACTACCACATCTGCAGGTCCTCTGGCCACGTCTTTCCTGGAGAGCAGATGCAAGAAGTCACATTACACACACATTTTAAGAAACACAAAAGAAAAAGAAATGAAACAAATGTATAGTACATATTTGTTTCCTTGCAGAGAGTTAGATAATTTAATCAGTACAGAATCAGATTATCTTAGTTTAGCACTCAGACTTAAAACAGGTGGAAACTCCTAGACTGGTTTTTATTGTCTTGTTGTACTATGAGGTTGCCAGACAACCAATAGAGACTCTAGAGGTCACTGCCTCCAGCCAAAAAAAGTCCCACACTTTATCCCTGCAAAACTAAACAACTTGTCTCTTTGCTTTTTGTACAGAATTAACAAGATTAACAAGATTCAACTTGTTATTAGTGGGTACAAGAGTTGTTGCACTTGGATTATGTTATCTTCAAATAGTGTCAGAGTGAATATTTCTCCCCCTCGGTCTTCATGTTAAGCAAGCTAACCTGCTGCTGGCTGTGGCTGTTATTTCAAACAGAGATACATCTGAGTGGATTTTGTCTACTCATCTCTCAGAAAGGATGAAACAAGAAGATATGTTTCTTTTTCTTATTTTTCCAAAATATCAAGCTCTTTTTTTTACACTTATGGAATAATTTTGTCTTATTTCATTTGGATTTTTAACCAAAAAATTTATCTTATTGTATCTTGACCTCTCAGTTAGTGCCACGTGCTTTGTTCTTGAAACTTATGTGTAAGTAAATAACAGAACGAGATCTCAGAGATATTGGCTTGTTCAACTGGACAACATCACATTATATAAATATGGATTCAGGAGGATCTGTAATTAGTTAAGGTCTCAACAAAGTCATTAACGAGTCAGCATTTAGTGCAGAACATTAATTAAAAAAATATATACTTAAACACAGTCCATGATGCAGAACATAATCTGTTGTTCTCACTGTAAAGTAGCGAAGTGGAGAGATCAAACAAATAAATCATAGTCCAACAGTCTCTGCAGGACTGGGCCTACTACAGTAGGAACTATTAGAAATAATACTCACCTCCTGCTGGGTGCTGCTTTCTCAGCTAAATAAGGTTCTAAAGAATGACTGAGTGCATAGAGACCAGTGAGGGAAGCACTGTTTTTACTGAAAACAAACTGAATGCAAGCTGAGCAGCTCCTCTGGGACGCACTTCAGAGGATTTTATAACATTTTCTATTTTTTTTCTCCTCCATTGCATTGGAAACACTGTAAATGTACAGCCTTAGCCTGAGTGTTTAATGTTTTTTTATTTCATCTCCTTTGGCAAGAAATGTATCACTCTAGCATTCCTTTTCTTCACATATCTTTCAGCCCAACATTAGTGTTAGAAAATGTAGTTATAAGTAGTGAGAAAATGACTTTTCTAGCTCTGCATTCAGTACAGATTTAACTCTCCACTACATCCAGTGATGTGAGGGACAGGGGTTATGTCGCAAGGCCACCAGATTAAACTATCTGCTACATTTGATTAAGAAAGACGACCAAGGATCAGTTTTTTGTCTGTAATATCTCATTTACTCCATCTAGTGATATTGTACGTGAATTGCATTCACTTTTCCCACGCAGGGATGCTGTTTAAGCAATTAAAAATCACCCTGGCTCTAAGATCGGCAACTATTTGTAAGTGACGAACTTACCAACTAAACCAACAATTTATTTTACCATTATTCATCACACATAAAGAGTATACTAATAGGCAACTGGACACAAATCAACCTTTTGTCAATGGATCAAATGAATTTCAAATTTCACCGGCCACTCAATAGATTACCACTGATGCTGGCTGAAGGCTTAAGTAAATCTCGCTGCCATGTTTAATTAGCAACAACATATTTAATCAACATTCGATTGATGGATACTTCTGACTTGTTCTTTAGTAAGTATTTTTAAAACAAGTCTACTAAGTGCTTCACAAACATAAAGTTAAAAAATATGCTCATTTACAATACTATTAACTTTAAAATTTTTGTTTCATAGTTCTATTATTTTATATATTATTAACATTACATAACATTTTGATATCCGGTATAAAGTTGACTTAGTCGTGTGATGTCTATCGTTTGATTGATTGTTTGTTTTGGTCGATTAATATTAAAGATCAACACTCCCTGTCCACCAAAACAGAACAACAGCAACCAAGCCACAAGCTACAGACAAACCACAGACAGCAAATTAAACAGATATTAGTGACACAAAAAAAGGCATAATTCAACTTGCCTTCTTCTTTGGGTCAATGTAGAAACAGGTTATACTGTGGCTAAAAATTATAACAGCTGTAGTTACATACAGCAAACCTGAAGACACCTACATCCAACCGATAAGCGCCAATGATTCAGACCAGAAGAGTAGCTAGTTTACATTAAATTACCACAACAGTTTACTAAGTAACGTTTACTTATTCTCTATCACAATTTTATGAGTGAACAACAACTGTGTCGAAACAAAGTAGCGATTTTTTTTAACAATTTGCTAGCTAACGTTGGTGTTTTGAATGTGACTGGAATAGCAGAGACTTAACTTGACTGCTAGATAGCTGAACTTGTAGCTATGCAGAAAAAACATTACATGATGCTTGCTGACTGTTCAGCTAGCTTTGCAGCAAAATACTTACCCAACAATAAGCAGTCCACTCTGAAGCCTTTTTCTCAGCTCCAAGAAGACTCCAACTCCTTGTTTTCTGGCTGGCATCTCCAAATTTGACATTCAGGCAGCACAATATTCAAATAGGTTGAAAAAGAATCAAACACCAATCAAGACTTAGAGAAGAACTGTGACATAAAATCCAAAGTAAAAACAAACATAAAGGCACTTCTATTTGATTGAATTGTGGCTTGGGGTTGATACAAGACTGCAGCGTGACGATACCGCGTGTCAGGTACACCATAATAAGAGAAGGACTTCCGGTCGGACATTTCAAAACAAGTTTTAAACAATCCCTCAATGAAATAATTTATGCATGAGTATGTTTGTGCGTGTGTGTATGTCTATGCCTTTGCGCACTGTCCCTCCATAATCAACACATTCTCTTCTACAGTGCAAATTTCAGAGGGGAAAAAGTTCTGGTTTATTGTTGATTAGGGTGTAACATAATCCTGTTACTAATGCTGTTGTCCCTGGGAAAGTTTTACTTTTTGGCTTATATTATTTTGAAATAGGCTCCATGTAAATACAGCTAAATTAATACATGTGTTTTATAGATTAATATCTTGATTTTGATGTATGACCCTTGTATATAAAGAGTCACAAGATTAGCTTCTCATAAAGGACTTGTCTTAGGTAAT
>JAPZDV010000025.1:22576449-22578949 GCA_029814665.1 Acanthurus lineatus
ATTATTTTGAAATAGGCTCCATGCTATCTAACCCAGTGAATTTACGAGTTTGGGGGCTTCTAATGGTCTGGGTCCCAGGATAGTTGCATAATTTGTCTATATGGTGATTTTTCCAGACTCATCAGTGAAAAACTACTGATGTAACACATTACTTATTGTTATTTGCTTTTCCAATTTTGAATAACAGTTTTAAAAGTATAATGAAAATATATGCTTACAGAGTCTGGAGAGAATAGCTGTCATAGCTCAAACATTGAACCATTGGAAGGTTTAGTAAAATAATACAAAACAATAACATTTTTTAATACAGGGGGCTAAAGATTGAGAGTTGCTAAAGATGAAAGTTTAAATATGAGAAACATTCCGCTTTTATTTTGAAGACAAAGCGCATAATTTTGGTGTAATTGCAGTAAACTTCACACAGCCAAGAGGCGGAAGACGGCCATGCGGAAGACCAGGGCAGTTGACGCTATGGTTGGACGTGGGGCTATTCTGCAGTGCAGTCTGGGAGCTGTCAATCGTTTCGCTTTATATACATTAGCACTGCAAGCTGCCGATGGGCTATCACTGTTTATTTACACAGTGTAGGACAGTACTAAGAGAAGTAAAATGATGTAGAATGTAATTACCTATTGTCTACTTACAAAGCCTTTATGTCCAGAGACCCGACTCACATTAACGAGTGACATCGAAGCCGGGGGCCCTGCATCTCCATCATTTAAACAACCTGCTACCAACGTTAGCTCGCTTGCTAGTCATATTATTGACGTTGTCAGCCGTTTTTACACGGCTAATTGGGCACATGATTGAATGACAGTTGCTGGCTTATATCATATAACGGTAAGCTTTCATATCCGCTTATTTTTTTTTAGCGTTTTTAGTGCCGCGTGCTTACACGTTAGCTGAAATCACCTCACCTAGCTTGTGTAAAAAGTAGCTGTTAGCTATGTTATTGTAACTGTTCCCCTCTCTCTCTCCCACACATTATAACGGCATTCACGCTAATTACCTATAATACATTGCGAATATCCCTTAGTTGAAGTTTCCTTTGTTGTCATTTTCACATCTTTATGTATTTTTACCACAGAACATTAACGAGGTAACGTTATATACGGCTGCTGTTGTTGACAGGTGTGCGTACCTGCTCTGCAGTTATTACGTTGTTGACACTTTACGGGCTCACTCAAGTCTGTTTAGCTCAATGAAAGAAAAAAACTATTGGCTGTCATAAGCTTGCCTTTTGCAAAGGACCTTAAATTTATCCTTTGTTCTCTGTCTGTTCGAGCCCTTCTTAAATACGATATTCATATAAAGAATAGGCTACGTCATTCTGTAACACCTGATTGGCCCTGCCTGCCTGTCTGTCTATTCTTGACCAAAGGTCATGATATCTCTGGTGTGATCATATGCTAATTAGCAGCATAAGTTAGACCACAAAATTTAATATAAAAGAGAAGAAAATGTAGCTTGTGTAACAGAGTTCATGGTTTTTAAAGCTTTGATGATACAGTGTATTGTCATGACATCATGCTAAAATGGTGAGGCTGTGGTGGCTGGTGACTACCTTGTGATGTGAATTGTGAAGAAGCAGTTAGACTCATTCCTCTCTTTATCACCAGCTGTTGCCTGGAGTGTTATTTCTAAAAAAAAAAAAAAGAAACAGTGAGAGTATCATCATTGTGTGAAAGTTGAGGACTCTTCTTCTCTAAACTTAAAATAAAATTTGGGGGAATTTTTGGATTTATTTTTATGATCCAGCACTTCATTGCTTCATATCAAAGCAAGTAATAAAAATGATTGTCAGACTTTGCTCCTTCTGATTTACACAATTCAGTCTACTGATTTTTTTTTCTTCATGCGTGATGACTCAGCTTCTGTTCTTTTTCCCCTGTGTTTTTTAGTTGCAGGTGTGATGTACATATGTGTGCCTGGTGTTTTACATTAGCGCGTAAAAACCACCCATGAGAATGAATGCAGAAGAAGTGGAGCTGCTCAGTGACTCCAAGTACAGGAACTATGTGGCAGCAGTGGACAAAGCCCTCAAGAACTTTGAGTATTCCAGTGAGTGGGCAGACCTCATCTCTGCACTTGGCAAACTCAACAAGGTAAGGTTTTCAGAGAGACATACACTGTACTGGAGTACAAGTTGTGGAGAATGCAATGATGTATAAATACATACAGAAAATACCAACAAATACATATATAAATACAGGGTGAATTCATACAGCTGTTATAAGCCTACTGTAATTGCATGAGTTAAAAATAAGTCAAGGTCTCATGCTGATGCCAAAAGCACTGAATAAAAATGGTTAAAAAATATCAGTAAAACAAGTGTTTTATTTTATTATGCCACATGTGTGAAAGAAACATAAAAACAATGTTGTCTGCTTCATTTTGATCATTCTTTGCATCCTTTCTCAGGTTTTGCAGAATAATGCAAAATACCAAGTGGTTCCCAAGAAGCTGACGATAGGCAAACGGCTGGCCCAATGCCTCCATC
>JAPZDV010000025.1:22583949-22613767 GCA_029814665.1 Acanthurus lineatus
TACAAAAAGATAATGAACAAATGAATGTTCCCTCTGCTCTGTCAAAAGTGGCTCTGGAGTTTCTGATGTCTAGTGTAATAGAGGTTTGTGTGTCTCTGTGTGTGTGTTTTCAGGCAATGGTGGGGATCTTGCAGGGGAAAGCTCGAGGCGGGGAAGAAGAAAGCATCCTCATGCATGACCTCAAGCCATTTCGCATTCTCATCAGTCTGCTGGACAAACCAGAACTTGGTAAGCAGCTTATCAATATGTAGACGCCAACAGTCCAGTTGATGCTGTAAATAAGTAAACAATGATTCATGTCACAGTAGTAGCATAACTACATTTAACAAGCCAACTGAATGTATCATCTCTCATACTGGCACACATCTCTCTCTCCAGGCCCAGCAATCCTAGAGGATGTTCTGATTGAGGTGTTTCGAACCCTACACACACAGTGCCGGACAGAGTTGGACCTGCAAAACCAGAGTCCATTCAGTAAAGACCACACACACCTCAGCAGGTCAGTTCAGTCTATCACCTGCCCATCTGTGCCTTTAACACATTGTTTTTATAAAACCTCTATCAACACCATGATCAAAGTTCTATTGTTGCAAAGAATGAATGAGGTGAAACAGATAAAGTGGGATATTTTTAAGGAAATAACATGTTAAAGTTACATCTTCAAAACAGCTTAAGTAATACATGAATGGATAAAAATATATCTAGGGAGTGCAAAATATCATTTTCACTAAAATGGAATGTAAGTAAAATTTCATTACAGATACATGACTAAATGCAATTTAAATAAAAAACAACATAATGACAAATCTCCCATCAATGAGAACATTGTGTGATATATGCAGTGATAAGACATGCAGTGACACAGCTCAAGTTTTGTCTTTTTAAATTTTGCCTTGTAAATTGCAAAACATCTGATAAATAAATAAATAAAATAATTTATAATTGCATTGAAGGAATTTTTATGTCAACTTTTTTCATCCATAAAAACCATGAAAAGTGCTAGTTTTACTTTTTTTTCTAGTAAACTACGAGAGAACAAAAAGACGGCTGAACTGATCAAAACTGCAAATCTCCTGTTCAACTCCTTTGAGCCGTACTACATGTGGGACTACATCGCTCGCTGGTTTGAAGAGTGCTGCAGGTCTGTATGTTAAAAACCCATGTGCACATGTCCACTTCATGAGGCACATTTACTGAGTGTCGGACGCTCTACAAGTTAAGGTCTACAGGCCAGAGAACGAAATTTGTGTTTTTGGAACCATTGTGAGATAACTATTAATTCTCCTGCCAGATATTTGATCTTTAGAAACAGTATTTCATCACACACACACACACCTGAACTGAGTGGATCCACAGAATGCAACATGAAGTTTACTGCTAACAACCACGACCTTATTCTAAACAATCTCATTAATGGCTCTGTTCACAGGAGGACAGTAAACAGCAGCACACATGCACAACGGCATGCTGGGAGCTCGGACCCTCCAGAGCTCTCATTAGTGGAATTCTGTCAGCTGGTTGATTTTCTGCTGGATATTGTTTCCCTGGTGAGACCCATCTGTCTTTCCTCTTTCTGTCTCACTTCCTGTCTTTCCTCCTTCTTACTGTGTTTCTGACTTTTATTTTCTTTCCTTGCTCCTGTGAGGCTCTCAGTCTTTCAGTCTTTCTTTCTTTGCTCTCATCTTTCCCTCCTTTTCTCTTTGCTTCTTTCATTCATTCTTTCTGTCTCTCTGTCTTTTTCTTGGTTTCTTTCTTTCTCTGCTTCTTTCTTCTTTCCCTCCCTCTGTCTTTGTTCCTGTCTTTTTCTCTTTCTTTCATTTTTTCACTTCTTTCTGTTTTTCCATAATTCTGTCTTCACTCTCATCTTTCTTTCTGTATTTTCTTACTGCTGTCTTTCCTCCTTTCTATCTTTCTTTTATCCTCTATATCTTTCTTTTCTCCCCTCTGTCTTTACTTCTGTTTCTTTGTCTTTTTCTTCTGACTCATATTGCCTTTGTTGTGTTTTTTAAGTTTATCTCCCATCCTGTCTTTCTCCGACTCTCATGGTCTTTGCTTTTACTTTACTATGACTTTCATTTACATAAAATATTTTTCATAGTCCTTGCTTTCATTCATTTTTCCCGTCAGTGCTTTTATGCTTCATGTTATTTTCACTGTTTCTTTTGGTCTCTTTAGTGCTTTTTTTTAGCTCCATTTTTCATTCTGTCCATAGTGTATTTTTCATTATTCAGTCTTTCTCCCTGTCCATTCATCTTTTCATTTCCCTTCCTTTATAGGCTTCTATTTTCCTAAAATTTTCAATCATTTTGTACGTCTCCACCACATTCCTTCTCTTCCACCTTGTATAGCCTCTTGTCTCTTGTCCCTGCTCAAGCTTTCCATCCCATTCTGTTTCTCACTCCCCCTTTACTCACACACCTCCTTTTTAAATCCACTGTGTTTCCTACGAACATCCTTTATGAACATTTGCAATCTGTCCTACATTTGCTGTCCAACCATCCATTTTTTTAATCAAGTTCTGGGATGTTATGGCCACCATCAGGGGGTGTGTGTGTGTGCACCTTGTCTTTCTCCAGTTTCTCTGTGTGTTTGTGTGTGATCCCTACACTGGCTTAAAAATGCCTGTGTTAAGTTTCCCAAATAATAATTTTTGCATCCTCCTAGTACAACGCTTGTTTAGACAGTATTTCCAATCTGAATGGTTTGGAAATCCCATAGTCCTGTATTACCCTGTTTAAAGGCTTGTTTGTGTGTTTGAAAGAGTGACAGAAAGAGAACCTCGCGTTCTGTGAGTCTGTGAGTGAGAACGGGAGAGTGTGAGGTTAGTTTGTATTTCTGCAAACCAAGTGTAGTGTGGCCTGTGCTCTGCTTGCTCCTGTCTGTTCAAACTATCTGCTCTTTCTCCTTGAAGCCTACTAGAAGCATGAGGGTAATCTGCCAGGTAAAGTACTGCTCTTTCCTGCTTTTTCACCTCACCCTGCTTCACTGAGGCTACGATAACATTTCTGCAACGTCCTGCCAACATCCTTCAGGCCATCCTGCCCTGCTTTGAGTGATCATTTCAGAATGACTGACTGTCATATTTTAATGCCAAAAATGATCCAGAGAAAGAAGTGGGATTATAACAGTCATTACATGTGCTGCAAACTTACCCTGGCTGTTTGGTGTGGATCTTGTGAAAATGAAATCTCCGCCCAGTGTGTCTGTGCTATCCGTTAAGAGTGCATGCAATTATATGCTATTGCAGTGCTCACATATTTGTATGAAATATGAAACTATTTTCATTTGCTTCATGTTTTGATGCTCATTTTATGATTTAATTGTCCTTTTTTGTTAAATTTAAAAAATGTGTTTTGCTTGTTGATTAAAATTCTGAAACTGAACAGCTAAATAAAAAATGTGTCGTGAGAAAATCACCACAAATCTGTATTTTAAAAGGCTAATAACCCTGGAAAAAAAGTGCTATGTACACTCAGAAACATAGATCTAGTATATTTGATTGTAAAATAATCAGTAAAAGAATAAAAGTATATGGAATTAGTTCCTAGTTTTCTTACCCCCTCTTTTTATGAGAAAAACAGGATTAAATTTAATTTGTTAATTTAAGTAAATAAAAAACAGAACCAACACAAATACAAAAACCATTTAGTTATAAGTGATGTTTTTGGTTAACTGGTCTTATATAGTGTTAATATCAGTTAATTTAGCACCACAACTTTCTTAGGCCTTATATTTTTACTTTGTACCTTTATTTTATATTAGGCTTTTAGGCGTTTTGTTCTGTAAAACCAGAAAAATTCTTACTTAAATATATTTATTAAATATATATATATATATATTTATATGGATTTATGTAGATTGGATTAGGTAAAATTAGTCTTTCAATAATCCCAAGAGGGGAAATTTAGTTGTTTCAGCAGCAGCAAAGGTAGCAGCTGTACATAAAGTACATAAAGTAACACAAAAAAAATTTTTATACAAGCACAATTTAAAAACAAAGTAACAAGCTAGACTGACAGTGGTGAGATTAGTGACAGTAGACTCAGCAAGTCAAGTATATGTGTTGCATGTGTAGGAAGATCATTTTAGACATAATGGGCATTTAAATAACATTTAATCAAAAAGTGGATTACGTCATTCATTTTGAAGACTTTGGTAAAACTTAATAAAAGTCCAGCCTTAGTGAAGTTAATCACCTCAGTTCAACTCAGTACCAGGTTCACCTCCATCCTGATACCCTGCACCTTTAAGCCGCCACTTGACTTCTATTTTTCAAACATTTCAAGGAGACCTACATAGAGATCCAGACGGAGCATCTTCCTCAGCTGCTGTTGCGCATGGTGGCGGCTCTGACCTGTCACCTGCAGGCCCTGGGCCTCGGGGAGCTCACCCACTGCCTGCGTCTCTGCTCCAAGATCCTCAGCAAAGTGCAGCCACCTCTGGTGTCCCCTCTGGCCCTTCCCTCGGGCCCCAGTGCTCATGGCCTCTCCAACTCCACTGGCAACCCCTCAAACTCAGCAAGGGATAAGAGCAAAGACAAGGAGGACAAAAGGGTGAGCATTCGTTCCAAGTAATAAAAGAATAATGATCTAATATATCGGAAACATCACTACATAAATTATTATAAAATCAGAGTAGCTGTTGGTTTTAGTGGACACTTAAAGATGAAAATTGTTAACAAGCACCAAATCAAAAGCGATGCCCCTGTTCAGTCGAACTCTGACTATGAAAAACATGGCCAGCTGATAAATCTGTTCCATCTCCTGTAAAATCTTTTGATATAAGCACAGATCCTGTTGCTGCCCTCGTCACAGCAAATCCCTGTTTGACCCACTTCCCCTACAAGTTACTGCCCAAAAAATCCATCAGCTCAGGCTCTGATGGTGTGCCCTGGTCCCTGAACAGGGCCCTGTCCGTCTCTTGCTGGCTCCTGTCAGCCTCCTGCCCTGTGCAGCAGTTGGCTGGGTGGTCCCATGACCGACCCTGCTGTCCCACACTCCCCCGACACAAGGCATTTGAAGACTTGTGTAGAACAAACGCTTCATCTGGCTGTCCTGGTCCTCCTGGTCGCTGTCCTGCAACCTGGTTATTTAACTGTTTGAGAGCTTAGTGAGGCATGATTAAAAGTTCAGCAAATCAGTCCTATTCGCAGAGACGGATGGGGGTATGATAAATGGAAGTAAGCTCACAAGGGGCAGAAGAGAGGACAAGTAAAAAGACAGAAGATAGTGAACCAACAGCTGAGCCCAGCTTGCTTGTTCTCTCTGAGGAAGAAGAGGAGTAGAATTGCCTGTGATGCCTCCTGAGTGGGATACATCCGTTGGAGTGGAAAACATTCCACATACATCTATTAAATACAATAACATCCCCACCCCCCATCCTCAGGGGCATATAGAGAGTGTGCTATCCAACGCGCCATCTGAGTCCAGGCCTCAGTATGTGCAAAATGGGTCCCCGGAAGCCCTCAGGGTCCTGTGGGCTGACTGTGACAAAGGACTGTAAGAACTTCAGTCTGACTGTCTGCAGGAACATTGAAGCCTGGTGTACAGTTCAGTCCACAGACTGTCCTCAGGTCTAATATTACAGCTGTGCCTGTGGCCTCTCTGTAAAATGGCCAGTGTACAACACACAGAACAGTGCAGTGTTGAGATTCAAATGTCCACTGAGACACCCTTTACTATTATAATTAATAGGCATACATTCACTCCACTATTTACTGGTATGATCAAACATTTTTTCATGTTGACTATATAATGAACTAAATCACACCTTTTCTTCTAATGTCCCCTGATGCTAACCTCTGCTGTAGTTACTTATTTACACAGTGAAACGAGTGCTGTGCTATTAAAATTCTGTGGCATTTTTACTCCTGTGGTTTTCCTGCTTTGAGGAGTAAATATGCCTGCTGTGAACATGTCTATGACGGTGCCTTTTAAGCATCTGCACATTCATTGTTGTGTTCCCCTATTAGACCTTTGTGATTGACCTTGACCTAGCCCTCCTGCTACTCTACCAGTAGAGACTGGTAACATCATGTAATGCCCAGTAAAGCAAGTTTAACCTGACTAGAGGTCTGCCTGGGTAATTCAGAACATCATTGTGGGTTTAAGGTATAAAGACATTCAGTTCATGCTGAACAGGGATGGATTTATCTGACACAACACTTGTCTCTAGGCTGCTAGAAACAAACAGATAGGGTCACATTTATAAATTTGTTCACAAAAAAGACTGTAAGGATTTCATAGTCTCAAATGCTCTGTGGGCATAAACTGAAGCTGCCACTATATTTTTTTTGTGTATTTACAAACACACATCTTTTCATTATTTTTTGCTAAACTCTTATCACTTGTCCTCTTCTGTTCTCCTGCAGGCTTTGCCCACAACTCTGGAGCTGCCTGGTGATGGAGATGTATTTGAGGATGGGGAAAACCCTTCCAACAATCCCTCCTCAGAAAGTGGTTTCACAGAGTTTGTCCAGTACCTGGGAGATGGCCCCGAGGAGACAGAGCGGACCTCTCATCCCCACCCAGCAGTGAAAACAGGCCGTCGCTCCTCCGGCCCATCTCAGACCAAACCTCTCGACAAACCCGTCATGCAGTGCTGCCTGGAGCATTTCCAACAGTTTCTCTCCCGACTCATCACCTTGTATATCACTCCTGGGCGGGCTGACAAAGCAGAGGGTGAAAAGGGGGAGGTACATCCGGGGTCCCTGGTTTCAGGAGCCTCTCAGCACAATGATTATATGGACTCTTGCTCTGGATCAGATTTGGTCCAGAAGGAGTGTGTTGCTGCCTTCACTGCTGCCTTCCAGCTCTTCCTTGAATGCTCCAGTTTTCCTGTTTATATTGCAGAGGGCAACCTCAAGTCCTCACCAACACAGGAAGAGCAGTTTGGTAAGTGTAAAAAATATCTGTGGAAACAAAGGGAATTTATAAAAAATGAACATTTATTTGTCTACTGTATGCCCATTTAAGCATCTGTCATCCCTTCTTCGTTACAGACAGTGAGCAGGTCCGTCTGCCTGTGTGGCTGCAGACCCTGATGGATGCTTGCTGCCTGGCGGGTAACTTCAGCCTGCAAGGTGTGGCCATTTCCCTGCTAATGGACCTTGTGGGTCTCGCCCAGTCAGTCGCCATGGTGACAGCGGAGAGCGTGGCATCTGGCGGCAGCTCCGAGTCTGCTCAGCCCATGAGCCCCAGCCAGGGTCGAGTAGCTGTTGTGATTAGACCACCACTCACTCAGGGAATCCTAAAGTACATCGCTGATAAGACAGACTTCTTCAAGGTAGAGATTTTGTTTTAGGTTGTACTGAGACTGTCCATGGGCTTTACTTTTTTGGTGGTCTTGACTCTGTTAAATCTCCTATCTTTTTCCCAGAGTGTGGCTCTGATTCTATGGGACCAGTTGGGTGAAGGAACACCTCAGCACCATCAACGCAGCGTGGAGCTCTTCTATCAGCTCCACAACCTGGTGCCGTCCTCTAGCATCTGTGAGGACGTCATCAGCCAGCAGCTCATGCACAGAGACAAGGTTGGTACAGACGATATTTCACATCCCAGGCAACGCCCACAAACACATGAAATAAGAGCAGGTCCTCACTCTGCACTGCACACAGTCACATTCTCTTAATGAAATACAGGCTGAAGCACCTTTTTCCTTTCAGAGAGTTCGGCTGGAGGCCCACGTGAAGTTCTCTGTGCTGTGGCATTTGACACGAGACCTGAACATGACCAAGTCCTCACCTTTTAATCGCACATTTGACAGGTTAGCTGCGTAAAAATTGATCTTTCTGTATTGCAACGGATTTTCCATTAGTATAGTTATATTTTGTTTCAAGCGTCTTTCACATAAATCAATTTGTTTATTATTTTTTCTTCCCCCCCACATTTTTCCCTTTTTCCATCAGGTCTCTGTTCATCATGCTTGACAGTCTGAGTTACTGGGATCCGTGTACCAGCGCTGTTGGTCGGGCTTGGCTGAATCAGGTCCTTCAGAGACATGACATTGCTCGGGTTTTAGAGCCTCTCCTTCTCCTTCTGCTCCACCCAAAAACCCACCGAGTATCCATCCAGCGGGTACAGGCCCAGCGTCACTGGACCCAGGTCTTCCCTGAACCACCTGAACGAGAGCCATCAGAACCTGTTTACAACAGGGACTCTGGCTTCTCAGACAGTAAGCAGTGACATTTAATTTTTCTTTTTCAATTTCACTGGTACTCACTGTCTTTGTTTCCAGCTCGAAACCGCATTGACATTTTTAATGAATTTATCTGGAGGCATTTGCCTTTTTATTTAAAGTGTTCTTTTTTCCTCATTCTTTTATTAGACTTCAGTCAGATCAATGGGGAGAGGGTGGCACACGAGGAGCTGCGGGGCCTGGCGATCAGTGACATGGAGCCGTTCTGTCTCACTGTCAACCCTCTGAGTGACAGCCTCTCTTTACTTAGTCTAAGCAGCGAGAACTTGCAACTAACTGGTGAATATCAGCCTTCCGACCAGCAGAGGGAGACACAGAGCTCTGAGTCCAGTGGTTCTCAATCATCTACTGTAGAAAATGGCAGCTTCGAGGAACCAGAGGGCACCAGATGCACAGTCAATGGCTCAGACCAACAAGCCAGTTCTTACGATGAAATGTCTGAGGACTCTATTGAGGAGGCTGTGTCCTCTGTTGTAAAAGAGCTGATAGACAGGGTTTTGTGTTTAATAGATGAGGGATCTATTGAAGTCTCGCCCCCACCTGAAAGCTGGCCTCAGACAGACACAGACAGCACATCCTCAGATACCTCCACTGGTCTGCGTCTTGACTCTGGCCCCCCTCTCATCTCCAATCACCAGACTCTACCGGAGATGCTGGCTGAAGGGACACTGGAGTTCCTCTCTGTTACGCCTGCTGATTTATCTGCAGAGGAGCTGCACAGAGAGGGTATCACCCGTCACAGTTCATCGCCTTCCATCGTCACGTTGCCAGACGGCTCTGAACCAGCCACCTCGGAGAACAACCTGCGAGCAGACGACCCTCAGGCCCGTAAACGTAGCCATAGCAGCACCCAGCTTAGCCTTAAAGGCAAGATCCTGGAGAGGCTGGCGGACAAATCTCCAGGAGCCAAGCCTAAGGTCAAGAAGGCCAAGAGAAAAGAGGAGGAAAGGCAGAGAAAAATGGCAAGTCAAAATGAAAGACTGCGGCCCCCCAGTATTTTCTTCGGTGACAGCCTTGATTTGGAGAACTGGTACAGCTGTGGGGAAGGTGAGGTGTCAGAGATTGAGAGTGACACTGGCTCACCCAGTGGGGGCTCTAGTGGGACTGTCGGAGGCGTCAGTGTCACAGGACGCAGATCTTCCTCCACCCCGACCCGATTTAACATCCATCCTCTCTACCAGCACGTCCTGCTCTACCTCCAGCTGTATGACTCCTCCCGGGCCCTCCATGCCCTGTCAGCTGTGGCGGCCATGCTGAGAGCAGCACCCTCAGGCTTTGTAAGTGCCATCTCCACCACCAGCATCAACAATACCTACACACCACAGCTGTCTCTGCTCCAAAACCTCCTGGCCCGTCACAGGGTCTCCGTCATGGGCAAAGACTTCTACTGCCCCATCCCCCAGGACTCCCACTCTCACTCGTTCCGCAGTGCCATGTACCTGGAGATCATCATCTCCCTCTGTCTCTACTTCCTAAGAAGCTATTACTCTGCTCACGTGGCAGCCAGCTCTCAGGACTTGGCAGGGAATCGGGCCATGCAGCTCACTAGTGTGGAGGTCCTGACTCTCCTGTTCAGTGAGCTAGCCAAAGTCACGGGTGGGTCAGCTAAGGGCTTTGCTAGTTTCATCAGCGACGTCCTCTTTAAATGCAAAGTTCAGAAGGTGGTTCTCCATTGCCTGCTCTCCTCCATCTTTAGCGCCCAGAAGTGGCATGATCAGCGGGTGGCAGGGGTGAACCTGGCCACAGTGGAGGAAGGTCTGTCAGAGGACAGTGTCATTAACCTGTCAGAGGACCAGATAGACGGCTGTAGTGCCGTTCAGTCCCAGCTGCTCAGACTGCTGCAAAGTCTAGTTGTGCTGGAGCACAGAGTCCTTGTGCCAGCAGACGAGGGAGGAGAAGGAGGACCTGTGGGGGGAGGGGCAGGAGGCAGTGGGGTAGGAAGTGGTGCTGGAGCTGGTTATGATATCCTTGGTGGGGAAGTAGAGCATGTCAACCCTCAGCAGCCAATGACATCACTGCAGTACCTCCATGGACAGCCTATCACTGCGCAGGGTATGTTCCTGTGTGCTGTGATCAGAGCCCTGCATCAGCACCATGCGTGTAAGATGCACCCTCAGTGGATCGGACTTATCACAGCCACCCTGCCATACATGGGCAGGGTGCTGAGGAGGGTGGTGGCCTCCGTCACCCTTCAGCTGTGCAGGAACTTGGATAACCTTCTTCATCAGTACCGCTATGAGACTGGGATAACTGACACCAGGTAATGACATTTGCATGGACTGCACTGATGAGTTATTACCATGGTAATGTATTCTACAGTTTAGACATAGAATACAAGCTGCGTTATGCAATAAAAATTTCTTACCCAGGTTTTTATCACTAGATGGCACTCTTGACCACAAGATAAAAAAAACCCCTCAAAAACATTACCCATCATTCTGATTTACCAGTTATGATGGAAATCCATGACAGTTGTGGTTTTTGTATGGATGCATTAATCCCAAAATATGCTTTCATTAAACATTTTATTTTCCTTCTGTGTACCAGACCTCAGTGGATGGCTCTCTGCATCCCTCCTGACCTGATTCTGACAGTGCTGGAAGGGGTGACAGCCATCATCCATTACTGCCTGCTGGATCCAACTTCCCAGTACCACCAGGTGAGGGCGCCATGCCCCTATAAGTTGCTAAAAACAAATATTTCTCTACAAGTATTTACAACCAAGATATGTTTGTTTACCACTTTGGATGGTAGTATAAAAGTATTGACCATCTTGTTGCATATTCTATCTCTCAGTTACAAGTGAGTGTGGACCAGAAGCACCTGGCTGAGGCTCGTTCAGGCATCCTGTCCATCCTTCACACCATCATGTCTTCTGTCACCCTGCTGTGGAGCGTCCTTCACCAGGCTGATAACTCCGACAAGCCAGCTGCTGCCTCTGCTGCCTCCACTTCCAACATCAACCTGGGCTCTACAAAGGTACATCAGGCAACATATATTCAAGAGCCTTAATAACATAGTAACATATATTCATTGAGACTAGTCTAGCAGGGTGAAAACTAGTCTTTGTCTTATCAACAGAACACTTCCTTGCACAGTCTGCATTGTACTCAGCAAAGTGTAAATTAGTCCCAGAGCAAACATGTGGGCATCCTGGCATAAATGCTCCACAGAGAGAGTATTATAGCATCATACATCAATCTTTGATCACTGGTTTCAACAGCGGGGCCAGAATCTCATTACTGCCTCCATGTGACTTATTTTAAATAATTTATAGCTCTTTGTTTTTCTCGAAGTAGTAATTAGCATTGTCCAGACAAGACAAGTTTCTCCAGAGGTGGGTTGCTAATGTAATTTTCACCTAGGTAATAAAGTAATTTTTATCCTCTTCAAAACATTATTTGGCTTGTGTCCATGTGGCAGGAATACTGAGACATAAAAACCTGCATAACTTCATTTAAAACTTACTCCAATGTTTTATGAGTTAAAGCATTTCGCATTAGGCAGAGTGGACAGAAATGAACAGCATCTTAACCTCAATGCACATCTTGTTTCAAATTTGTTATGTGTCAGTTACGAGAATAAGTGTGGAAGACACACATTCGATACATACCTGAAAATGAAATGTCTGTGTACTGTGTTTATTTATTTTTGCTTTCCATCTTTTTTTTGCAACATACAGAGAAAGATCTTAACAGGACATTTTTCGTGACAGTATGAGGTATCAGTGAAATTCTTTGCATGGTAACTGATCAGCTCTTTAGATTTAAATTCTTTGCTCTCATTTGTTTTACAGATTCTGCGACAGCAAATCCTGGAGTTGCTGGGTCCAATCTCCATGCACCATGGTGCTCACTTTATGGCAGCAATTGCTTATGTTTGGAATGAAAGGAAACAGGTCAAGACTCCAGTTAGAAATAAGGTGAGTGCTCTAAAAACTCAAGCTCAAAAGGCTCAAATTGGTTGTTGTCAGAATTGTACTTTGTTGCACCTGTGGCCACACCCAATAGTGATGTCACAGGGTCCATGGGCCCACTGCAGCCAGATGGTAAATTATACTGGTACAGGTTTGATTTTTCAGGGATATTAAGTTTCTTTTTAAAGTGAAACATAGAGAGCAGCACATTTCTGTTAATGACTCCAAGCCTAGCATTGCTCTTAAAAGAGTTCATGGCCCTGTTTGAGTGGACTTTTTAGATTGTTTTATTTACGCCTCCTCTTTCAGGTGATTCCTTTAGCCAGTGAGGAGCAGCTGCTGCTGGTGGAGCTGGTTCGTTCTGTGAGCGCCATGCGCACTGAGACGGTCATGCAGACAGTCAAAGAGGTCCTGAAGCAGCCGCCTGCCATCGCAAAGGACAAGGTTGGTGTTTAAGTTTTTGCTGCTGTAGATCATTAGCTTAAATGGGTTTGTCCGCATTACTTTTCCCTCAGCATCAGGCTGGTAGACAGTGCAGAGCTCCCAAGAGTTTCTGCCAGAGTATATTAGCATCACAAATCTAACTGTTGGCATAACTGGGGGAGTTTTTAGTTTTTAATGACAATAATAAAACCTGTATAACTGTCATTTATCGAAAAAAAAAGAAAAACAATATGGTTTATTGCTTAAAATCTACCATAATTTTTTATGTTTTATTCAATGCCTATTGCAGTTTATTTGTGAGAAAAGTCCATTATTTTTCATTTTTTCTCAGAACAACTTTGACTTATTAAGGCTTTAGTTTGACCTTGTCAGTGGTCAGTCATTACATGATTAATATTTTTTCACTTTTTCCTTACAGAAGCACTTGTCTCTAGAGGTCTGCATGCTGCAGTTTTTCTATGCCTATGTCCAGAGGTGAGTCCTCTGCTGCCTAACAGCAGCATATACAGAATTTATCTTTCTATTTAATGTAAGCACCACAGTTGTGCAGATCCCTCTTACTTTTAGAACTTTTTCTTTTCATTTATCAATTGTACCCTGTTTTTGTATCCCAGGATCCCTGTGTCCAGTTTAGTTGATAGCTGGCCATCTCTGCTGGCACTGCTGAAGGACTCAGTACCGTTAGGCCTGCCTGCCCCTGGACAGTTCCTTCTGCTCGGGTTGGTTCCATTTCTCATCTATATTAATTGTCATATAAATTTTCCTATATTTTCAACAACATGCACAAATATACTTAAACTAATCTGTTTTCGAGTTGCTCAAAGTAACATGATGACAGTTTGAATCTGAATGAATTATTCTGCAGAGACTGCTTCTCCCACTTCCACATTATATTCTTTATTTAATATGACTCTACCTTTCTCTCTGTTTTCTCTAGAGTTCTGAATGAGTTCATTTTGAAGAATCCCAATCTGGAGAGCAAGAAGGATCAACGGGAGCTGCAGGTAATTACTGTTGCCTCCTTGACTCCTATTCAGCTCTCAATTGTTCCCATAATGTTTGATAACTAGGTCAAAGGTCTCGCCTTATATTTCAACAACATACCAGCTATTAGGATTTTTTTAACAAAAGCTTAATAATGCGTTTATCTTTTGTTTCATGCTATAGTCATACAGGAATATAGTACAAAAATTTGGATCATATTCAGAGCAAAAAACATGACTCTTTGGCTTGTGTATTCAGGATGTGACCCATAAGGTGGTGGAAGCCATTGGGACGATCGCAGGCTCCTCTCTGGAACAGACCACATGGCTGAGGAGAAACCTGGAGGTGAAGGCCTCTCCTCAGATAGTTGTGGACGGAGCCAACCTGGAAGCTGATGTAGAAGGTGTGCTGCTTACAAACACTTACTGTTCTACTGTAATGTAGAACGTACATCTATCATTGCATATTGCTGCAGTATATGACAAAGTTTTCAAAATGGTCTTTCTCCTCACATACTGTCGGTGAATTGAAGACTTACTCATGTCCATTTGTGAAGTAGTAGTGAGGCAAGCAGCCTGACCTTTTTTGTGTTTTTGCACGTGGAGGATAATTTTGTGTTCAAATTGAAAATGTAGTATAATGTCAAGGATTAATGTAATCTGGCTAAATCAAGTGTAAAAAATAATCTGAATATAAAATACTTGAGCTTCAAGTGAGGGGTCGAAACAGAGCACTTAGACGCTCCTGTTCACATGCACCACAAAAAACACTGGAAATGTGAACAGACTCTGCAGATAAGTCGGCAAGCTTCGGCATGGCTGTTTTATTATTATTCCGCTGTGTAGCTGCTGCTAATGTTTGCTGTGTTTGCTATGTGTGTTTTGTAGATTTAATGCACACAGTAATGGAGGCCTCCAGCTTCACTCCATCAGTGTACAGCGTTCACGCCCTCACACTGTTGGCTGAGGTAAAACACTCATGTCTCTGTGATTCCGCTCAATCCTTCCTGCAGGACTCTTGTATACGAGGCCATCAGTCAGCGGCTCTGCCAGTGTTTTCCATTGTTCATCTTGATTTCGTCTCAAGCTGCTCTCACTTACATTTCCCAGCGATGTTGGTCCTGCTGCTTTTACACAAAACTCTACAGTACATTAACACACTCCAACTGAGCTCCTTCAAGCGGATTTACGAACCCTACTCTGCCTCTACTTCTATTATAATTAGTGAATCAATAAATCAATCTGTTGGACTTAGTAAATGTGCTGTGAATGAGCTGAGCTGGACAATGGAAATCACTGGTCACCTTCTGCAGTTCTTGCTGTTTAAGTCCAAATGAAGCTAATTATGCAGTTTTGTCTGTGCTTCGCTGCTGTTTGCAGGCTTACAGGTTTGTTCATGATGATATGTCAACATAATGCTGCCCTGTAGTTTGTCATACTGTTGGTTGATACGGTTGTATTTTGCCTATTTTAAATTTTCAGCCCAGGAATGAAAGTAGCTTAATATTTAGATATGAATGCCTAATTGTTACTGTTATTTTGGAAGAACATTAGCCAGGGTTTCACGCTTACTGAAAGCATATGGTGTAAGACTGACATGACTGATGCTGAATATGTTTGTCAGGTGCTGGCTCATCTGCTGGACATGGTGTTCTACAGTGACGAGAAGGAGAGAGTGATCCCACTGCTGGTTAATATCATGCACTACGTCGTGCCCTACCTCCGCAACCACAGGTGAATTTCTGGGAAAAATGTTGGGAGTTAACATTTAATTCATAGCTAAATTTTGGCAAGACTTTCACCTTAAAATTGTGCATTGTTGATCTTCTTGCACAACAAAATACTGAAGTCTGAAGGTGAAGCCCATAAATTGTAAGTGGAAGAATAAAAGTGATGTTTCCATGGCAGGAAGGTGAAGTCAAGTGAACTGCCAAGAGTGAAAATGAGTCATAGTTGATCACATGCATGTTTTATATGTTTCCTGTCTCTCCTGCAGTGCTCACAACGCCCCCAGCTATCGGGCCTGCATCCAACTGCTGAGCAGCCTCAGTGGGTACCAGTACACCCGCCGAGCCTGGAAGAAGGAGGCCTTCGACCTCTTTATGGACCACACCTTCTTCCAGATGGACTCCTCCTGCGTCAGCCAGTGAGTAGGAGAGGAAACTTGAATTGCGTGTGGGTGACTACTTTTACAGCTGGTGTTAATATGTAGCCCAAGGGAGAGAGAAAAAACACACACAAACTCAACATGGACTTGAGATGTACTGTCTTAGCAGTCTGCCTCTTGCTGAAGAGATAAACGCGACAACCGCACAGATGGACTTTAAACTCGAGTTGTAAAAACAATTTTTCAGAATTTTCTATTAACATAACTTTAGAACAGCACATGCTATTCCAAAATGTTGCAGAGATGCATCTTTTAATTAGTCTCAGTGTTTCCAGTATTTTTTCTGACATTAACATCTTTCTTCCTCAGCTGGAGAGCCATCATTGACCACTTGATGACTCATGACAAGACCACATTCAGAGACCTCATGAGTAAGCTTTGCGATCCTTATTATTTTTAGATTAGTTTAGATTCCCCCACTGGGTGCTATTACAGACCATTAACCCGATCATGTATTTCTTTCTGGCACTTGCAGGGCGCTAAGTGTTTTACCTTTTTCATGTCTTATCTCAGGCAGAAAAAAAACCCCTGCATCATACAAAGTGTCTTGATCAAAACAAGCTCTCACTGTAACTTTTATGCTTCCGTTTAGTCTGTTGCCCATGGAGCTTTAAAATTATGCTAATATGACACAATTATGGTCAATTAGTACTGTTTTATTTATGTAGCTCAATATTACAAATAACAAATTTGCCTCAAGAGGCTTTGCAGTTTTCACATCATATACAACTCTCTTTCCTCAGACCCTGGATTCTGAAAAAAGGATAAAGCCTGTTAGCAAGTTATTATTAGAGGCTTTTAATGATTGTGTGTTTTTTCCTTTAGCCCGAGTGGCTGTAGCTCAGAGCAGCTCTCTGAGTCTGTTCACCAACAGAGACGCTGAGCTCGAGCAGAGAGCCATGCTGCTCAAACGCCTGGCTTTCACCATCTACAGCAGTGAAGTGGACCAGTATCAGAAATACCTGCCAGACATACAAGGTAAAAAATTCACACATACTGTATATCCTAAACTTGTGGTACACATAGTGAATGCTTCTGCAGTCAACACCCTCACTCTAAGAGACCGTTTATCATCAACAAACAGCACAAAAGGAAGCATAATGAACTTTATTTAATTAAATTTACTGGGCAGTTATTTTAAAGTCTGTTTGTGTCCACAGAGCGTCTGGTGGAAAGCCTGCGTCTGCCTCAGGTGCCCATCCTCCATGCTCAGGTGTTCCTGTTCTTCAGAGTTCTGCTGCTCCGCATGTCACCTCAGCACCTCACCTCTCTGTGGCCCACCATGATCACTGAACTGGTGAGAACCAGACTTCACTCTTCTGTCTCTTTCGCTGACTTCACTTCACACAATAATCCTTTACATACTCACTGTCATACCCTTAAACTGTGTTTTCCTGCAGGTTCAGGTGTTTCTTCTGATGGAACAGGAGCTAACAGCAGATGAGGACATATCAAGGTACAGAATCTGCTGATATTACAAACTGAATGGCAGCAGCCAATTACGTTCCTAAAGGACTTCTGTGATGATTTATCCTCTCCTGTGCCTCTCTAGGACATCAGGGCCATCTGTGGCTGGGTTGGAGACCACCTATTCTGGTGGGAATGGTTTTTCCACCTCCTACAACAGCCAGCGCTGGCTCAACCTCTATCTGTCTGCCTGCAAGCTCCTTGACCTGGCCTTGGCCCTACCTCCTGAGAGCCTGCCTCAGTTCCAGATGTTAGTACAAACAAGCCTGAGTCCTGATAGTTTGTGATTGGATTTAGTTAGCGAACCATTAAAAATGCATAATTCATTACAAGTATAAAGAATTACCCAATCAAACCCAAGGAAGGCATATGAATGGACATATATGTTTGGATATCACTGTTTTAAAAGCTCTAGTGACTTGTTAAATAGATCAGATTCGTATAATTTCTGAGTGAGTCCTGCCTCATCACAGGTATCGTTGGGCCTTCATCCCAGAGGCTTCAGACGATGCAGGACTGGAAGTGAGACGTCAGGGGACTCACCAAAGAGAGTTTAAACCCTACGTGGTCCGACTGGCCAAGCTGCTGAGGAAACGAGCCAAGGTATCTCTCTCATTCTGTCCACACAAGGTTATTAAAGACAGAGACAAATGACGGCCTCTCACAAAGAGTATGCTCAGTTAGATGCTCATTCAAAGACCTTTTTTTGAAAGTTGAAGCCCATTTCATTAATGCGGCTTGGTGCGCTGTGAGTAATTTGGCACACGAGTCATTTGTTACCCATTACCTCATTCGATAGAAAAACCCGGAGGAGGACTGCTCCACCCGAACTCTGTCCTGGGAGCCAGGTCACCTGATGCTGACCCTCTACGTGATCCGCAGCATGGAGCAGCTGCTCCCCTTCTTCAACCTGCTCAGCCAGGTGTTCAACAGCAAGGCCAGCAGCCGCTCAGGTCCCGCCCACACCCAGAACCTCGCAGACGCATCCTTCCCCGGCCACAAGGAGGGCCACAAGCTGGAGAGCCAGAAGGTCTTTTGGAGTCGAGCTCGACAGAACATCGAGGAGATGGTGGAGAAAGACTTTCTGGAGGGCCTTATCAAGACGTGAGAACTCAGCAAAGGGAGGGGAGGGGGATTAACACACAACTGATCAACACTAGTGATAAACCTCAACTTGTACATTGAAGAACAAGGGAATACCAATGGGGAAAAATAGTTTGTACATTTTTTTGTATTTATAATAATTTTACTTTTCAAAAGCTATTGTATTTAATTTTAATTATTTGTATATATGGAGAAGCTTTGATGACTGACTTTTAACATTTCATGTGAGTCCTTTTGGACAAGGTGAAGATGCTGTGCCATTCCATATCGATGTGACTTAATAAAGGTTTCTAATGGGAGGTTACCTTCACACTTTCACTGAACTCATGACAATTTGAATGAACTTACATTATCTTACCAGTACAGTATATATCCTGTGATTTATCCAACAATTTAAAGAAGTGAAGCAAATTATAAAGTCCTTTAGGTTGTCAGACTGTCCTGAGCTGGGATCACTTACTGATTTAGACTGATGTAATATTATAGTTTACAACTATTTCATTAGTGTTGGATTGAAATATTATATTACTGCAGTTTATAGTTTTGCAATATTATAATTTATCACACTATATTGATTATTTTGTCCTCTAAGTAAGCGTAGGCTAAATTACAGGGAAATCTCTCCATAAAATGCAATGAAGCTTAACAACAACACAAGCTACAGCCTCTATAAAAATCCTCAGTTGAATCAACACAATGATTTTAACAAAAAAATAAAATTATAACCCTTATAAAAGCAAGACAGATGTATAACACTTCATTTATTTTGGCCTTGTGTACCTAATAAACTAGTGACTTATTTGATATAATGATATGTAAAATATCTCTGCAGAATTTTACACTAAATACTGAGGTACATTTTTATAGAAATTCTACTCTACGTTCACTTAGGTAGGATTTTGACTGTGGGACTTTAACTTTTCATTAAGTATTTTTTCACTGTTATTGATACTTTGAGCAAATGACAAGTTTACATCAAACAGTTGGTCTCAAAGAGAAGCGATCAGCACCATGGACAGAGACAAAGACCGAGGCCTTTGTCACATCCTGTCTGACTGCAGGTTTCTCTCTCTGCACGCATGATCATAAAACACAGGCAGCACGCTTCATATGACCTTCATCGTGTGCTAGCAGCACGAAGAGGAGCAAGCTTGGCTGTGGTGTAGCTGTATTAACCCCCCTAGTTCCTATCCATCCACAACCTTTTTCCAGCCATCGTCTCCTCCCAGTTCTCGCGATGAAAGGGGCGTAAGCGGGGTTGATAATAGCCCAATGCGTCATCTGACTCCAAGGAGGGGGCGGGGCGTGGTGAGAAATATCAATAATTTAATAATTAAATATACAAGAGGATGTAAATCCGCTGAGAACACCGCCATCCAACGACCCGGGTTGACGCGCGCATTGCCGGGGCTTGCAGGCTGACGGTGGGCCGCAGCACGAGAGGAAGCGTACAGAAGGGGAGGAGGAGGGAAAAAACAACGCCGCACTGGATGGTGGGGGATGATGATGATGCCAGCCAAGGCCTGATGTTCCCCTGCACGCTCGCTGACACACAGGGACTGTCGGACTGCCGCTGCTGGTGGTGAGGATTATCCAGGAGGCTGGAGGAAGGAAGTCAGGAAGGGGGGAGGCAGCTACGAGCATCATCCGGAGAGGAGCGTTTTTTTGTCAGGGAGGCTGGCCGAGAAATAAGGCGGAACAGTAAGATACTGACCTTAAATTAAAGGAAATTTAAAATTGAAACCTGGATAAAGATTTTTTGCAAGCTTAATTCTCTAAAGCTGTGCAACACTCGGTCTCAAGGAAGAAAGTCAGTTCATGATTGTTCCAGAAACGCGTGCATTTCCAACACAACTGAGTGGGAATCAGGGAATTCCACTTTTATTATTTAACTAAATTGCAATTCCATAGAAAGTGTCCTATTTCTTTTCTAGCGCTGGGTCTCTGTGGTGCCTTCGAGGGCAGCTGGGATTACCGAGGTCGGTGGTTCGTTTCGGTGTGGGGGGGTAGGACCATATTGGACGCTTGATAGTCGAGGTTGAGCTCCGCAGAGAGAAGATGTCGGGTCAGACGCTGACGGACCGCATCGCCGCGGCACAGTACAGCCTGACAGGATCCGATGTGTCCCGAGCTGTGTGTAAAGCCACCACACATGAACAGACACCTCCAAAGAAAAAGCACATGGAATGTGAGTAATCTATCTATCTATCTATCTATCTATCTATCTATCTATCTATCTATCTATCTATCTATCTATCTATCATAGTGGATGTGTCCTTTCCACCCTCCATCCATCCTTCACATGCACAACTAGGCCACGCACCAAACCCATGATGGTTGCCTCCCCCATCCATTCCTCCAGTGCAAGTGAATGTGCTTGGAGGAGTTCCTCTGCCACATTATATGCTCACATGTGTATGTACCAACACACACACACACACACACATTTTGCTTGAGGCTAACTAAACAAAAGCAACCTATTACCTATTTACCCCATTGTGTTAGGAAGATGAGCACCACTGTGGAACCAGAGGCAAGCCACAAAGCCTTAAACCAGATACTTAAGTCCTGCTGAGTGAGACTGTGTCCCCCATGTTGCCTCAGTGCTGGTGAACACATAACTGAAAATGCAAAAAGGGGTGTTGTACCTCTCTGACACACAGGCCTTCAGCTTGGCTCTCGTCCCATATGCTAGGGAAAGAAGGTGTGTGGCTCTGCCAGGATATTTAACTGATTTTCATCTTGTTGCAATTTGTTGATTTGTTGGCTTATTGCTTAGTACAAATAAGGAAGGAAAAAGATGGAGGCAGGCTGCCAATTCAATGTCAAGTACTGAAAAGAAAATATGGAGATGGCTCATAAAGTATTTGGAAAGGGCTTAATGCAAATATAAAGCATGGGTATGCATCCTTTATAAACTGATAGATGCAAGGTCATATTCTAATAAGAATAGCCATACATAAAGTTAATAATGATGTATAATGGTAGAAATACAGGAAGTAAGGAAGGAAGTAATGTTTATGAAGATGAACAGCACAAAAGGCCTTCACATTGTCTGGATGCAGCATCTCACCAAATGGTGATGTGTGTGAGGTTTAGTTTTTCTAATTCTCCTCCTGCATGCACACATTTCTGTCAACATTTAAGTTGTGTTCCAGACTTTAGATTTAACTCCACATTCAACAAGACCCTACCAAACTTATTACTGTGTTTGATACTGATATATATCTTTCAATGTACACCATTAAGGACCTTTTGAGTACAATCTGTGAAAATTAAGACAGAATATGCTAATAGGTAGATGTCCATATTTAAAAGTCCAGTTCAATCAGAAACACAGCTACACTTGGTGCTGTTGCATTGATTTTTACAGCATTTCTGTTCATTTGGATGAGGACAAATGATAAAGTGAAGTATCCATGTTAAGTACAAAAATAGAGTTCAGCTGTAGCACTAAGACAAAAAGTAATTAGCAAAAACGGAAGCATCCATTCAGCTGAGTCCACTGTAACTTAAAACTAGCAGTCTTTAGCAGTGTTAAACACATTAAAACTACCAAAGTGCAAATTCTTCATTGACAGGTGAAGATAAAAATATGATAAGTAGGGAAAATTAATTTACATAATAATCTTTGGTACACAACAAGATGGATTGCCTGATAGCAAATAAATAACATCCAGGTTTCAACTCAGGAGACTCTGTAGTTTTCAAGGGAAGAGGTGAAAGTGAGCCTTCACTGTTGGATATAATTGTATTTTAAACATTTTATATAATTATATTGGCAGCATGTGTCTGTACAGAGGAGTCAGTTACACCTGAAATACACTGCTGCACCATGTTGAACATAGTGTTACACCATCATCATTTCTTCAGTATGAAATGTTCAGAATTATGTTTGCACCCAGTGGGAGAAATCAATGCACCCATCCATTCATGTCCAGACTAAAGAAATCAAACTGAATGATTAACTACATTAAATCACAGTATAACAAAATGGAGAGCTTGCTGACTCCCCAAAGTTTGTGTCAGCACTTTGGTTTTATGTTGAGTAAGGTGTTGCTCTCCACATTGTTTTCCCCCCTCACCTTTAAAAAAGGACAAAGGAGGAATTCTTTATAACTAGCAACTCAAATACCTAATACAGTAATAATTCCATCTATGCATGCATCCACTGAAGAACAACAATGACTACTAGTCTAATAAAAATCTCTGATATTTTTTTTGCATTCAAAGTGAAAATATGTAACCTTCCACTAAAAAAAATAACACAGTTGCATACTTATTTTAGCTAATCCTTGAGTCACGTAGTTCTGTTTCCTCTGGCTCAGTCTGTTCCAGATTTCTTGGCCCAAGTCTGGCCCGCACACAGCAGCTCTTTCAGTTGTTACTTCCACATCAGGACTAATTCATGTGTACACATTGGAATTTGCCCTTGTTTTTAATCAACACTAGGATAAATGAGTCTGGATAAATGAGTCTGGATATGGAAGAAGATGGACCAGACTCAGGCTGAGAACCTCTGGTGGCTAATGCTAGTTCGATGTTTGTTAACATTTTTGAATAGTTACAGTTACATTACATTTAAGAACTTCACAAATGAACATGTACCTACCTGTTAAGCTGTTTTGTTCCTAATTGACTGTATGCGATGATGCAGTAATTACAATTATTGCACAACAGCTCAATTCAGTTAAGATAAATACAAGAACATCTTGGATTAATTAAAAAAGAAAGTTCTTTAATTCAAGTATAGTAGAAGTCTGTATAGTTAATAACCAGCATGACAAGTAAAAGAATTTCACAAAATGTGAGAGGTACGTTAACCTCACATCAGAAGTACTTCCTCAGGGATGTTAAAAACATTAAATCCAATTTCGTTCACAGTTGACATTTACCCAGTGTGCTGCTTCAGGCAGCTAAAAGACATCCACTTTCTATTTCTGTGAGCAATAGTGGAAATATTCATCTCCATCATCAGTGAAACCTGTTGTTACAGAACATCTTCAAGATGCTCCACAACTGTACTGTTTCGTGTAAAGGAGCTGAACATCTACCATTCGCCCGGCAGCAGAAAAATAATCTTGCTTCACTGTTAACTGCATTATTTATTATAGTCATCAAACTACAAATTAATGTGTTTTATTCTGAAATTTATCTTGTGTGGGTATTGATACAAATGGATTACAAGTCATCATATATTCCTTAACCAATTTACTGACATAATCAGTCATCTTCATAATTAGCCTCCTATTCCACTTCAGAGATCTTCCCATCATGCTGATGTGGTCTGTCATGAAGATGGATAATTTCTGCTGTTTGCATATAAATCAACCACACATGGACTCAGTCTGTGGCTCCAGGACATTCTGACCATTATTGAAATAATTCACAATTGCAACAATATAAGGATTCTAGAAAGATATTATTCATTTTCCTTTTACATATTTAGTTTGTGTTTTATTCTATATCTTCTGGGTGTCTGGTGGCGATCTCAAAATCCCTGTTCCTTATCACTTAAGATGGTGACCGTACCTCTTGTTTACCTTGTGTTGCATTAAGCTTTGTTTACCACTAACGGCAGCATTTTCAAGCACAACAACAATTTGAGGATTCATGTGTTATGTTGGTTTAGTCCTAAATCCAGGCAGGTCATGGCAGATATGTGTCCTTGGTCTAAAAATAATCTCCTATGGATTGTTCCACCAACAGCCAAATGTGTATTGGTCTGTTGTTCAGCTGATCCAGTTCAAGGGACATCCAAAGAGCATGAGGACAGACGCTCCTCATGCTGACAGAGAAAAACTCCCCAGCTAGAGAAAAACTGAGAAAATCAGAAATCAAAGCGGGCTGATCGAGTTCCTTCAGCTCCTCAAGGATCAAAGTCACCCCCAAAAAAGATAATATTGAAAAAGGTCTGAGACTACAGTCATGAACAAACATGTTGCCTTTTTAGAACTGTGGTTTTTAAAGCTATATCTCTTTTGCAGTTTTGCAGGCAACCCTTAGTTAGTTTTTTTATACCCTCAAATTTACCTCTGATGGTAAAGAGGGTCTGTTTCCTCAAGGTTCAAATAGCAGATTGGGACAAAATAGTTTTAAACTCAGATCACAAAATGATGACTCTGTGGACAACTGAAAGCTCAAAGAAAATGTCATCCCAATAACAGCACAATAATAAATATATGTTTTTGAAAGTTTGGCATGGTACGCATGCCCTTTATTTTAATAGCCTGACAGATGACTCGACAAAGACAGAAACCCTAAAACTCTCAAGATTAGAGCTCAGGCAGCAGCACAGATTGCCTGACACTCCTCATGGTCTGAGTGTGTCTTACAGAAGGCTCTCAGTGTGTGTGTTCAAGCATACACAACTTCACATTCACACAGAGTTGCATGTAAACCACATGCTGTTGACGAGGTCCTAGAAAAAAAAAAGGACTTGATTGAGGATCCAATTTGGTGTCTTTTTCTGGAGAGGGTGGTGCAGAGGAGGAGTTGCAGCTGTGAGTCAACTGCCTGAATGGGCTGAAGTTTTTAAGGCATTAGGATAATTACTGTGAACAAAGAAACCATTGCTAAGAAGATCAGCTGTCTGAAAGCTTATGTGTGCAGTAACAACCGTACCCTCTTTTTTTGGTGCCATAAAGTAAAAGCTTTTTTGCTTTAAAAAATTGGAATCTTGTTACCTTGCGAGGCGACCAGTTTTGTGAAATCAGGTGATAATGTGACCTTAAAAAATCTTATCAGGCTTCAAGCTACATGCTTGTGTCCCAGCCGCAGTGGTTCAGACCAATCGGCTTTAAGCTTTAAGGGTGCTATATGAGACATTTTAGCACCAAGGACAATAAAACTCCTACAGGTACAATAAGTATTGTGTACTGTATGTATAGGATTGAACTCTTTTAAATAGTGCTATTGAAGTACAAGAGAGTACAGCATTGAAATGAATGTAAACTGAAACACATTGTTTTTTGAGTGGGTTCCTGTTTTGTTTATGTAGAGAAGGATGCACATGGATATATGGCAGGTGGCAGTAGGTGCTGGAATAACGTTGCTTTTACGCTCTTTCATCGATAGACAATTGGTGGTGGTAATGTGCAGACTAAGACATTGAAGAGGACGACTAATAGCTAGCAAATATGGATTTAAAAAAGTGCAGATTTTAAATATTTAAAAAGATATTTTAAAGAATATTAAAAAAATATATTTGAAAACACTAAATGTTAGCATAACTTTTACTTGTCGAGAAAAACTCCACAGGGTGCATCTAACAGAGCAGAGTTCAGCTTGTACAGACTGCCAGTCTTCTCAGAAATGGTCTGGAGAATTACTACCTGCTACAACCCATGTCTTCAGTCATTTTAGCAGTACTTGTACTAGCCCCACTGTGATCTTGGCTGTTGTAAATGATGCTAGAAGAGGTAATTTTACAAAAATTTGATAATGTTTGAAAGAAATGTAATGGCCATTTTCAAAATTGTGTTATTTAGGAAAAATACTTTGCCTTTTTTTGACATAAGTCAGCTTTTGAATTGTCTTGGTTCAGTAGTGTGACCATCTGGCACGCTGGCAGGCACTCGACTCATGGGTGCATAGTGGATCGAGGAATGGTGCACGCAAGCCACGTTCACTGACTGTGATTTAGTGATGCCACCATATCATATAATGACCCACTTAACCCTCTTACCTATCTCACACTCCATCAAGGTTGTTGAGGTTACTCATAGTGGTTCTGTCTGTTTAAGTTGATTGGACTGGGTTGAACACAGAACATCTGACAAATTTTTCATTAGAATATCGATTAGATACCCATAATCAATTTTTCTACTTTAGCCTGATGCTTCAAAGAACATTATGGTTCTGTTCTGCTACATTTCTGACCTAAAACAAAAGCAACCGAATGATTACTTTTGTCAGACATCCCATTTTGTTATTACTGTCACCACAGAAAGCAACTAAATGTGAAACAAGCGTTGGCTTACAAGAATACTTGAAAGGAGCATTTTTCTGATTGGTCAGGATAACAACTTAGCTGCTTCTGTGAATCCAAAGGCCCAGAGCATGGATCAGAGGACATGCAGGGTATCTGCAGCCCAGAGGGAGACAGCTAGAGAAATAGTGTAACAGGGTTTGAATGTCTGCCAAATGAAGATGGCTCTATTTACGAAGACAAGCCCCACCACTCCTGCTGCTCCTAATAGCCTCCATCTTAATGTACCGCTTCTCATGTTGCCCTAACCTCTTAATGCTCCCACTGTAAAAAGAGTTAGGATAGGTTTATAGCCTGATTGTTGTGTTTTTTTGAAATGTATGCAATACTTTTTTCTCCCTGTGTCATTTCTCTCTCTTCCTTACATCAACTTATTGTTTATACTGAAATTTCTCATAATGACCTTGATTCTGATCAGAAGTCACGACTGAGATTCTTTGTTGGCTGCAATAATTATCACTAACATCACCGTCGCTCTAAATCTAGTCACTCCAATTAACAGGTTTTTTTAACACAGTGATGCCTTTACGCTCTGCTCCAAGCAAATGCAGCATGCATGACCTGCTGTGTGTGAGCGTGTGAGTGTGTGAGTGTGTGTGTGCTTATGTGTTTGAGAAAAAGGCAGGAGGGTGAGCAGTGAGAAACATATCCAGCGTGCTGCGTTCCCTTTGGCTGCTAAGGTTCTGTTACCACATGAGTCACCGTCAATGTGTTACCACATTCGAGAGGCAGACTGTCGCCCTGAAATGGGGGAGGGGCTCTCATGATGATGTGTCTTATGTGTGTCAGATCTTTTCATACAAACTGTAGAAACACACACCTGTTTGCACTTAAAGTGCATTGAAATTAGAGCAGCAAATCCAGTTAAAGCAAGATGTACATAATAATTATATAGCTCTGCGCCACATTCCCACATTTTCATTATTTTTATAGTTTAAAAAAAGGATGATGAAGCTGCGGGTTTTACAGAGCCAAATTGTTTTTGCTGTAAAACAAGGAGGCCATTAGCTGATCATAACAGAGAGTTCAGGCCGTCGGAGCTAGCCAGGCTCTGTAAAAACTGCAGCTTGTTGATTTTTACTTTCTGCTTTTTTAAAAATTAAACAACAAACAACATATTTTGTTAAATATTAAGCTTTAGGTTGCTTTAATATGAGGACATTTTCCTTCCAAGCTAGCTGTTCCCCCTGCCACTAGACTTTATGTTAGCCTAAGCTAACTGATTGCTTGTTCATGCTGTATTATAGTCTTTGACTTTATTTAAACCTTTTGGTTAGCATAAACAAAGTACTGAAGTTTAAATACACCTTTCACAATAGCAGCAGAGGGGTGGTCTGCCTTTAAAATGTTAGTGAAACAGACACAAAGTAACATTTTTCTAAGCAACTCCATTTGATGACCAAATGCTGTCAGTGTGGATATCTTGATTGCAACTGCTGCCATTTTCATGCTGCTTCAGTTACACCCCTGTGTGTTATGACTAGATTTGAGTGTTTTATCAGACACAAGTGGGACATTTTATACCATATAACATAAAATTGAATCTCCACAATTTTTGCTATAACAACTTACTTAAATAAATTTAAAGCCTTGAAGGATTAACACATTAAAGAGAAGCTATGTGTCTATAACAGATATTGCCATACTCTTAAAAACATCATAAAATCACCAAATCTGCTATTAACTGCGCTGGAAAGAAGTGACAATGCATGTTGGAGCCTACAGTTGAAGTATGAGTCAGTGTAAAGGATGCTTGTATGTAGGAGGAGAAACACTCAAAAGCATATTCCGGCCTTTCTGTTCCTTCAATTGGTCCTCAAATATTTCCTTTCTTCTGATTCTCCAATTCTATCTTTTCACCACTACTCCCACTGTGTTTCTCTATTTTTCTTACTACGCTGTAATGGTTCTGTGTAGTGCACGCCTCATGGTGAGATGTACTGAACAGAAGAACGTGAAAGGAGGTTGGTTGGATAGCCCAGCATGCACTGCAGTGCTGATCTCACAGCAGGTGCCCTTGCAAGCCCCAGAATGCCTGTCTAATGTCAACCACTGTGTGGGAGGTGGACTGTCCTAACAACAGTGTGTGTCCAGATTAATGAGCTGGGACCAGGATCCCCCATACAGCTGGTATCAGACTATTATCCACTCTAAATCTGAGCAGCTATTTCAAATTGATTTGCCTCTCCTTTCTTAATGCCTCCTGCTGCTTCCCATGCCTTTCAGTCCCTTTTCTGATGTTTTCTGAGGGTCGCAATGCCCTTGAGCCAGCAAGTCTGAGGCTAAAAACATGAATATTAATGTTCAAGTACATCTGTGGGGGATTTATTGCTCTTAAATTGACAGAATGTACAGGCAGAGGCTCTCTTCACCCAGTACTGAATGTAAACAGTCCTTTGTATGCAGGTAAGCAGCCGCAGACCTTCCAGAAGCTCAAACATGACAAGGGCCATGTCTATACCCAGGCTGCATATCAATTATGCATGATGGCTTGGGTTTCCTGCTGTTTTATTACTCTCTCTGAATGCTGAGTTCTGCCTCAGGACCCAACTTTACAATATGAAAGTGTCACAAAAAAGTGTCCCCCCACTGACTGAGTCACCAGTTAAAAGGGACCCTGTTGGAGCATTCAGAGTCTGGAATAGTTTTGAAAGCTATATGACAGTCTCTCATTGAAGGACTAACCCTCTACACTCTCAGTGTAACATAGTGAGATAAAACTGTCACTGAGTGAGTACCTTACATGCAATGAAGTAATACAACTATTTATTGACTATTAAGTACTCAAAAACAAACCTTTGTTTTTCGTTCAGTGATAGAGTTCCTGTTGAGCTCCATCCTTGCACAGCTAGGCCAGCAGTATACTGGTATGCAGTTATTGTCTGCTGTTGAACAGAGATTGCTGCAGAACCCCAGATGCTGACCTTCAGCACACTGAGGTGTTTTTTGACTTCTAGATCATTTGATTACTACATCAAGCAAACACAAGATGCTCCTCAGAATAACAGCTCATGTTTTATTAATGTGTGCAACTCTAGAAGGCAATTCTAGGAATTAAGATACTTTTAACATTTCAAAGGGGTTCTTGTGAGTTTATGCTAATGACAGCACCAGTTTCTACATGCTGATAACTTCAGCATGTAGATCAGATTTTGCAGAGCTGGACCGAATCAAGCTTGCCTAATATGAAAGCTCTAATTTGCCTTTTTATGGTACAGTTAAGTAGGTAGGAAATTGCCTTTATGAAACACAATTCTAGTGTGAAAAATATGCAAAAATATATATTAGTGTATATGGTATATGGCATGTATGAGTATATTGGTTGATCTTTATGGTTCTCTGTCAATGTTCCATCCTTGCTTTCTGTGCTACTTTGGCCTTGGATAGAGCTGCAGTTGCAGAGTTTTCTCCAATAGAAACAGAAGATCATGTAGTTCAGCATACAGGTTAAAATGTGTCCGTCTTCTCCCTTAGATATCTGTGAATGTTCTCATTCATCCAGGTCATAGTTATTCTGGGCAAATAAATCGAAGGCAACTGGACTCAGTAAT
>JAPZDV010000025.1:22613867-22648912 GCA_029814665.1 Acanthurus lineatus
GTCCTCCAGAGCTATTTGTGAGTGACCATTGTTCTTGGATGCTAAGTTGTTAAATCTCCTGGGTAAGGATGAAAGGATAGTATTCAAAATGGGAGAAAGGTGATGTCTCAGACCTCCTCCTCGGTTTAGAGCAGAAATATGTGTGCATGAGCTAAAAGGAGGATCATTCAGTCAAAAATTGAAGACACAATGACTCATGGGACATGGACAAGATAAATTAATCACAGGAAGAGATAGGCTGGTAACTCAATGATGTTAACAACCGCTGCCATGTTGCACTGGTGACGTCATTTGGGGTCAGAGTCGGCACAAGTAGTGATCTGTGGAGGAAGCCACAGATGTCAGTAATGATGTTACATGCCCCTTTGAAATGATAAGCTAGAACCAAACACATCAGATAAAAATTACACTTGAACATAGACCAGTGGGATAAGAGCTACCTAGTATGACAGTGACCGCTTTTGGAGAAAATGTATTTCATATCCTATTTGCCAACATGGAGAGGTAGGATTTATGAGTCATACTGCAGCCAGACACCAGATGTCAATTGAGAAATGATTCACCTTCACCTTTGAGGAGATATTGTGTCATCCATCTGTCCATACATTTCAATAGGCAGAAATATAGTGGCTGTAATTTGGATATGGACAAGTAGAATAATTGAAAGGAGACAGATTGTGCAACCCAGTGTACAGTGGACAGTGACTACCTTAAGGAAAATACACAAATTACCAATACAGTATTCAAAGATGGTCAGTACAAATGTAAAAAAGTTATGTATAAGTATTAGTACGTTAGATACGTATATTAGTTTGTATATTACTTGTTGGTAAAGAGCTACAATAATAGCTGCAATCACTTGTCTGAATTTTAAAGTAATAAACTTTTTAAAGTGGAATAAAATTATCTGTGGCATGAATAACATGTTAAGTCATTCTCTGAAATGTATGGAGTTTGTTGTGCAGCCTTGCATAAAGTATTTTGTAGTGGGAACCATCAGTGATGTCTCACCGGCAGTTGTACACACAGTATCTTTGCTATCAGTTACATTTATTGATATGTTAATCCAGTAAAATCAAAGAAAATAATGTCCCTTATAGCTTTAAATATATGTTTTTATTTTATTTTACACTGGGCAAAACACACTTTTAGCGTTTGGTAAGAACTGAATGAATGTGTGGGTTTTTACCCACATCATGCATCATAACTACAACTTCATCAACAGCTGAGTGAAATGTCATTAAGAGCCAAAGTGTCCACATGAAGACAGCGCTGCTATCTGTGCTCACCAGCAGCAGCATCAGCATTGTGTGGGATGCCAGCTTTTTCCTCGGATGTCACATCCAGCCTCCACAGTGTCTGGTTCCCAATGGCTTTCCCTTTGTTTGACTGCCACGCCACATTGGTGCTGTGCTACGCTGGGAAAGGGTGCATTCTGGGTATTTTTCTTATCCCCCTGTATGTTGCTTGAGGGTGAGAGGACCTATAAATAAACTCTGTGCTTTCATGGTCCATTCATGTGTAGCTCAACAAGGCGTCACTCATGCGGCATAGCTCTGCACTCCTACGTCGATGAAGCATTTACAGAATACACCAGTTCTCATCACTACAGGTCACCTATTCACAATATCGACCAGAACACATAGACATAATAGACTGAAATTAGGTCCATACAGAAAAAACAAAGTGTCAGCGAAGAGTATGTGTGGGAAGTACTACTATACAAAAGATATCTTGATTCTTCGTCAGGCCAGCATGACTCACTTTCATCCGGTCTGACCAGATGACCCCTTGTTTGCACCTGTAAAGATGATTTCAAAGGCAGTTTTCTTCATCCTAGATGCAACTGCAAATATGAGAGCCTGTTGCCTAGGAAACCACCTTGGCATGTCCCTGTTGGTGCTTATTGTAAAAATTCCATCTATAAAAAATCTGTAAAGGCTGTTGTCTGTGTGTCGTGCAGGCTTGCGTAAATGCTAAAAGTGTGTCGTGTGGTGCATGCATGCTTGGCAGCATGCCTTCAGTTGTACTCACACTCAGTACCTTTGATACTGCTTACAGTTATTGATATATTAAAGAGTGCTTTCTGAAATAAGAGTTGTAACATTTGGTTGTTGGGTGTTGGGTGTTGGGTGTCGCAGACGCTGCAGGGCATCCTGGTGTGGTATTAAGTGACAGTTATGGGACACTTAGTGGATCAATTGAACTGAAGTGTGACAGATCTCAGTCAATACTAGTCCTCTAAGTCACCTGCTTAAGGCACACCTTTACAGAAAAGGCCTGGCATATTACTCTTTTATTATACTCCATTATACTATATTATATTAAACTTCCTCAATGTCAAAAGATGGCAGTCAAAAATGACATTCAGCTCTGAGCTCATTGGTTCCTACTGAATATATATCTTAATGAACAGGGCACAGATATAAAATATAAAGACTTTACTGTTTTCTTAAACTGCTTGGAACTGTAGTTTCTAGGAAATGTTAATCCAATTTAAACAGGAGTAAATAAGCCTGGTGCGTTAGTTGTAGACACATTCAGCTTGTGTGGAAAATGGCTGCTGGGGATGATGCTTGTGGGATTGACTCAAACTACAGCGCCCACATTCATCAGAGAAAACTGAAACTAAGAAGCTGAACTCTAAACATTATAGTTGTAAATAATCTTAAAAAGTCCATATTAGCCCTGTCACCGTTAGCTTGTTAGCATGCCGATGTAAGCATTTAGCTGCAAGCACCACTGCTTCTGATGCAGCCTCACACAGCTGCTAGCATGGCTGCAGACTCTCATCAACAGTTTTTGGACAACAATAGGGCTCTATGCCATGGAGGAATAAACTAATTCTGGCTTTGTCTATTCAGAAAACACTTGCTACCTGTTCCTCAAAAAGGTAACAGACATGTTGTCTTTACTGGATAGTGCATTGTTTACAAATGAATGCACCATTGTCAATATACAGACACATCCATCTTAAAGAGACCGGTTTGTCCCATATCCTTCATACTGGCTTTTCCACAGCAGTATACTGGTAAGCTTTAGTGAGTGAGTCATTCTTCAGCTACTACTATAATTAGTTAGCTTGCTATAGCGTATTTATGTACATGAAATAGACAGGGGGAAACCTGTGGTCTTAGTAAAGGATAAAGCTGATATTATTTTATCTAATTACCATTAAATCCCTCAAAAAACAAAAATTTGATATCTCTCACTAACAAGAACTGTTGCTGTAGCTGCAGTGTGATGCTTCTCATTCAGGACCTCTCCTCTAAGTGCCATGTTGTTGCACCAAGTGACATATAACCTCATTACAAAAAACATAAGCAGCATGTTTGAGTCCAGCAACGTGAAAAGCACTGTAAACAAGGAACTACACCCCCGAGCATGCTCACTGACATCTGCTGACAAAGAGCTGCTCTCCACTGAAACTGCAGCGGCAGACTTGTTTCAGAACACAGGCTGCTGGCCATCTTTATTGTAATGAATGAATGTATCACTAGAGTGCAGATCTTTTATGTTTTTTATTATGGTTCTTAGACAACTGTTGCGTTCTGGTGTGGAAGAAAAGGCTATAACAAGCTTTGACTGCACAGAATTTTGGACAGAGTGATTCTCCCCAGGCTCAGCTTGTGTCATGGCATAATTTCAGTTTATGGAAACAGTACGGGACATTTCTTGCATAACGGATGATGCTGCATATTGTGAATAAATTTTCTTTGTAGACAGAGAGCTGATACATATGAATGAAACTGTGAATGTTTGTGTGTTTTTGTTGATATGCGCTGCATCTTTTTTGGTCTGTCCCCCCTATCATGTTACAAACACAAACACACAGTACAGGATGTGATCATGTCAGACCACTGGCCCTCTTTTCTTTGCTCGCTATGTTGCACAATGACAGCTCAGGTGCTGTGGCTATAAAATTAGAACAGGAGGATATGTGTGCACACGTGTGTGCAAATGTGTGTAATAATATAACAAAAGTAAAGTTCTTGTAATACTTATATCTTGAATAAGCTTGTAACAGCTAAAAACCCAGGCTTTGAATAAAGAATGTGATTAATCATATAGAAGACAACAGTGAAAGAGACTTTTGGCCTTATGTTTGGCCAGTGCAACATTTTTGAAACAGAATTTATTTTACAGGTATAATTTTGTAAATTGTGCTACATGTTGTGTTTTCAACATCTGTATTATGTGTGTGGAACACAATGTAAAATGCAGCGTAAGACCTGTATAAGTTGTTATTATGATTTTTATTGACATTAGTAATCTTGATCTCATCTTTTCAGGATCCATAAAAAGCAGCACTTACAAATTTCTTGATAAAATTCTAAAATTATCATAGAAAATCAGCAAAATGCAGCCCCTCACTCAGCAGTTATGGGTTATATTGGTGTGAGTGTGTGTGCATCGTAGTTGGGGGTCTACACTTGTGCTATTGAACACCTATGCTTCTGCAGATTTAAGTGGAGATGTAACTATCACACTAATCACCAGCTGATTGATTACAGATGGTAGATGCACTTGACTATGCAATCACTCTCTGTGGTTTGATGCCACCACTTTTCTGTGGCAGCTCTCACTGATTCTGTGTTCTCTCTTGGTTGGCTTTCAGCATGAAGCTGATAAAGCTAACTTTACATGACCTCAGGACTTAAATATTATAACAAAATTAAGACAGACAACACACAATTGGTTAATGCTTACAGTATGAAATAAGAAAGTGAGTTGAAGCTTGGTTTGGAAGATTCATGAATCAGAGACAAAAACTGTGGAGTTAATTTTTTTCTTATAATATGATACCAGATGACTAAGTGGTTGCTCATACTGAAGCATTTATCAAACATCTGTGTGATGACTTGAGAACATTGCAACTAGCTGTGTGACATGGCTTGTGTTAGCAAATGATATGTGTTAGCGAATAGCTGCTCATTCACACATCTGGCAGTAGTAGTAATATTCATTTTGATTGTTTCTCTTTCAGTCTTTTAGTTCTGTTTTTGTCTCCACCAACTCCTGAGAGAAGTGAGCTTATTGCCAGCTGATAACGAATTCCTGTGTTAACCAGCTTATTGCTAACAGTGTCTGTCCGCTGTGTGATGCTGGGCAGGTGGTGTGCAGTCAGTATTAAAGCTTTTTCACTGAAAAACCTTGGTTGTAGATGTTAATAAGAGCAGTGAGAGTGAACCAAAACAGTGAAGATGTGGGTTGTGATAACAGTACAATGAGGTGAGAGTCGCAAAACACTGAGGCCGAGAAGATCTCTCCGCAGGTTTTTATCACTACAAGTAAATTTAATTTCACATTAAACATAGTAAACTGATCCATTGTTAATATAAGACAAGAATGCAGCTTAAAAAAATAATTACCAAAACTGAAATGAAAAAGAAGCTCAGACTTGTTCCATCAATCCACAAATTTATTGGCATTGGTTATATTTTTGGTTGGAACTACAACTAATTTTACACATCAATACCAGCTTATAATTCATAGCGAGTACTACTCAGCCTGTGAAAATAATTGTTTGATATCTCCTGTGGCTCCAAAGTAATGTTCAAACATTTAAACAAGTAAAAACAAAACAACCAAGGATATGTATTAGGATTGTTACAGGCTAACACCAGAGTCTTTCAGAATTAGTTTGGGTTGGTCCTAAAGTATGTGTGGAGAGGAAAAACACACATTAGGCACTACAGGTTAGATGATGTATCCTCTACTTTTTTTCAATACACTTAATTTTAATTGAGAGATATGGACTTTGAATACCTCTAAGTTTTAATGATATAGGAGCTCTAGTTCATACACATACACAAACATACCCACAAAACAACACACATTTTTCTGAATAGTCCTAAATGGCAAATAAGTCTATTTAGACCACAACAGTTTAGGACTCAAAACACAACAGCAGAAGATCAAATTTGCTACTTAGGTTACAAGGACCAAAGAAAGTGACTCACACAAATCTAATAAATCCAGAACAATTTCAAAATGGACACAGGTATTAACCATATATTAAACTCACCACTGATGCTATCAAAGGAGCACAAGACACAGGTTATTTAACAGTGTGTAATGTACACAGACTTAAAACAGTTTAATGACTTAGATGTTCACCGTATTCATTTGATTGGTTTGATAATAACATCTTTAATTTGATTAAAATTTAAATATTCTTCCATTTTCTTCCTGCTTTGATTGAAACATAGATGCATTAATCAGTGATTTAAAGTAGGACAGGAGCATAAATTTGGGTGGCCAGTGGCCCATAATCCTTGTTGAAGTCATTGGAGAGTTCTTTCATTATTTGTCTTTTAGAATACTCAGTTTGAAATTTTAACATGTTACCATGTATTTGTCTTGCAGGGAGGTAATAAAAGCATTCGTGATTTGATTTGCTTTATTTTGCAGCATACAGAATGGAATATGGATCTAAGGATGCAAGTAATTGTTAGTCAGCGTGACTATCTGTGTGTGCTAGCACTCGACAGTGGCCACATAGCAAGCTGCATTTCCCTCTCTCTTTCTTACTCATACTCACACATATGAATAATTGATAAGGAAGGCTGGGGGAGACGGTGAGTCAGGAGATCCTGCTGAATTGTTGTTCAGCATCTCAATCAGAACCGAGTCTCTCTGCCTGTTTCTCTCTCTCTCTCTCTCTCTCTCTCTCTCTCTCTCTCTCTCTCTCTCTCTCTACAGGATTGGTGTTTTGTTCCACTACATGGTTAAATATTTACCAAGACATTATGCGACACTTTTTTAAATAAACAATTGCCATTTTCCTATTAGAAATGTAAGTGATTCACCAAATAGTACATTTATGAAAGGTTTTATTCACACAAGTTGTGACATCTTCCGGCATGCAGTGTTTTTCATAAGCAATAACAGCTGACTTTAACAGACAAAGTAAAATATGTCTTACTATGGAGGGACTGTTTGATAATCAGGTGCAATGCAGAAGAAGAGTTCACCTAGCAACAGATGTTAATCAAAAAAAATACCTTGAATGACAGCTGTAATCTCTTGTATATTCATTTTCTCCATGGATCCTAATTAGGGCATGATTTACAGCAGATTGGAGGCAAATATTTATTATAATTATGATTAAACGGTCGAGGCCGTGCAGTTTGTCATCTAGTCCATCAAAAGTAATGACCCTCACAGGGGGAAATACAGAGAGTGAGACAGACAGACAGACAGACAGAAAGACTGAGATAGAGACAGATAGAGAGCGAGGGATGGAAAGTGTAGGGTGATGATGCAGGCTGCTGACTCATCAGCCTGTAGGGCTTATTCTTCTGTGTGTGTGTGTGTGTGTGGGTGTGTGTGTGTGTGTGTGTGTGAGTTTGCGTGTGCGTGTGTGTGTGTGTGCTTGCATATGTGTGTATCTGCTTTCTTACTACTGAAGAGGACAAGCACAGCAATCATTACAGCATGACAGAGGAAGCAAAAACGCTTGCAGACTTTTAGCATGACTGTCAAAGCAAAATGACCTTGAATGTGTTCTTGCACAATTGTTCACGCAGACGCTTTCGGACTTGATTTATAAATGCAATATTAATAGAATCAACATAATAAAAAAGCTGCATAAATAATGTGTTGTGTAATCATAGAAAATTCCACACTCTCATCCGCAACACTAATTAATACACAACTTGACCTTTTTAGAAAATCCTCGGTCGGTATATGATGCATTCGTTCGTTTTCTAGTTTCTTTACCCTGTCAGTGACTCTTTACCTTGATTTATTTGTTGCCAGTAAAGTTGTAATTATTAAAAAAGCACAACACAAATATATATAAAGGTGCTGCTTTTTACAAGTGCCTGTAGCTTATTGCCTCATATTGACTTGAAGACTACAGGAAGTTACATCTCCAATCCAAAAAGAAAAAAAAGAATATAGCATAACCTCCCATATGACTGCAAAATATTTTTTTTTACTTTGTTTTTTGTTTGGCTCAAACTATTAAGATATGACCTATTAATTGCAGAGGTTTTGAATATTTGAGTCCTCAAAGAAGTGCTATGATAAAAACTTAAGTGTCTTGTTCATTTATTGTAGGTAGTCTGTTTAGGCTTCAGTGGGGTGAACCACACTTTGACTATCTAAGTTGACTCTGTGTCAACTTACTGCCACAGTCCACTGTTTATTTCAAACCCTCCTGCGGTTCACCCCACAGATTACCCACAATGTTTGAAATAAACAGTGGACTGTGGCAGAAAGCTGATACAGAGTCGACTCAGAGAGTCAAAGCTTGGAGAAACAAGTGCATTCACAACTACGACATTTTAGTAGTTACTGACTCATGACAAGTTGTAGAGTAGTCAATTAACTGCAAAGACTTTACCTTTTTTTCCCCAAAAAATTAATCAGTTGTAATCAAGCAGTGTAAATGAAACCAGTAAAGGGTAAACAAATTTGACAGGATCAGCCTGGAGTTACGTGAAATAGCAGAGTCCTGGAACAGCTCCTAAAAAGTGTTTACAATTGAAGTAATCTGATTGGACTGATAGTTAAACCTCTGACAAGCTTTTTTGAGAAAGAATTTGCATCAGAAAATGGGCCAAAACTTCCACACCACAGCACAAACCTGCACGGACTTCTGAAACACCTGATTTGGTGTGAAACGATCCTAAAAATTGCAGCATATCAACACTATAAAAAAGTTGTTCCAACAACTTTTTTTTGCAAAAGTTGATGTTAAAGTTCAACTTTCTGCCCCCCAAATTCCCCATTTTCTCCCTGTCATTATAACCAGTGACAGACTGCTTCATGGGAGTGTTGTAGGTGTTAGGTGCACTGGCAGGCAGTTTGTCTAATTTGAGCTGGACAGGAAAATTCAATACACACCGCTCAGTCTGTTGGCAATGTGCAGACATGGATATGAAACTATTAATGAATCACAGAGCTCAATAGCTGCTCTGTGCCTGCCTTGCTCTGCTGAATCAAGTCTTTTAAAATGATGCCGCCGGTCATGTTTTCTCTCCCAAACTGTCCATCACATACACACTTGGCATGCACACCTTTTCAAGTCATTTCTCACGCAGACTCTGAACATTTGGCCCGAGTTTAGCCATAATGAACAGCTCTTTTTGTCTATAAGTGAACAGAAATTCTCATAACGGTCTTACTGTTACCTAACAAACACTGATAAACAGGAAGAAGGACAAACAACTACAGGTTGGTTGGCTGTTAACAAGGTGTGCAAAGCTCTTGATACCTGTTAATCACTAACTACTGCATTTAGATTTATATATGACACCAAAACCATCCATGTAGTGCAGAGAGATTGTTCAATTAGTGCCCCATTCTGACACTTAAGCATAAATAATAAATTTTAGCAGTTAGTCAGCATCATTCAGAAGGACGTTGTGGTAATTGCAAATTATGCACTTTCAATTAAAGCAGCATTATTAGACTCCATGTTTTCAGCAGAGATGCAATGACTTCTAGTTTTTTTCTCTCTTCCCAACAAATTCTAGTCTAATATTTACCCTCTTTCAAGCTCATTTTTGGCCTCCACCATCTATTCATAGAAACATCTGGCTCTTTATCTGCTAAATGCTCCACTCTGTTCACCAGCTAGTTGCTAACTTATCTCTGTTGTTTGGTGCTGAACAGAGGAGAGAACTTAAATAAAACAGTCAAATTGCAGCCATAAAACAAAAACAAGGACCTAGCTGAAGCTTAAAAGCCTCTCAGAGCTGAGGGGAACAGGGTTCTCATCGTTTACGTCAGGCTTAGTTCAAATAAAAGCTGTGAATTGAAATGGTCATTTGGTGGTCCTGCCACTGACATGCTACTGGGTCTTTTCCCCCCAAAAAAACTCATTGCTAGTACACTACAATACTGAATTGTGCACTTGCATTATAACAGCCTGAAATATGTGACTTCAGCTATACAATTTGTTGCAGATTGTTGTATAAACAAAATTACATTCATGAGCAACATCACATCATCAAGGATCATAGAATTGTTAACATAGATTTACAGTCAATAAACTGTGGATAACACATTTCTGTATTACATAAGGTCTCATCTCTGAGCCACTGTATTTTCCAAGAGGCCAGTCTGTCAAAACCTTGTTGTGTTCCTTCAGCACAGTCTGTGTTGTCTGATTCTGATCTGCTGGGTTGAAAGTCTGATTTGCATTGCAATCCCTTCTCCATTTTTGGTTTCTCTCTTTCTCTCTTGTGTGGAATATTCCACTCTCCTCCTGCATGTGCTGGTATTAATGACTGGCTGCAGAAACGAACAAAGCAGCAGCCAGCATGACTCACACCAGCGATGGGGGCATAATGTGAAGCATTCATCTAAATACATTTTATTAAGATGGATCATAGCAGCTTCCAGATGCGGCTGTGTTGGCAAAACCTAGCCTCTCTTGCTAACATTGATAAGGCAATAATTTGTAATAAGATACTAAACATTAAGCTACCGATTGACAAAATAAGACTAGTTAACATGTTAAGATAAATTAACTAGTGTGTAACAGACTTACTCTCCTAATACGAGAGGCCCTGTACCTCTGACTCAAACCACCTTCCAATAAAGTGATGTTCAGTTCAACACTTAACCACTCCTGCAAACACAAAAACTCAAATTTATCTCATTCTGTTTGCAGACAATATTTGGGGGAACATTGCTCAGAGGAATATATGCAGTGAAATCGAGTGAAAATTAGAATGCAAGAGAGTGTGGCTGTAAAACACAGCTACACCCAGACCAAGAACAAGCACATTTAGTTTAGCACACCCCTGTTTGTCTTTTCTCACCCATCTGTTTTCTTCCTTCACCATCCCTGCAGTGAGTCTGTTGCCATTACTTGAATAAAAGGCTTTCTGCTTGCATTGTATGTGCTGAGACTCTCACCTGCTAATCTCAACTATCTGACCTCTTGTCCCTTCTCTCCTCTTTGCTTCTCAGTCCTGATCCAGGCCACCCAGGAGACCAATGTGAACGTCCCCCAGATGGCTGACACACTGATGGAGAGGGCCGGTAATGCCAGCTGGGTGGTGGTTTTCAAAGCCCTGATTACCACACACCACCTCATGGTGCATGGCAATGAGGTGAGCTTACAGCATACTGTTTAAATAAACTCTTATGACAATTTTTTTTTATGTTTATTGCTGATCTTACTGTCTGGTTAAAAGCAAACAGGGGAAGCAAGTGAGTATTTAACTTCCCATCAGCAATCCACTTTACCTAGCTTATCTACTGACCATCAGAGTGTGATTGTCGCCCCCAAAAGAGAAAGGATTGGTTATGCAGAAAATCTGTCAGTTGTAAAGTGAGACAGTGTTGCTTAGTAGACTTTTCACACAAGATCAAAGGTAGACACAAAAATACATGCAAAAAAAATCACTGTCACGGGAGCACAGATTTCCTTTCATGCATGTAAGTGCAAGCTGTGATTTTAATTTTGATTCATTCAACTGTGTTATTAGTGTAAAAGGTTGGAAATAAGTTGTTTGCATTATACTCTAACAGATAAAACGTGCAACAGTGAGGTAAAAGTAAGATAAGGCCCAACTTTAGCTACAAAGCAGCACTTATCAATATTAATATACAATTTATGGAGGTGATGAGCCAAAGGTGTCTTTTGTATGTGATGAGCCCAGCTCAGCTGTTTTTAGCTTTATGGGGCAATTTAGCGTCTATCAGCTCATTGTTTTGCTTTAACAGACAGCAGTTTTACTGTAGCCTGTTGGCCCAGTCTCATTGTCTATTCAGTGTCATATGCAGATGAAGCAGAAAGCTGTATTTAGCCAAAGAGATTTGATGCATCCATGGTATTCTGCCTGCCTGGCACCACACGGCGGATGACAGTTAGCAAATAACCACTGAGCACTAAACAGTTAAGGATGCAGATAACGAATTTCCTTTGGAGCTAAAATGACCAGTACTGAGTGTAAATTAGAATGAATATAGGACTTACAATTACTAGACAGACCAATAAACAAGTCAGCAATTATGCTACTGTTGCTTCACATCTGCTAAATGTGTGAATGGGCAACCATTTTCTAATATATAAGATGACAGATTTGTCAATAATATTTCTAATCTGCTAGCTTGTCAAGCTGTCCTCAAGTGACCAGAAAATCAATATATTTAATTTTAAAGCCATGCGTATGGAAATTGAAGAGAGAAAATTGATTTCAGTTGTTGATATTATTGACAGTGAATGTGTGCAGAGAGCAAAAAGGTTAGAACATATATTCAGCAACAGAATAGCTATGAATATCCATGCATATTTATATATTACCTTATGAGTAACCAGTATGACATCACTTCAAGGTTTTCCCTGCACAACACCCTTTAGATGTTTACTTTTGCCCCATAGTTGTAGATTTTGGCCTCAACAGCAGTTATGAAATTATCAGAGGGACTGTCCTTCTTCTTGCTGTTTGTGACCCTCTGACCCCATTTATGTCCTGACAGCTGAAGAAAGACAGTAGCTCTGAATGGACAACTGGGGACAACACAGAGAGATAAACAGATGCTCCTTTACTGCCCATCAAAGTGGGTGGCCTGCCGCTGAATTGCAAATGAAACAAAGCAAAGAGGCAGTGACACAACAATACCAGAAATATTAAGATAGGAAAGAGCAAGACAGAACGCAGTGCATTTGACTAATAATGATACAAAATACTGTAAGACCAACCTACCAGCTCATTTAGTCATTTGTTTACCTTCCATACCTACTTTTCCCTGTTCAAAATTATGGAGTGAGTGGTTATTTTCCCAGCAGGCATCGAAAGGATAGCAGAAGAGATTTAATAATATGAAGACAACAATGTTAGCTTCATGTTTGTGCTATTAGCTGTGAGACATAAACAATAAAACTCAAAGGGAGATGGTAATAAATGTGTGTGAGACATGAATTTATGTCTGACAAGGAAATAAACTGAGTGTATACAGTATGTACCATCCGTCCCCTGAGACCACTTTGCTTCTAGCTAGATCTCTGCTATTGTGCAGTTCATGAAGATTGTAGACAGAGTATGACTGGAGAGAGAGAGAGGGAGAGAAAGAGAGAGAGAATGAAAGGAGGAAGGGAGCTAATGTTCGGCTCACCATTTCTCAAGGGAGGATTTTCAATCTTAACCTCCCCTCCTGTTATAGGCTTTATTTTTGAGTAAATGGAGCCATTAAATAAACAGCAGTGTGTGTGCGTGTGTGTGTGTATGTATGCACGCGTGGCGTGTTTTTTATGTCCCTGTGTGTCACTGGGATGAGCTTGGTCTGTGGTTGGAACCTGTTTGTCTTTATTATGCTATATTTCCTGATCCCATCCATGTTTTTAATAGATATTCACACACTCCTACCAATGGAGGCTGCAGCATTGCCTCTAGTCTCTATAGCAAAAAAAAGGTATAGAATCACACCTCATTTAATTATTCCACTTTCTGCTCCAGGCAGTTTCACAGGTTTGGGATAGAGTGCTGGAGGTGCTAAACATCCCCTTCGAGATAGATAGCTGTGAAAACTAACTAAGTCTTCCTTTCATATATTAAAGATGGGGCCATCTGTTTAAAATTGATCAAAAAAGAGAAAGAAAGAAAAGTAAAAAAATACAAGCAATAATCGCTTTGATATAATGTATTTATTACCAACTGGCAGTTGTAAACTAGGATTATTTATCAATTTGTGAAATACATTTATGTATTTTTATCATGTTTTGGTTATATTTTTATTCCTTTTAAGAACTAAGAGTATTATAAGTCTTCACTAATAATGCTGACCAACCTGAGCTATTTTTGTTTTAGCCAGATACATTTCTCCATATTTGTCATTTTGTGCCTGGAGGAGTAAACTACACCCTGTGTGTGTTTGTCCTTTCCTGCAGAGATTCCTGCAGTTCCTGGCATCTAGAAACACCTTGTTCAACCTCAGTAACTTCCTGGACAAAACTGGCTCCCATGGTGAGTGTTGCTTCTTCCCTTTCCTCTCAACTCAACCAACCCTCCAACATTTTCATCCCAGATTCATCCATGTAAAATTATCTCTTTGTTACTAATTTTTTGACTGTCGTTTTTGTGTTCTACTCTCCCTCTCATACTTACATATCTTGCAATAAGTGCAACAGCACAATGAGCTTAAATGTTTCGACCAGCTTGATCATTCCTCAAATCTTTCTTCACATCCAGCTCTCCTAACCCTGTGCTTCCTGCAATTTAACTATTTCCATGGAATTTAATGCAGTCTCCCATGGTGATAAACACTGGGTACACAGTCTATTGTCATGGACATTTTGGAGGAGCCAGACTGCCCATGTTTAAGACATTTTAAGACTATACAATCAAGATTATATTCAGCATATCAGTTGAAAGCTGCTTGAGGGTTAGCAATGCTAAGAAAAAACACTTACTACATTTTCTATCTAAGGATTGGATAAGAAGATCAGTGCTATAGACTAAGAACACCTCTAAGGCTTAACATAGTTTTAACAGCCTTGCTAAGTGTCTTTCTTTACTCTCAGACCTCAAGCAAAGCTACTCATCTCTTTGCTCTAGCATGGAGCATACAGACAAGAGAGTCAGATGGAGATTGATACCACTCTGATATCCGTCCCTTCAGAATGAAGATACAGCCTGATTAGATTAACATGGTTTATTAAGACAACTGGAAGCAGGAAGAAACAATTGGTCTGACTGTTCAGCCACTGCTTGTTGAATTTACACATTGGTTTTTGTACAGCTTAAATTAAACAAACAAGTTAATTTGTCAGCCTCAGAACTAGTATATATATTTTTGGTACATTTTTACTATGCCAGGTCAGCTGTCTTACCTTGCTAGTCTTTCTGCTAAGCTAATTGGCTCCTGGGTTTAGCTTCATGCCTAGTGTACACATAAGGGAATGATGCATGTCAATCCTCTGAACTTAACACTCAGCAAGAAGAATGTGTTTCCATTTTCATTCTTTTATCGCTTCACTGAACAACTTGAATGTAAGAAATTTTTTTTAAGTCTTTTGGAGGTCTACTGATAACATGTGCTGAGCTGACGTTGTAGACTGTGCCTGGTTAAATGTATAAGTGTGTCTTCCTCAGGCTACGACATGTCCACGTTCATCAGACGCTACAGCCGCTATCTGAACGAGAAGGCTTTCGCCTACAGACAGATGGCGTTCGACTTTGGCCGTGTCAAGAAAGGGTAGGTCTCTCATATCTCCTGATGCTGCACTGAAGTGTGACTATTTTAACATTATTATTGATTTGTAGTCTTTAAAAAAATGCTTTCGTTTATTTGGAACCACACTTTCCCCTATCTTACTTGTCCTCTGTATCCATCAGAATAGCACACATCCCACAGGCATCCCGTTCATGCGTGGGATGAATTCAGCTACCTCCAGCTCGGCCTTGGGCTAATTGTATGGTTTCATGTGTTCTGAGCGCAGAAATGCATCAAGAGTGAGTTATTACTCATGCTCAAAGTGGACAGCTCTGTTTAGCTGTCAGACACAAGGCCCCTCTGGCTGCATAAGTTGGCACTGAGAAATATAAACCCAGAATAGAGATCAGACACGTTGGTGAATACTGTATGCGTGACAGGTACAGACAGGTGTTCAAACAGACAGTATGTGTGTCTGAAGCTTTCTATCTAAGAGCTGCTGCTGTTAAGTCTCACATTTCCTGTTTCTCCTTCTGCGTCAGAACTGAGGGAGTGATGAGGACCATGACAGTAGAGAAGCTGCTGAAAGGAATGCCCACCCTACAGAGCCAGATCGATGCGCTGCTGGATTTTGATGTGAGTGACACTCGCTAATAGGGAGTGAAGTCCCTCTTTGAGGTTACCAAATTGGCTGAAGGATAAACACATTTGGAAGGAAAGCTGTTGACTGAGTTTAACAAAGCTTTGTGTTTTAGGAGCATCTATAAAGACAGAAAGAAATGTCAATTACAGCCTCTGTGACTTTTGCAGAGCTGAATTTTAAAATGCCCTGTAAAACCTGAACAAAATGTGTATATCAGTGGTGTAGATTCCAACCTTGTTATTTCTTTGTATGCTAAATTCAGCACCCCATAATGCAGCTTTCCAAGTTACTGTAGATGTCATGTGCTGTCAAAGTCCTGCAGAGTTTGGTTGCATTTAAAGTAGGATAACAAACCATCCTGCTGTGCTTCCTCTCTGTATCACACAGACATACTGTATTTATACATTACAGAAGTATTCACCTGTAATATTGCCTGCCTTTGTTGAGATTCAGTTGTTTGTCATTTAAAAGTCATTTGTGTTCTGGCTGTTTGCATCTTGGCTCTTATTCTTGTCTTTAGGTGCACCCCAAGGACCTGAACAATGGAGTGATAAATGCCTGTTTTCTCCTACTCTTCAAAGATCTGATCAAGTTATATGCCTGCTATAATGATGGCATTATTAACCTGCTAGGTAAAGAATCACTCTTTTCACTTAATCACTTAATTAGTTTAATAATCAATAAGATATGTTTGGATAAGGCCAAGGCTATTACAGACAAATGTTTTCTATTTTCAGTGAGTAACTTTAAAAAAGTTAAAATCATCCCTGTGTTAGACCGTCTCTCAGTCCTTTCCACTTCTCTGCCTCGTCTTATGCACACAGTGCCATTTGTTCCTACAGATCTGATGAAAGAAACCATAAAAATAGGTCACAAATACGTAGTTCTATTTCTAAAAAAGGCTGTTTTCACAAGGCAATGGAGCACTGTATTTTTTATAAAAACTAATTCAAACAGGAGTAAATGACGCATTTGCTTGTAGTTGGTGCTCTAGTGAGTATTTATAGCAGCACAACAATGTAAGGGAATAAACTCAAAATAAACTACAGAGCCTAGGTTTATGGAAATGAAGGAGCATTTCTCCCAGTGGAAAGGTTTGTCTCTCTTCGGTGTGTTTAATAGTTTTTGAAACAACAAAAAAGTTAATGTTACAGTGGAAAAACAAATGGCCTGATATGGCCTTAGCTTCACAGACAATATGTGTTTTCATAGGATTCCTGCCAATCTTAGTTTTGGTTCCCGTGGGATTTTTGGCAAATGGAAAGCATATAATTTCACAAGGCTACTCTTTAACTTTCACTGTTGTTTAGAAAAATTCTTCCAGATGAAGAGAAGTCAATGTAAAGACGGGCTGGAGATCTACAAGAGATTCCTGACACGAATGACTCGGGTTTCAGAATTCTTCAAAATTGCCGAGGTAGACTATAGAGCACATTATATGAATAAATATGAAATAACATATGTACTGTTTGGTAACCATTGAACTGACTTGTCACTCTCTCTTTTTACAGCAAGTGGGAATAGACAAAAATGACATTCCTGAACTCACTCAGGTAGGACATTATAAGACTTTTCCTCACCTTACTTTATTTTTATTTAATTGTTGTTTATGGATCTGTAAAGTTTTAAAGGGTTTATACTAACAGAGCATGTTACTAATGTGTTTTTTTCTAACTGTACTGCATGTTGTGTGAATGTCCAAAGCTACCATCTATTTTTTTCTCTTGCTGTTTGGACCATTATGGCTCCTCTTTGATAATAATCTACCATTTACAGACAGCCACACTATGTTGTAAAAAGGAGGCTTTCACTTCTAATCTCCATGCAACCAATGAGCTGTGGTTCTTTGGTGATTGACGGCCCCTGTGCCCCTCCTTCTCTTTTCACTTCCAGAGATGCAGATTGATCATTCAGGCTGAGAGTGTGAGTAGTGAGCACAGAGCTAGCTTTGGGGAGCAAACAGCTTAGGGAAGGTCAACATTTGAACTTTGACTGCACTGCTCCATGCAGCACACTGCACAGCCAGAGTGCACAACCAGCAGACAGACATCAGGCGCTGTGATGAAGTGGGATGTTGTGACTGAAGGAGCAGATTGGATAAGCTGTGATATGCTGAGCAATGCTGCTGACCAGGCGTGTGTTAGGGGCACTGCTAAAACTCTGAGCTAAACAAAGTTTTAGTTCAAAAACTGTTAAAAGGCACAGCAGATTGTTTTTCCTTCAATTGTGCTGCAGAGTTTCCATAAAAACCTACAGAGTTACTGTCAAGACTGTTTTTTTAAATGATTTCCTGGATGACAAAACACATTTCTTCTGTTAGTTTAAGGCCTCTTAACTCTGTTGTGCTGTGGAAACTCTATCTTTTCAGACATGGCAGTATGAATGACTTGCATGAAAAGCATGCTGTAATGCTGTCTGATTTAGCTCAGGCTTGATAGGACACATTACTGGTAAAGCTAATCGAAAAAAACAGATCCACACCATGCAAAATCAAATATATTGTAATGTATTATACATTTATTGATAAGGACTGAAATGAAGATGGGTTGTTAAATCTCAAGAATTTGTCAAATCATGATTTCATGTGGAGAGATTTTATCAAAGCCTTGTTGGTATGCCAGCAGAGTTGCCCGATTAGCTTACTCAGAGCTAACTGCCTCTTATATGTTAGCATTCTGGATTTGCAGTCAAATTAATATTTCAAAATATGTTGGAGGTTAAGAAAAGATGATTAATGCTATGCTCACATCTCTATCCTAAAGACAGCGCTAAAACAAGCAGGTCATTAGCCAAAGACTTAGCATAAAAACTGAAGGCAAGAGTCTGATTTGTTTGAAGATACAAAGATCATAAGACTGGCTTACCAGGCCCCTTAAAACTCAGAAATTAACAAATATCTTATTTGATTAATACTGTATGTGTAAACGACTATTTTAGCATAAAGGGGAGTGTGGTGAGTTCCAGTCTTAATGATAAGCTAAGCTCATTGCCTGCTCATAGCAGCTGCATATATACACACAGATGTGAGAGTGGTGTTGCTCTAACTTAGCATATTTCTCCATATATCATACCATACTTAGGATGAAGTATTGCTTTGTAGAGGTACTCCAGTCAAGAATCTTACTTGTGTGGTATATCCAGTTTCCTTTAAGCCACAATACATTTTTCTACATCATTCCTTCCACTAAGAACATTCTTGAAAGCATATAAATAACAGATACTATAATCCCCACAGACGACATCCAACTTTATTGAATTTAACTGTGAGTTTGGATGGATGGTGATATAGTTTTAGTCTCGCAAAGAAAGCTTTTTAAATTTGAGTGTGCTCCAGTTACATTAAATTCTGATGTACTGCCTGTAGAGAAATTTGGTATCTCTGCCTCTTTAGTGATAGTTTTCTTTTTTTTTTTAGTGTTCACAATGAGATTTTTCTTTTCAACTGGCCCTGAAGTGATTTCTGACACAGTTAATAGAGAAAATGTTCACAATAAACCTCTTAAGCTACAAATTATGTGACTGTTATTGATATACTGGTGGGATTTAAGCATGAAGCTCAGCTCTGTTTGAGAATTCAATGTTCAAAGCATTTTTTTAACCCAACTCAATTATTTGTGGGGGGTTATAAGGATAAAATATCTCTGTGCCAGCCTAATAAAATGAAACATAAACAGTGCATAAATTCCTACTTGGTTGGTGACTCTATTTAAAAGCCGTCACCATTTTTCTTACAAGCCAATGTGCACCAGTGCTTTAGGTAATACTCTGCCATAAATTAGCAGGATAACATCATTATTCCTCACAGCCCAGCCTGCATATCTTAGAGGCCCCTGCCTTTAAAAATGAGACAACATTTGGCTGATAAATTTGATAAATGTGTCCAACAGAGCAAACTATATCAATCTCCTAAATCTCTCAAACTAAAATGGATTAATTTTGGTCTCCACTCCAAGAGAAATTGCATCAGCACAAACAAGACAGAATAAGCTACCATCTGACTCTCTGTGTAGATGTACTGACATGCCATCATCACTCTTGTATACTCGCGTGCTATCTTTTAGAGCAGCGAGTAGATATAGAGAAACACTCTACAAATGATGGCAGTCATATCAGATCATATTTCAAACACGTGCCGAGAGGCCTGTTGCTGTCACATCCATGGGGAGATGGCTCAGCAGCTTTTGTGGCCTTTTCAGGTAAGAACTTCTGCTATATATGGCCTGGCCTTTCAGTAACAGAGCTGTTATATCTGTCCTTTGTTCTTGGTGGTGAGGACAGACACTTCAAAAGTCTCTGAATGATAAATGGTGTACTCATTCATCCTGGTGCCAAGACAAAACTGAGCGGCCTCACTGCCTTGTTGGTCTCTAAAGGCTTTATGGATTATATGCTAGATAGATTCAGGAAATGGAGCAAGGAATTAAGGGGAGTGAAGTATTGACTTATTTCACTGTCTGAATGAACTTTGACTTCTCTTAATAAGCCTCTTGGATATTGCACTGTCCTTTTGACTGCATGTCTGAAAGTGGTAATGTCCCATTTAGCCTGGTTCAGCATGCAGCTTTGCATTGTGGGTGGCTGAAACATTGTTCCTTCTAACAGCACTGAGATGAAACCTTTGTCTGTTCTCCTTTCTGCTTCAGTTTTATTTTTTTTCCTACTTTAACCCCTGTTTCATTACTTTATTTTCTGTGCAGTAAATCAAAATTCTGAAAGTGAAGTATAGACAAAACTCCTACTGAAATATAATTAATTGATAAAGTACAAATGTTTTATAATCACTGTATTTGCTTCTGTATGTCTTAATTCACTGGTATAAAAGTAGCTCAAATATGACTGAAGAGAGTGATCAAAGGGTTTTGTACATTAAACAAATTAACTTTCAGGACACAGCAGCCCAAATCTGTACAAAGTGTTTACCTATGTTGTCATTCACAAAAATAAAAGAGTTTGCAACAACAATACACATAGTCATGTGATGAGAAGTTGCTGAAGTCACATGCATGAGTACATAGGTAATTAAAAGCACAGGTAAAGAAACGGCAGGAGTATTAACCTTGATACTGAAATCGAGTTCGATTTTCTTTTAAATCATCAGATTTTTAGACAAATGTGCATACATTTTTGAAATGTTCAAGTTATTGTGCTGATTTTGCAGTTGACATGAAGGTTTTAGAACCATTTGGACTACACATAAGGTTAAAAACATTATCCAAGGTATTTTTAAGGGATAATTAAAACTGAGAATGTAGTGTAATATTCTATGACTGTGTGCTGCCAAGTCATGAGATCAGATCATTCTAAAAGAGATGATAGATGATAATTAGTGCAACGGGAAAGGGACGTACCCTGTACAATGAAAGCACGGTCACCTGACAGGCTTCACTTTTATGTGTGATGCTACCTACAGTATGAAGCAAGGCAAAATAATGGCCTTTACCATAGGTGGGTGATGTGTTTCACCTTTAAAGATGGCGGATAATTCTTCCTTCTTTTTAAAGATGTACCATTGTGACATCAACTTGAACAGGCATCACATGACATGACATGTCAAAGAGGCCATCACACAGATCAGATGTGATAATAAAACTCAGATCTTCAGTTTTGCAATTTTACTGTGTGATCCGCTGTGTTTTATTGTGTAGTATAATCTTCACTGACAGCCTCTGTGTCCATTCCCAGCCTATATCATATGTTTGTCCCTGTTGGATCACCCTCTTTTTATTATTCTGCAGGCCCCAGAGAGTCTCCTGGAGTCCCTGGAGACCCACCTTAACACGCTGGAGGGAAAGAAGCCGTAAGTATTTCAATACATCTGCAGTCTGTTTTTGTTTTTTCATTGTTTACCAGCAGGAGCCAAGAGCTAAAGCTTTAATAATCCTATAGGCATACAGTTTCATAGCTTTGCCATGCTGATAGCCACATATGTGATTCTAGCATTCCAGCATGCAGTTTAATTTAATTCTTTTTGGTCTGTTTGATTTTGTATCAGTGTTATATTCTCTATATCCTCTCTAACATGTTATTTCCTCTCTCTTTACTCATCTCAGAGAGGATAAGTAAGTATTCTCTGTCAGTGAGAGCATTGTACTGTTTACTAAATTCGCCATGTGTATTGTTTAATAAACTTCAGTGATTCTATAGAAAAACGGCATCTGAATGAGCAGCTGACATTTGTATGATCTGTGCTATTTCTTTTTTGAAGATGCATTTCTATAGAAACCTCAGTGTTTTCTGTCAACACTATGGTAACATTTCTGACAAACATGATTTGCATCATTGTTGTCATTGATGTTCTGTACAATGACAGGTCTTGCCTGCTGGCTAATGTCATTACTAACACATTCATCTTTGTCATCGTTTAACTGTACAATCTGCCCTGACTTTAACAAATCTTTAGGGCATGCCATTCAAAAATGATCAACTCCTTAATTTCTATTTGCAATGTTGAAAAGGTTTGTTGAAGACGAGCTGGCACCAAGATGCTATTACTTAGCACTGCAGCAAGGATCCATTAATTACAGATGTTAGCTAAATAGAATTGTCCTAAATGCTAACTGCCAAAAAACACCAAAGTGATACTTAAGCTGTCACTTTGCCTCCCATCTCAGTAACAGCCATTAAGTTTCAGCATGCACATCATTAAACCTCTTGAACTCATGTGCTATTGTTGTTTTTTGCAGATCCACCACTAAGGTAAGCTACTTTTCATTGTAATTAGAATGTATTCGCCATAATAGTAGTTTTTATTTATACATAGCACCTTTCAATGTTAAAGCACAGTTATTTTGATCATTACAGAGCAGTGTAGGAACCTAGCAGCATTAAGCTTAACTTCAGCCCTTAACAGTTCCTACTACAGACTAGTAGTAATTTATTATGAATTCATGTGTTAAAATGCTGTTGAGTCATGTCAGCTTACATAACTGTGATGTTCACCATGTTAACTTCCTCTGCAGCAGGATGCAACAGCCAACAACAGCTCGCCGGCTGCTGCTGCTGCACCGGCCAAGCCTGCGCCGCCTGCTGCTGCTGGCGGGCCCCCTGCTCGCCCCGGGCCACCTGCCAAACCTCCTCCACCCTCCGTCACTCCCACTGCACCGGCCCCTGCCGCCGCTACCACCACCAGCAAGTAGGAGTCACTCAACAATATTAAAAAGTGTTTAGGCTGAGCTGCATCAATATCTGAGCAACAATATTACATTAGAAATGGATTCCCTCTGTCAACATGCCCTTTTTTTTCTTTCTTTGTATTCAGTGCTCTTGATGATGGCTTTTTATTGGATCTAGACCCCATGTCCTCCTCATCAGCAGGGGGCGCAGCAGCAACTTCCTCCATAACTGGATGGGGAGGTGAGAGCTTTCTACTCATTAATTTAACAATTTTACAATTGTTTGTAAAGCTCCCTCCCCCTCACTTTCTGTTTCTGCCACTATTGATCTCCCTGTTAATGCAGGGTAAATGCAGTTTACAATGTCAACAGTGACATATTTATCTTTTAAAACCCTCACCAATTTTTCCAGCCATGATTTCTAAAAGAGGCAGACAAAAATAGCTTCTCATTTTAAGTCACAATCATTACTTTTGCCTGATAAAATTTCAGCCGGTGCTTATAGCTTTTAGCAGCTGTAGCTTATGTTAGCTAATGCTAGCTAAGTTAATTGATGTCGCTAATGTTAGCTCTATGAGTTGGTTTTAAAGTCCAGCTGTCTTTAAATTGTTTGTTTGTATTTTCAAACAGTATGATTTTACTTTTAGCAAGAACAAATGTTTTTACCACCCAGGGTCATCTGCACCACAGTGGGGTAGTACTATACAGGAGATGTGGTAGTCATGAACAGGGATAATTTCTTAAATAACCTGCCACCCTGCATAATAACATAGCTAGTTAATGATATGTTGCTTGGCTTCAGAAGTAACTCCAGGTTAGAACTGTAGCTACTGAGCTGGTTAGCATGACATGCTAACTTCTGCATAAAAAAACAGTAAAAAACAAAAAAAAACTGTTATAAATTGCCCCTTACACCTTTTCTCTTTTGTTTTAAGTTTTGTCAAGGCTAATAAAAAGAAATCTCACTTTAAAATCTATTCAGAAAATCATTCGTATGCATGGAAAAATACAGGCAGTAATATAAAGCTACAATTTGATGTAAATGAGCTGAAACAAATAGTTGTCTTTCAGAACAACTCCTTATAGTAGAATAGATAAGTGGCGCCCTTGATGCTACTTTATTGGACAATGAAATTTAGTTTTCAGAGCATTTATAATATAAAATTGCTGTGTATTCTCTCTCTCTCTCTCTCTCTCTCTCTCTCTATTTATCTCTGTATCACTGATGGCCAAAGTACAACTAAAGCCTCTTTTCAAGCCTAAATTACATTACAGAGATTTCATCAGTATTGTGCTTTACCAATTGTTCATCTGTTTTTTCTCTATAAAAAATGTCAGTCTGCAAATTAAGGATTCATACATTGATTAAAAAACACTACATATAATAATCATGCAACAATCATCAATAATCACAGCTCTCCTGTTTATATAGTCATTCATTTTCTGTGCTTGTGTCTCTGTCTGTTGTGCAGATCTCTTGGCTGAGGGTGAGTATTCTGTTTATAGCCCTTTGTGACAAACTGAAAATGAAAAAGTGTCTGCAGGCACTTATTTCTGTTATCTAACATGGCTTTCTACCTGGAGCTCTCATTATCTTTGTGACAAACAATTTTCACCTTAAGCACTCAAATCTTCCTTGCTAAACCTGTCTACTTCCATTTTCAATCTCTTTGACCCTGCTGTCTTCCTCCCATATCCTTTTATCTCCTTTTTCTCTCTTCTGGGGGTTTTGACTGGGTTGTGGTGTTTGGATTATGGGGTTTATCCGCATAGCAACTCCGGCTGCCACCGATGAAGCCTCTGAAGCTCTCCTGGCAGAGGGAGAGTCTGCTGAAGCTGGTGCTGCAGCCGCTGCAGCCCCTGCAGCCCCTGCAGCTTCTGCAGCTTCTGCACCTACAGCCGCAGCTGCTCCCGCCGGCGCTGCTGCAGCAGCTCTGGCACCCACCTCGCTGCCTGTTTCAGCTCCTGCCACCACCTCAGCCACAGACCTCGACCTTTTCGGAGGTCAGTCTGGTCCAAGGATAGGATGCAGGCATACAGCATGGCATCCTGCCTGCTTGCCTGCAAAAGCCTCTTCATCATCAAGTATTTTTTACTGATAGGTGTCCTTAAGCATAAATTTAGTATAGAGAAGACTGGGATTTGATTAAAACTCCCCTTTGCATTGCAAACACTGATACATTCATAAAGGATACTATATCATAAAAACCACAAAAACGTTCAGCTTTGGTCCCATCAGATTATACGTTTATGTGATGTGCATCATTTGTGAGATACCTAAAGATTGAGTCTAAGTTTTAGGTGCCTTAATTTGGTAATGCAGCCTTGTATCTTAGGAGAAACCTGTTATCTGCTAAAAACTAGTGTAAATGTACACTATGTCATACAGTAAGCAGATGGCACTATATCCCCAGTGTGTGCCTTGTGTATTACCATTCGAGTCACAAGCCACATGTTCCATTTTCACAGAATACTCACCTGGCAGTCTTTAAAAAACTGCTGTTCTTATGGTATTTCCAGAAACTATAAGAGTCCACTTACCGCCTGGATGAAAAAATATTTGCACAACTTTTAGTGTGTTTCTCCAATTGTGACTGTATTTCCATATAGCTGGACAGAACATTTTTAGCTATCCTTTATTTAGCCAGTAAGGTCTCATAAAGATACGAGATCTCTATTTTTCCAGGGTGCCCTGGTCAGGATGCCAGCATAGAAAGTTTCACACAAAGACACAATTTTGGATGTTAGAATGCAAGCAAAAACAAGAGGAATAGTAAAAGAGGAGAGGCACACTGTAGAGACAAACAGTGTTTTCTTTCATGATCATTGATATTTTAAATGGCATATGTTTCCTCAAAGGCCATATGTAAAACCCTTAAGGTATTCAAAGAATAAAGTATGTCCAAAGTTAACATACCTTTGCAGGTAATATGTACTCAGTTGTCTTGTAAAACCCAAGCTAAGCTAATATATTTTTTATAAAAATATTATAATGAAAAACATGTTAAGTCGTGTTTTACCAGGCAGCACAATGCCTAACACTAATACAATAGAATACTAATTGTTTTATAGTATTTGGTAAGAGAGGTCTTGGACAGTTCTTTTGGAAGTATCTTAAGAACAGTGATAATCACTGTTTAATGACTTTCTGGGTATTTTACAGATTGCTTGGTATATATTTATTTTTGGTGAATATCATATCAGATACTTAGTGCTGTGACTCAAATGTGAGGTTTTCTATCCTTACCTTTTTCTAATGTTTTTACATTTAACTTTTGTTGTTCGACCATGTACATAAACGTGCTGACATGATGTCAAGCTATGACACTGTTTGGCATTGAGCACAGAGCAAATCCCAAAAATATGAGTCAGTACAAGTGTACAGTGGATTACTTGCTTTTCTCTGGGTTTATTCAGAGCTGCACAACTGAACCAAAAGACTAATGAGATTTGACATTAATGCATTTTCAACATTTATCATAACTTTTGTCTCAGTCTTTATCGCCTTTATAAACCCATTGCAATGTAATTTATCTGCTCTTTTTACTTGTATTTTGGGAATTGGCTCCTTTTTGCTTTTATTTTTGTCCATCACCGTCAATAACCTACTAACAGTTTCACAAGTATGTCAAGATGATGAGTCGCTGGATTTTATTTAATGGTATTTTGTTTTTTTAATATTAACCTCAGACCTAACATCGCAGAGGCATCAAGTATCTGCTGAAAAGCTATATAGCTAAAGCCAACTGAGTTTTTTTGTCAAGGAGAGACTTTGCATCGTCCATCCCTGACTTTTTCCCTCTTGTCACAGAGTACAAGTAACTTGTGACAACTTGCCTCATTCCACAAGCCTGCACAGTTGGTGCACTCACTGAATGCAGCATTATGCAGCCCTTCAAAACCAATTGCGTGACTGATGGTACAATTAGATCCTTTACTGCAGTAAGCGGGCTGCATATTTCTTGTATTCTCTGCTTTTCCTGATGCTGACCTCTCACTTTTGTTTCCTGTCCATTCCATCTGTTAACTCATCTTTTGTTCATGGCATCCATGTGTCTGTCGGTGTGATGGCCCCGGATGTTACGTTTTGTGTTTGCGTTGCGGCTGTTTTTCGTCTGCAATACCCTAGATGCGTTTGCACCTTCCCCAGGAGATGGTCCTGCTGCCGTGGCCGCGGGCCCTGCTGCTGATGCGTTTGCTGGATCTGGTGGGTGACAAAACAGCTTTTTGTGAAAGTGTGTGTTTGTGTGAGTGTGGATGTGAAAGCTGTTGTTGCTTTTAATAAATTTAAGCTGCTTCTGCTTCCATAGAGGACAGTAGAAAAAACATGCCCCCAGGGCCTACTGTCTTACTCCAAATCCTGCTCTAACACCCCAGTCATGGACCCTCCCCTCACTCATCTTGACTGCTCTTCTCCTCCTAATATTCACCTTGTGAATACTACAGTAAAAAGCACAATTTGCTACAACTATACTGAAGTTCAGAATGAATGACATATATTTTGGTGGCCTAACCATGGTACCGTATAATAATGAAGACGATTATACTAATCATTGTTTGGCCTTTTTCTTTTGTTTCCTTTCATTTCTTAAAATAACGCCAGTTAGCGTCTTTCTCTGACCCTCACAAATAACCTTTTTTTAAAAAGAAATTATTAAAAAGTAATAATTATAGTGCTCATGTTTTGTGCATGCAAACTAACCGAATCAGTAGCACAGATAATTGCAGTTTATTTAACATGCTTTGGCATTAACTTTTTGTGCACCCACAACTCGACCTTTAAATTACTTGGTTTAAAAAATAACCATTAAATTTTTTCTAAAACTGTTTCCAGCTGATCAGCTTACCATGTTAGTGATGATTTAATATGATGGCTATCCGGAGTTTCCCTTTATGTCATAGTCACCAGACGATGAACTCTATTGCCTTTGGTGGGTCACTGACATGTAGCGCCAATATTTTATCAAAATTTGAATGTGTTGAATACTTGTAGAATAATAAAAAGCCCATGTTAGCAAGCTAACAGGCTAAACTAAGATAGTGACCTCTGTAAACATTTGCACTCTGAATGCAGTCATTTGTCCAGGTCATAGTTTTGATTCAGTTGTCCAGATATTTGCACGTATAGTGAGTGTGATCTTTTTAGTATGCTGACTTTGGCAATCTATTCAAATAGTATCTTGTCCTCTATTATTCACTTAAGTACAGAATAAGGCAGAAAGTAGAAACGACTGCTACATGTATAATTTTTAGCAAATGTGATCTTCGTAATTATTCAGTTAAATAATATCTGGCTAGCATTGAATTTGGCTGTTTCAGTAGTATGAATGATGGTGCTTTGTCTATCTTTCTTTCTCAAAAAAAAGAATCATAAGTCTCAATCTGGGTAGCTGAACCAAGTTTCTTTCATCTCTTTAATAAGGTGTTCAGCCTTTGCCCTTACTTGTGTGTAAAAGTTTTCTTATTTTATACAGTTCTAGCAGCCCAGTATCAAAAAAACCTCTTGTAAGCTAACATCTTTGTGTTATTACAAAACCAATTATTTACCAGGGACACATGGATAAAAGACTAATTGGCCAGTTTGACAATCACCCAAAAATTATTAAGCATTCCCATCAGTAGTAAGTGATTATTTACAGAGGATTTATGACTCAGTGTCTAGTGTAACTTGTGGATGCAGCTGTGAAGTTAATGAACGATCGTGTACTTTGTTTACTTTCTCTGCATCTAACTCTAACATGGACTTTTGGAGGTTTCTTGCCTCACAAGTTTGCTTTTTACAGTGTTTTAACAAAACCTCAATCCCCCTTCCCCATCCGCCTACCAATCCCCTCTCTTCTTCTCTAATCATAACCCCCCACCCAACCTCTCATCATCCCTCCTGCTGCTTTTCCTGAAGACCCTTTCGCTACGACGGAGGGGAGTGCAGACATTGCTCCAGAGCTGGACCTGTTCGCTATGAGGCCCTCTGACACAGCGTCCACCGCCATCACCCCTCCCATCTCTAGTGAGGCGCCGACCATCGTTGCCCCCATCGCTGCCCCCGCTGCCCCCACCCCTTCTTCCACTACTACCACTACCACCACAACCACCACCGACACCACCACCACAGAATCGGCAGCTGCTCCCACCCTAGATATCTTTGGTGGTAAAGTCCTCTCGCTCTCATTATACCTCTCACTGCATTATCCTGCATTATGATGATGATGATGATGGTGATGATAAAGATAGAGGTCATGACAATGATAATGACTGTTTTGCTTGTGCTAGTGATGATGATGATACTAGTGATAAGATAATAACCTGCCCAGTCCCTACATTTCAGATTTGTTTTTCTATTTTCCATGATGCCTTTCCCTCAGATACAGATCATTTAAGCAAGTTGATAAAACATCTTGACCTCCTCTGAACAACTAAAATATTTTAAAAGTCACAATGAAGTCACGTGTGCATGTTAATTCCGATGTTAATTAGTTAATTATCTATTGATCTCTAGGAATATAAATGGACATTTGTCTCTTTTTATTCATAGAGGTGGTTCAACTTGTTTTGATTGTTAACCCAATACTAACAAACACTGCCTAAACTTAGAGGGAAGAAAACTGTTTTCTTCTCCTGCCTGTGATCAATAAGTTAGAAATCGACAGCTGAGAATGCACTTCAGTTAAAAGGGAATATTGCTCAGTGTCAGAATTTATATATGCTATGTGTGGCCTCTGAGTGCTCTGGTTTGTTCACACAATCCAGACCAAAAAAAGACACATTGCCCACTTGCTCAGTGTAACTGGGATGGGATCTGATCCCCTTTAACCCTGCACAAATAATTGTGCATGTGTATTTGATGAATGGATTAACATATGCTATTCTATGATCAAAATTTGTTGAATTTTAGACATAAACGTGAGGTGCCTCTAACAAAGTAATGTTAGTCCACTACTGAAATATTACACCAGTCATTTTAATAATACATGAAATTACTGCAACTACTCCTTTACATTTGTTTTCCCCTGAGATGAATTTTACTAACTTTAGTAATCCACTCACCTTTAGTGTTGCACCACCAGCAGGTTAAAGTTTTTAATTATTATTCAAAAAACCTTATTTGGTTAAGCATTAACATCTACAAAACTATTAGAAGTATTGCCATTAATTTTCCCCACAGGATGGGTCCTCTGGCTCTTCATTTAGCATCATATTCAGGCCAAGTTTTGAATATGTTAGTAGAGTCCCTTCGAGCATGTTAGCATGCTAACATTAAACTCAAAATGTAAATGATTTAGCTTAAATAATTGCTCTGCCCAAGGACAGCCTCACAGGGCCGCCGGCATGGGTTTGGACTCCTAAAACTCAAACTAAATACACTTCGGACTGAAAACTTGAGTGCTGTCTCAGAGCACAAGCACAGGACCCAGACTTTAATCTAGGATATCACAACACTGATTTGGAACTGGACAAACTCGACTATAAGTTCTGGTCATATATTTAACACTTATTAATGCATATATTGAAGTCTCAATGCTGAAATTTGGCAGTATACCCTTTTAACTTCTGCACTGTTTCATTTTGCATTGCACTGAACAGATACACAGCGGCATACCTGTTTGATAATCAAAATGTCTGCTCTCTCTGCTTTCCTTCATCTCTCTTTTTAACTCATTCTGTATGCACTGGACTTAAAATCTGAATGTACATATGATTGTGTGTCCTTGTTCTTAGATATGTTTGATTCTATGCCTGAGCAAAGCCCTACCACAGAATCCAAAGCTGCTACCACTCCTAGCGTAGACCTTTTTGGTGCAGGTACAGGAGTTGATATCCATTTCTCTGTGTGTGGAACCTCTTCATCTCTTCTGGTTTCCATACGTTCACTTCTCTGTCAACTGTTTTTTTCCCCACACGTCTTGGTTTGTCCCCCATTGTGGTATGATTACTGTGCATGTAACTCACTCGTGAATTTTGGATAGACCTTGTGGCTGCTTTCTATCTATGCTATGTCTTTCTACCTGCCACGCTAATACTTTTCTTTGCTCCCCGACCTCCACGGTTTTCCTCTTTCTCGTATTCTGCCTCTTGCTTGCGTTGGTAAATTAGACCTTCCTGCTGTTTCACGCGGGCCCTCTCCATTGCCCGAGCCGGCTCCGGCTGGAGACATTGTGACGGGTGAGTAAAGCTGCTTTTATTTTACTGCATCACTGTTTCCCCCTTCTTTTATAATGAAGAGTGCAGCCAGCCTCAACTACTTACAAAAAATTTTGCATGGTGCTGGTGTCTGCATGCACATGCACACCAGTACTGTACTTCTGAATGGTGCACGCTTCAAGGAAGTGGATACACAGTTAAGATGCAGGGATGCCTGCTTTTTTCTCTTGCTTCTTCTCTGCATGCTAGCTCTTTAGAGCAGGCAGAATGTATGTGTATTAGAAATGCATTCTTCCCCTCGGAAAGCTTTCACTTACAAAGCTTTCACTGACAAATGCAGTCATTTATATTTGAGAGTAATTTAATCCCTTCCTGCTTCCATCTCTGCCTCTCTGTTCAGACTCATTTGCATCTCCAGCTGCTGCTGCTGCTCCCATTGCTGCACCTGTAGCAGCTCCTGCCCCAGAGGCCTCTTCTCCACCCAAAGCAGCAGAGCCAGCACCTGTCATTGACCTGCTGGGTACTGTACTCAAGAACGCACATACATACATATCTTCTTTTTAGCAACATATGCTGCATGTCACCAGTGAGGTCGATATTGTCACTTTGATCCAGCCCCTGATATCTCAACATCTACAGGATAGAACGGCAAGCAACTTTGTGCAGACATTTGTGGTTCTCAGGAGATGAATCCTTGAAATCATCCTGAGGTTTACATCTTTGATTGCAACCAGTGTTTCACAGTGTCATCTGCTACAGACATTCATTCTTAATATTTCGACAGAGAAAATATTTTTGGTGAAGCAAAAGAACAAAAAAAAATTAGATTGTATTTGGTTAGAACCAAATAAAAGCAAAACGAATTACATTCATATCAGCCTCAGCTGTACTTTGTGTTTTGTGCTGATTAGCAAAATGCTAAAATGCTAAACTAAGATAATGAACATCGCAAACATTATACCTGCTTAACAATATGCCACCACTGTCATGTCAAATGTTTTAGCATGCTGACATTAGCATTTAGCTCTAAGCACGACTGTGCCAAAGTACAGCCTCACAGAGCTGCTAGCATGGCTCTAGACTCTAAGTCTTTATGCTGTGTATCACTGTTGCAGATTTTTTACCACCTCCAGTTCTGAATAAACAGACAAATGAAGCAGCATTTGGAAATGAAATGGTCTTAGGTTTATGCAGTTATTGCAGTTATTGCATGACCACATATTTTGTCCAAACTGAACTTTCCCAAACAAGCAGTTTTCATATTTTTATATGACATTTTTATTTCAGTTGTAGTTTATTTTTATGAAGATAATCTTGTTTCCTACCCTCCACTGTGTCCCAGTGTATGGTCCAGGGCTGACCTCTCACCCCTTTCTGCCCTCCATGCTGCGTTTTTGCTAACTGGACGGCCCTGCAGACTCCTTCAGTGGTCCAGTAGAGGAGAAGCAGAGCTCTGCACCTGGAGGGCCTGGAGACGACTTGTTGGGAGGTGAGGCTTCTCTGAATGTCACCTTTTGTAACTACACTGAAGTGTTTTCACATAAATTATGGTTCAATTTGAATGCCTAAAAGGACCAGCAAAATATTGATATCGGCAATCTCGCAAAAAGGTTTTATGCTGGCAAATGGCTGACTGAAATGCTTTATGCTGATTAAGAAATTATGTCGTGATGAAGGAAATGCATTTATCTACCTCACAATGACACAGACTTGGCAGGACTGGTTCTGTTCCATTACACAGCAGTTTCAAAGTGGCTTTGGACTCATTTGGAAATGTCTATAAAATATCCACCCACCATGACCTCTAGTGATGTCATAGCCAATTTCTTGCCTATTTTCTGTCTGTCACTGTTGTTTGGCCAATAGCTCACAAATAAGAGCGAAGTGTCTGCGTTTTGAACTTAAGTTGCTCAGCTTTGACCTTTTTGAGCCTCATATGGTTGAACTCCCCCTGGTCATACTGCTAACATCCAAACAATATCTAAACATGACTAAGAGCACTATGTAGACACCGCTATTATATAGGTGGTCAGTAGCCTTTTCTTTGCCAATATTTTCTTGTTAGTTATATATAACACATGTCTGAATCTGTTTCATAATGTGGTATCTTTGATATGGGATATTGCACTGAACATGTCATACCATTTAGCTTTTTCAGCTATTTTATTGTCTTGATATAATTTAATGTCATATATCCGGATTAGTAATACATATCATCATTATCATCATATATTTCACATATTTTTAATAACATGAAGTGTTTCAGCTTGCCATGTAGTGTACTGTATTTTTACTGTATTATTCTCTGTGCTGTCTAGTGCTACTGTTTACCGCTGCAGTGATGGACATTCGCCAAAAAATAATTCAGTTTTGCTTTTAAGATGTCTTATGTGCCTCCTGCTGTGACAGTAATCTCATTAAATGTGTGTTTCTTATTGAATTAGGGTGAGTTTGAAAACATTACAAAAATGATATCATAGTCACAGTCGTGCCTGTGATTCCCCTCAGGCTTGATGTCCCCCACCCTGGCACCCACTGCTGCCCCAGCTCTGGCTCCAGCCTTGGCTCCAGCTCCAGCCTCAGCTTCAGTGCAGAATGACCTCCTGGAGTCGGGCTTTGATGCTCTGGGTGCCCTTGCCTCTCCCACACCACCTGTACCTGCTGCAGCAGCGGCAGTACCAAAAGTACCAGCTGCACCAGAATCTGCAACCACAACATCAGCGCCCTCTGGTGGCTTTGATGCTTCAAGTAAGTTAATCATATTATGTTGTATGAGATTTCTTTTCCATCTCTTTTAAAGTAAGCAATCTGCTTCATTGTCATTCCTCGTGAAATGTGAAATATTTGAAAATTTCCTGTCCAAGTATTTTGTTCCTATTTGCACAGGTCTCCTGCTTGATGCGCATTAATCTGCTCTGGTTCTTTACACTGAGCTACCTTAACCATGACCTATTTATCTCTTAAGGCTGTGAGCTTGACTACTGCATGAATGACACACTGACATGTGCTGCTGTCATGGTCCTTATCTCTGCTGACTGCTTAATTCCTCAGCACTGCTTCCTTTCTCGCAATGATTCTTCTTTTTATCTCAATCTAGTCTCTTGAATTTTTCACACTTGATGCTGTGTTTTGTCCACCTCCTGTTCACCCCACCCCCTCTCTGCAATCTATCTTTTACTCTTTCTGTCTGTCTTATTTTTCTCTTTCTTTCTGCAACGCACTTTTTCTCTTCTGCTCCCTCATTTACACTTCTTCCACTCTGCTGGGTCATTGCTTGCTTCTTCTAATCTGTAATTGGTGAGTTCAACCTTGCAGTGCATCGCAGCATGTGCAGTTTGGACAAATCTCCCCTTCTGCGTCTTTGCATGTTGCAAAAGGACCCCTAATTGTCTCCTGCATGAGACAAGATTTATTATTATTGTTACTTAAGTTTGTACAACACATCTTTATTTGCCCTTTGTCTCTGGAGCAGTGGCTCTTACAGTAACCACATGCCATCAAGGCCCAGGACAGTCTCTTGGATTTCATTACAATCCTGTAGCATAACTACAACACCTTCCAATTATATTTTTTCCCAAGTGGCCCATTAAACAGGATCACATAATGATGAAAAGCCTCACTTTTTAGTTATTGTGGAGGTCACACACATACATAAAAAATTTCACTCTGAATTTGTCAGACAGAATAATACATTTACTGTAAGTATTGATTAGAGGTCCAATTTGGCTATACTGCCTATTGTTTCACTTTTTAAAAACTTCTTTGTGTTGGAAGTTTGTGGCTGTAGCCTATAAACCAATTATCATTTGTATGTCTGCCATCCTTCAGTAATTTCCAACCAGGCACAGTTAGACCTTCTTGCACCCCTGGTGGTGGTTTTGCAATTCCCACGTGGTATATGGAAAAGTTGTGTAACAATGACCAAAAAAAAAAAAAAAAAAAAAAAAAAAAACAAAAAATTTTAATTTAAAAAAATAAAATAAAATTTATTAAAAATAAATTAATTTTTTAAAATTAAAAATATGCTAAGT
>JAPZDV010000025.1:22658995-22673511 GCA_029814665.1 Acanthurus lineatus
CAGGGAATGGCAATGTTAGCTAGTTCACCACTTTGGCCCTGAGTAAATTATCTCAACAGATATTGAAAGAATTACCCTCAAGTGACCTACTGAACATTAATGTTTCCCAGATGCTGATGCATACAACTCTGATAATCCATTGACTCTTCCCTTTGCCTTTTACATGAGGTAACATTTTATGTATTAGGGAGCTGTCTGAACAACTATTAGTAAGACTGCAGTCACATGTTATCAGTGGTGCACAAAGGATGAATGTGAATCACCTAAGTAAAAACATGACTTTTCATCTAGCATCCCCGGCAGGTCAGAGTTTTTATTTATCAAGTGAAATATCACATATTTACTGAAAGAATAGGCATGTAATTTGATGACGTTAACTGTTCCTAGAAGATAGAGATGATAAACTTTTGGACCCCTGACATTTCCTCCAGCACCATCATAAGGTTGACTTTTGTGGGTTTCTACAAAATGTCTCTACAACTATTGAATCAATAGCATAAAGTTTTCTAGCATGGTTGAACATCACCATTATAGCCCCATCTTTCCAAATGCCTTAATATTGAAGTGCTGCCTCTGAAGCGTCTTCAGCGTAGCTTTTAAATATGTTTGGCCTGTTGCTTTTTTAAACATATTTCCTCTGTTTTTGTAAACAACCAGGTGATTAGCTCATCAACCATCTACTGTTTTCAAATCATGGTTGCAAAAAGCTGGTAATTTGATTTGTGTTGTGACACTGATTATTCTATGATTCTTGCTTAAGTACTATAATCTGCTTTTGTCAGTAAGGGATTGGAAAAAGGCGACAGCGCTGCAATGTAGACAAACGATCTTGTTTGGAAACTTTAATCAGCTTCATGCACATCCAACATGTGGTAAAACCCAGATAACCACGAACTAAGGAGGCTTTATTTGCAATGTTAAACTCCTTGGGTCCAGAAAAGAAAAAGAAAAAACGTTAATTGCCACTGGGGGGCAGTATAGTCCAGAATATCCGAGACAACCAACTGGCTCAGAGTTTGGAGGGCAGCTCAGCAGTCTGTAAAAGTTCAGCACATTCATGACAGTCCGCTTTTTTACAGAACACCCCCCTACCCAAAAAAAATGATGCCATAATCTATATGAAGAAGCAACACTTTGTCCAAATATTCTTTGGTTCCTAAAAAAAATTCAAGGGTTGACACGTGCACAGTGTGGCTGAGAGGAGATTTATGTCCTCTGAGTCTCTCTGCGGGCTGTGAGGAGGAGAGGATGAACCCTGATCCGCTGAATGGACTGAGACAGTGGCTTGGAGGTTTGCCACAATGGTTAACCTTCTCCTTTAGTAATGACCATATCTGGTTTCCTCAGCTCCACTCAAGTCCTTGTCCAGGACTACAACTGTCATCAAAAGTAGAGACTATGCAGGCAGCCTGCTGGTTCATGCTTTCACTGTATGAGTGTGATGTTGCCAACAACCCTGATAACCCTGTAAATAAAATTACATTGTGGCCAGATTTGAATAGATTCGGCAGACCATCACTTCATCACAGAGTAGAGAGCTTCATTTTGTCAACATGACTGTGGTGATGAAGTCACACACACCATTAAAAACACAAGGGGAGATAATCATTTGAAAACCATCGAGTAGGGAGCCTTGCAGCAGGAGTACAAATCCAAAAGTTAATTTCAAACAGAAGTTCAGAATAAAAATAAACAGTGATTTCATTCACTATGGCTTTTGATGGGTTTATAAGGTGTGGGACACTCAGGCTGACATTCTGGGTATCCAGCTTGAGGACAAACATCAAGGGGAGCTGCCTTGTGTTGGCCAGAGGGTCTGCAGACTCACATTCCCATTAAGTTAAATGTCAGTGCAGTTTAAAAATCTGACTCCCAGGAGACTCAGCTGAGAGGGAAAATGTAGAGCATCGCCTGTGCACTATGTCAATGCTTCGACATCCATTGCAGAGATATTACCCAATCTTTTTTTTTTAAGTTGGAACTACAAATTCCAGTCATTGCATTGTCATCCAACTGAGCTCAGCTGCTGTGAGGACTGGCTTAAGTTTACTTCAGACCGTCAAATAAAACAGACCAGTGGTCAACTTCTAACCAGCTCCAAAACTGACTGTAATAAAAAAGTAAGCCCACAAGAGCTGTAATACACTCTCAATAAATGAGATTACAAAAGGGACCCTTAGTTTCTGTTGAACTTCATGCTCCCACTGCGAGACTCAGACAAATCTAGTAGAAAACCTGCAATTATTCATCAGAGAGTGGAAACTGATATGCTGCCATGATGGCTCTTGGTCGTTAAAGGCGCTCAATTCATTTTCCACTGCAGTCAGCTGAACAAAAAGCTGTGCCCTCTCCATCCCTCAGTGGAGAGAATCACAGAGGCACCCAGGAGACAAAGCAACCAAGTGATGGCGCTATGGCGCCGTTGTCCATCTGCACCTTAGTAAGCATGAGTTTCCATCTATTGTCTAGTTCAACACCAAGTTCAATAAAAAGGGGTGACTTTATACATTTTGAGCAATTTTTACAACTTCTACATCTCAGACGCAGAGTTTCATGTGTTATATAACAACCAGACAAAACAGACTATATCAGCGGTTTGCAACGCGAAAATGTTTGATTTTGATCCAACTGAAATATTATTGCCAAAAGTCTGAGCCGAGTCTTTTCATTTTTCAAAATAACAAATATCACTATTTGCATTGCAATGAAAATAGATTGCATATTTAGTTTAGATATCTAATTAAATGCGAAACACATCTGTAATTCCACATCTGTTGCAGCATTGCGCCTGTACGTGAAAAGAGGTATTATGTTTATTACTTTAAGAGCAACCCGTGCAAACTGTGTTTAAAAACGTTTTTGGTGAACTGATTGAATGGCCTCCCTCATAACAGCACTAATAATAATAATTCGCAAATTGCCACAATAATTCTGTATAAATAAGGAATACTGTGATTAATTGGCAGCAAAATCCGACTGAACAATCGAACAAAAACAACAACAAAAACGAAAAAAGGCATCTAAAAGTAAATTAGCAATAAACAGGGAGAAATCATCATAAAACACTAATAAGCTATTCAAAACCCACAAATAAAGGGCATATTCCGTCATGGCTCCGTCAAGAGATCGTTACAACTGTGCATAATGAGAAAGGCCTCCTACCTGCTTGCATCCGATTGATGGAAATACCAAATCCGCAATGTATTGTTTGTTTTCCAGAGAAGTACACAAATATGATCCCACTAGAAAACAAACGGGTGTTGCTGCATCCCAAAAAGTCCCGGTATCAGCAGGGCGACGGCTCCCGTCTCCTCATTGCTTCCTCTGAGAGGCTGAGAGAAAGTCGCAGCCGGGACGCTGCGCTCAGGCTGCACTTGATGCTGAGGGAGGGAGGGGGAGGAGGAGGGAGAGAGGGGGAGCACAAAAATCTGAAAAGGATCTCTCTCTCTCTTTTTTTTTCTACTTGTGACAAAAGCCGTTCACATATGGGTGGGACCAGACCAAGCGATCTAACTAAAGGCTGAATTGGTTGAAGTCAGTGGCCTGTTCATTGGGGAGGTGTGCTGGTAAGCCAATGCAGCAGCCCTGCAGCCCGGCAGCAGCAGCAGGAGGACAGCCTCACTCAATGGGACTGTGAAGGAATTAGTTCCGCGGCTCTCCACAATAGTTTTTTAGGCGTTTCTATTCTGAGCCATGTGAGCCTCAACATCTGCAGCACTTTGAGTCTGCGAGCCCAGTGATGTGTAAAGCCCAGGCATGTAGCTTATGGTCTTTGTGTACAGCACATGCATCATTTAGCCTGTACTGCCTCACATTAATGTGGTGACCTTCAAAAATGACCAGTCATAAAAGTTATTTCTTTAATGATTTCATTTTTATGCTTAACATTCAAAACATGTTTTCAGTCTCTTTTAAACACATGCAGATCAGCCTGATAGCCCAATGTACAGCTTTGTCATAAGGCAGTTATATGAAACAAGTAATTTCTTTTCATTATTTTCTCTATTTTTTCTAATCTCCAAGTTTTCTTGTAAACTTTAGGAATTGTGCAAATTTTTGAAATGTTAAAGCTTTTTACAAGTATTTTCATGACAGAATCTGAGTCATTGGAAAGGAAAAAGATTGCCTGTTGCAGAAAACGTGTTTGCATATTTGAACCTTTACAAACTACAAAAATACTCTATGCTAATGACAATAGGCTGATTTTAGTGACTTTTGCACTCTTTACACTTGAGGATTTGAGCTAAAAGATCAAACTGATGCAGAAAAAACAGATCTTATCTGTATTATTATCACATTCTTCTTCCTGGGTAAAACCAGGTTTAATGCAAGCAGCTCAATCACAGATTCAGGTGGGAAATAACAGTTGATGTAACCTCAAGCAGAGATGAGAAACACGCTACAGAGGCCTGGCACCCTCAGAGTTTTTGTCAAACTTGTGGTCTTCAGCTGCAATCGACACTGACTCAAGTGACATCACTTGAGTCAATTGATCAGACTTCACACAGCCCCCCCTGAACCAGTAAAAGACAAACATATGTCAGACTGTTTCACATTATGCAGTAAAAGCTACAACCTGAGACTTGCTTAAAGACTTGGACTTAAAAAAGTGAAATGTTGATAAGCAGACTGACCCCTTTTGGTGTCATATTATTAAAAACCTTATTAAATTCTTATTATTGATTTAGGCACAATTTTAATTTGGTTTATTGAGGTGGACCTAATTTTCTTTATGTACTGTTGCTAGCATTTTAAGTTATTATGTTTATTAGATTGATCATACTTAATGTGTATTTGCAGAATACCAACATATAAACAACTAACCCCAGCTGTTGGTAGTAAAAAGTATAACTTATCTTTCTGAGATCTAATAGAGTAGAAACACCACTTACAAAAGTCAAAAATGGAAATACCCAAGTACAGTACTGTACAAGTACCTTAAATTTATTGGATGGTATGTAAACATGACTTTATTTTAAGGGAGTAAAACCTTGTGACTCTATCCCTTTATCAATGTATCTGTAAGATAATTTAATATGCAGTCAAAGCCAAACAGTCTGTGGTCCTAATATTTATCAGGTGATCATGCTGCTGCTAAGAGGGGAAACAGTACATCAGGTGCTCTGTATATTATTAATATCATCTTCATTCATCATCCTTCTCATCACTGTAACAATCAACAGTAATATGTTGTGGTTCATGTTGTCTTATGTTCCTTAATACTAGTGGAAGTGATGGACTGTGGGACACATTCAGATAATTTTTGTGTTTAGTCTCTTTGTAGTATGCAAGACCTGGACCAACAGGAAGAAAGCCGGGCCTCTGGCCAGCCGAGGAAGAATGCCATGTTGACTACTGAAGTCTCAATGAGCCAAGAAGAGACACGGAAAATATGTGTGTAATGAGGGGGAGACAGAGAGGGAGAGTGGGGGTGGGAATGTGATGCTACACATCTGGTTTAGGAGGTAATGAAAAGTACAGGATGTCATTTGGAAACTGATCTTTACATAACTTGTCAGTCACTTTGATTTACAGCTTCACCAGTAATGATTTCAACAAATAGGTAAAAAAAATACACCTGTTTGTGAAACTGAGAGAGAGAGAGGAGAGAGAGAGAGAGAGAGAGAGAGAGAGAGAGAGAGAGAGAGAGAGAGAGAGAGAGAGACGTGGGTGGCCTGCACACCTGACCAGCATGTTAGGGATCATGATGGATGCTCACCCATGTGGGTGGTGATCACACAAGTGTGTGTGTGTGTGTGTGTGTGTGTGTATTGTATATACAACTACAAACCTTAATGTTTTCTTAGCAGTGTTGGTTAGAAGAGGACTCTCCCTCCTTCCTGCTCTCTCTGGGTGTGGCTCTGTTTCTTCCTTCAAACTCACCATGTTAATAAAACATACCCACACTTTAGAGATTGACCTATTGACCATTCTGACAGAACTGAAAATACAGGACTCTTGGCAGATTACTGGCCTGAGTGCACAATGCTTAACATTTGCATAGTGATAATAATCATGCTAAGCATACATATGAAGTTATATACATGGCCACACAGATTCTGTGGATGACATCACCCATAGCTTTCTGAAGAGACTGTTTCCAAGCTAAAGTTGGCTTCACCACTCCCCGCCATCTTTGTTAAATTACTGAAGCCACAATATCTAAATTATTTAGGCTATCAGCCTGGAAGAGCAGAGGTGGGATGAACACAATGCAACCACCACAGTCGAGTATGATAGCAAACCATTCTGAATTAGATAAACAAGCTCACTCTGAGACTCCGAGCTTGTGCTGTATGAGCTGAATATGGAGCAGTTTGTTCTTAGTCTTATTTTTCTCATGCATGCACAAGGAAGCATATGCATTCAAATATGCACACAGATGCCTTGATCCACACTCCTGTGAATGCCTACACACTATTCCTGTGATCTGCATGTGCTAGTAATGTGCCCAAAAAAGGCAAGTGCCAGTGAAGTTAGTGCAAAGTTTTACTATCAATGAAAAGTAATCTAAGAATATAAAAAGAGAGATGTAGAGCTGCAGGAATCTGCAGGATGCAGAAACTGTCTGTCTGTTCTGCAGGGATGTTCAGTTTTCTATCACAGCACAGTCTCAGATAAGACTGTTGTTTTAGCCTCAACAGTGTAAAATACTATTCCAATAATATTAAAATAAGCTCAGTACATTTTAGAGTAGATCTTTGAAAAGCAGTCATGAGGGGAAATCAAACCATGGAAATGTTTAAACTCCAGTCCAACAGAATTTCAGTTATGCCAGAGATCTAACCGTTTGTCAGAGACCCAAAACTGTTGATCACTTAGGAAAAAATGACCAATCTGGTAGAAACTAAAGCAGATTTTCAAACTAGTCTGTGGTGACCAATTCAGAGTGAAACTGTGGCTTAATCTGTAGATCTGTCTGGTTTTAAGTATTTCCTTGCATGGCCATTGTGGTTGACTAATGGGCAACTGCAATGTGTTTTCTGTAAGAGACCTTACATGAATTATGAGTAAATGTTTTATATCATTTCCATTTTTCTTTTTTTGCTTTGTCCTTATTTACTCTTCTTCATCAGCAAAAAACAATCCTGAACCACTTTGGCACCTGTTGGAGACAATCATGGGTACAGATGCAAATTATCTGTTTGCTGTGTTTGTGCCAAATATGACAAAAAATTGTATTATTTTTATGCTTTTGGCAACTTGCCTCCCTCCTTTCAGTGTTGTGCACTCAGAATCCCAAACACCACAACAAACTGTGAGCAGTGTCATCACAACCCTCTCAGATGGAGACAAAAAAACAGTTAATGTTCCTGTTTTCAGTTAAGTTCAAGGTCAAAGGTCACAGTAGAGGAGTGAAATACCATAGAGAGAGAGAAAGAGAGAGTCACCCATGCTCCCAGCCCTGTGGCTTCCAAATAGAAAAGCAATGAGTGATATTTCTGTCAGGGTGGGTGCTGTGTGGACTCAATAGAGGGGCTTTTGTGCCGGGCATCACACCCTCACGGGAAGTGCTCCCTTTTGCGCTCTGCTGTGGTAGCAGGATGCCTATTGGTGGGAAGCTAAGTTTCAGGAATTTCATTAGTTGTGTTTGGGTGTACTGGATGAGACCTTGCCCACCATCACAGCAGTAAATCAGCGAATGGGTGCGGCTCTTCGAGGAGCACACCAAGTTTTTGGGAAGTCTAACCTTCAGGGTTAACTTTCATCCTTAAGCAGCCATCTAGAAGACTCCCACTGTCTCAAAATAGTCCTGATCAGTTCCTCTAAAGGATTCAGTCATGTGTTTTATCATCTATCAACTCCCTAGTTTGTGTTCCATCAAATTTAAGGAAGCATAAAAGGTTTTTTTTTTGTCTTTAAACAATGTCTGAGGACCTCATAACCCTTTTGCTGTATATGGCAGTATACATTAAAGGCTGCCTACTCCTCTGCACAGACCACACTAATAAACCAACTCAGTGACCCACAGTTCACATCCACAAGCTTTATTTTGACAACTGAATGGTCTCTTAGCTCTGCTCCATGCTAAACAGACTACCATTGATATTATGGGACTCACTGCCTCTCTCTCTACCACGTACACAAACATTAATATAGTATATATAGTAAATATATATTTAAACATTGATGGGACAGTAAGTTAAAGGTCTTTCTTAGATCCAAATACAGTTTACAACCCTTTTAATAGTAAATATTTGTGTAAATGGTTAGCAAGCCAGCTTTGAGGGACAGGACTGTATGTGATGAAAGGCTGACTGAAGTCACACGTCCTCCTTTGAATCTCATGTGCAAATGAACAGGCAACCACAGTCCTGCTGCAAAAACTGGGCCGATGAAGGCACGTCATGGCGCTCCCATCAGATTGAAAAAGAAACATCTCCAGAAAAAAAACAACTTACCTTTCATATTGTTGACGCACAAGAAATTAAATTAGGCAGGGTTTCTCCCTTTGGGGTTTGAAGTGAGACACTGCCCGAAGTGAGGAAGTTCAAGTTGAGACCTAGAAGCCTTTTCCAAAGGTGAGGGTAAGATAGAATATGAGAGTGACAGGTTGGTGTGGTGTCTGCAGTATTATGGACATTGTACCACACTCTCATGATAAGGAGGGTACTGAGCCTGAAGGTCTGCAGGTGAAACCATGTTCCAACCCAAACCTACAGTCATGAGCACTAGATAATGCGCCAAAAAGACTGAGATCACTGATACAGGTAACAAAATACAGCTTCCTTCACAATGTGGCTGGACTTTAGTTGATTATAAAGGGGAAAAAATTCTAGTAATATATACTGAACAGATTCTAATTTAAACCTAATGATGGAACCAGATTAAAAGTCAGTGACAACCAAAGTTTAGAAAGAACATACATGTCTGCTTCATGTTGTAAAGTAAAAATTTATATTCAAGACAATTCACTATAAAACACAAATTTCAACATGCTGATTGCACTGACATGAAAGTCAGGGCATTAGTTACTTAAGTTTGACTAAAATAGACCAACTGACTGACCAACAGGCTGATAACACAGTCCCTAGAGCTGCACTGTTTGGCTAACATCTAAGGCTGTGTCAGAACAGTAATTGTCTAAAGCTGGAAACCAGGCATCCAGCAACAACAAAGCCCACAGCTCTTAGTGTATATCTTTGCACAAAGTGCATGGAAGTCATGCCACAGTTTCTTGAAGACAAACTAAAAGACAAGCAAAGCATAAAATAAAACCTCTTTGCTTTTCTGTAATATGAAGCACTTTTATATGCAGTTTAGCATACTGGGCTGAGCCTGTCCTAAAAACAGATCAGGATGTAGTTCCTCCTCATCAGACTGCCTCTGTGTGGCCTTATGTTTACACAGACTGCACATTGCCCGTCTTGCAATAAAAAACTTATAAATATCATTCAACACCAAACGCTTGCATGCACCTGAAACATCCCCTATTGATTCCCTCTCCAATAAAATGCAAAGCAAAAATAACTTAATTTTTTTATAGCCGGCATATTATTTGTGCACTTGAGGTTTCCATTAATGATTGATTATCATGTTATTTTGGCCCCAGTTCAGACAGAGGCCCGGAGGAGTAAAAACAAAACAGCATGTAGGGATTAAAACAGGAGGCTCTCTTGGTGTTCTTTCTTTGACCTCTCCTTTTTTTTCTCTGAGATCTTCAGGAACTTTGAATTCATCTCTGGTTGGTGAACAGATCTTTGAAATGTTTTCTATCCTTATCCATCCAACCAGTGTCAGAACATTAAGCACAGCTGAGAATTCTGGGCTTGAAAAAGAGGAAGCAAAAGATCACAAAGTCTGTATCATATCATGATAATGTGTGCAGACAAGGCAGGGCAACAGAAGTTTGCACAAGATGTTGGCTGAGATAAAATATGTTCCTTCACTGTGCAATAACTTTCACACTGCACACCAAACATGTATTTTGCAGATTATACAGTTGATGTGCCATCAGTGAGGCTCATTTGGCAAAACAGGAAAGAGGAACCAACAATTCAGGTCTGTTATTGAGCTGAGGGGTAACAGATCTGCAGTGTGTCTGCACTGAGATGAAACTGTTTAGACACGCTGAGACAAACACGGTGAATTGTGACATTTATCCCTGACAGAGCCTTTGTTTACAATAAGAATTTGGAAAGAGGATGTGTTTTCATTTCAAAACGTGCAGCCAGGACTTGGGACATGTGAGAGGAGAGGAGATACAAGCAGAGAAGGTACTTATTTAGCTCACATGTTGCAGATATTAGTCAGACAAAGTAGCAGAAGTGATCAAAGAGAAAACAAAGCGCATGTTCAGATGCAAACACAGTATGTGCTACTAACATCTTGCTTACAAAGAAACAAATTAAAAATTCATGACATGAAAAAATGCTAGAAATAATTCCTAATACTAGAATAATTTTTTCATACAAGCACAAATGTTTTTTAGACATTTGACATTAGTTTTTTAACATTTTACAAGTTACTTTTGAGATATGAAATGTGATGTGAAAACATAATGGGAAAGGAACACATACACACCCACATACACAAACATAAATATGCAAACAAATGCTCAGAGCCTTTGAAGATTTCATACAATATAAATAAAAAGAGAAAAGCAGAAAAATCTGTGTGTTTGCATGTCGAAAGACAGACAGACTCATATTCTGCAGGGTCAAAAAGGTTACATAAACAGACTGTGTGACTAGGTTAACACACTAATCTCTGTCCTCTTCCCCAGAGAAGAAAGAGGGTTTTGTTGAAGCGCAATGATGACGCCTCTTTGGCTCATTCTGCCAAATGCCATTTACTAGTTTGACTGGAGAAGCTCCGCTTTCTCTCTGGTCGAATCTTTGCTCCCTCATGTTCAGTGTCTCGCTCAGTTCTGTTTGGCAAACGCCGACCTGTCTGCTGCACAGCTTTTTTCATTCTGCAGTCATACTGAGTTCAGTGGCACACCTTGTTTTGTTGGTACAGTCATCATATAAAACACCAAAACACACCCACATGGTAAAGCATGCAAGTCGAAACAAACACACAGACAGACTCTGTGCCAGGAGAGACTTATTGTTCAACACTATTGTGGTAAGGTTTCTTTTAAATAACTGTTTACATTCTGACTTCCCTTAAAGTTGAGGTGAAAATTTGAATTTATATTTTGTGTAAACAGCATTTAAGCTTCAAGCCTTTGGTTTCTCATGGTAGTTTCATTGCATTACTTAAAGAAATGCTGTCATTTTTCTTGGAGTTTACCTGAATGTCAGACTATTATAATTTAGATCTGTGAACACTTATGCAAGAGGCCTTTTGCTCTTTTGCAAAAAGCAGCACACATGGGATTTTTTCCCAGAAATAGAAGTTTGAAGGAACAACGTGTAAAATATGGTCAGACTTAGACTGTTCAAAACAATTAACATTATCAACAGAATGAGAGAATGAACAGTTTTGAATTGAATTCTACCAAAGTTAGTATGCTAACCGCTATCCTGTCTTGACGTTAATTGCTGTATCATCTATTTTATTTAAACCAAACAAAACGAAACATAACCATCTTAGTTTGTCTTTCCACTGATACACAATGCTGTGATCAGTCCATACAAACATGCACTCATCTGCTGCTTAATGTTAGTTTCATTAAGACTGCTCAACTTATAGTGCTGCTAGCTACATGGAGCTAAAAAACAAAGCCAACAAGCTAACAGCAATAAGCAGCTACAGTTTAAGAGAGCTAAACCAAAGTATAGCAGCACTTATCAGATACTCTGGTGATATCCTGTTCCTTTTCATTTTACACATTGCATCTTAATGCTGTCTGCCCCTATACAACACTATTTTAACTTTTCTGAAATTATGCTGTAGCAAATAACAGTAAAAGAGGAAATGAGGAAAATGCTCTGGTTAATATTTCAAAAATAAATAAATGAATAAATAAATCACGCTGTTACAGTCAAAGAGTATCTCCAACTCAGACACCCTTGCTGAGGTTTTATTCCAATCAGATCACAACTCATCTATAAAAAACAACTCTGTAAACAGTTAATGATGCTAGTTCACCTACTCCTCAGGTTGGTCCTACCTACATTAGTTAACCCTTTACTAGTTGTAATTGAGACCTTTTAGACAAGAATTGATCACTGTTATTAGGCTGACAGCTAACTACTAAAATGCAGAAGTTGTGAATCCCTAATTTTTGAATGCCTGTTGTTGGCTAAATAACTGATTCCCCTATTCCCTTATTTTACACTTTTGTAGTGAAATAGAGATAATAGCTTGGTAATATTAATGACTCCCAAAATATATATATATATATATATGTGTGTGTGTTTTTTTTCCAGTACCTCCTTTTGTCACAATAGGTTGTGATAATGCACCTTAAGTCTAGCCTTTTTTTCACTGTACCTTAATGTTTTTAATTACAAAAAAAATAAACAAGCAAATTTATCAGATTACAGAAAGTGAACAATTACAGCAACTCTGAGAAACTAGTTGCCATAATACAGTGTCAAAGCAATCACAGCACTTGCCACATTCATATGTAATGTTACTGCTAAGGCTCAGCAGCACCTTCCTCAGGATATGTTGAGGGCTTCCTTGACTTAGACCTGGCCTATTATGATCAAACTCCTTCTCATAGTACACTCGTGTCAACGCAGCTTTCTCTAATAAAGCAAGACAGAAAAGCTCCAGCTTACAGCTTTCTCTTTTTCCACACCCTTAAACATCCACGGGCTCAAACAGTGGGTCATTATGAAAGTGATCAGTCAAAGGACCCATTGATTTGGAGGGCTGGGGGGAGGTCATGCATGTGCTCATGAGAGAAAAAAAGAAAGCAAAAGAGCATGGGCAGTCACATATATATGTATGGCAGCAGACTTGGAAGTGCTGCGTCTCTAAGGAACGCCTCCAAAACATCCACCCATTTCCTCTGCTGGTGCTGGAGCTGCTCAGTGGGCCCATCGCCTCTCAGCCCTCTGTCTTTTGTTCAGGGTCCAAACAACAGTTATGGCTTCATAAAAAGCACCTAAAGAGAGGAAACTCATGTTCAGAGTTTCCTGTTCCAGGATCAAATTATGTGCTGGAGGTTCTTAAAAGTAGAGTAGCAATAGTTCTGTAAGTCTGTGAACTCATGAGAGTTCATCGTGTGTAGAGTTTATTAGTTCAAGGTAGTGAAACATAAGAGGCTAAAGGTCAAACTGCCTGATAGGCCGAGGCAGGTGAGCTTACCTTTGCATATGGGACAGGACCTGATACACTTCACGCTCTCCTGTTTCCTTGAACTTTGACTCCTGTGCCTCTTGACCCAGACACATACTTCTTCTATTCAGTATCCTCTGTTCTCAAATTCTCATTTCGCATCTGTCAACACCTGGAACTTTTGCTTCAACCACTGGAACAGATGTCACACTTCTATTCCTTTGATTTTGTGTTACAGTTGTTCTCACTTACAGCCGACAACTTCTATGAGGTAGACATCATCCATATATTGGGTCATAGTTGTTTTTCTGTGGTATATGTGGCAAATTTTAAATGGAGAGTGAAAAAGCAGAGTAATTATATGTGCTTAGATTGCTACTTTTTAAGGTCATGTTTTTTTTAACCATTTTCATTTGCTTTTAAATATATTTTTTTGTTGAATTGTTCAACATTATTGAAAGGAAGTCTAAAGGGTGTGTAGTATTTGACTTTTTTTGTAGCATTACAGGCTGTATTAACTAGCTCAAATATCAAACGAATTCTGGCCTTTCATCATGTTGAGCACTTCTCATACAATACAGATTCCTTTCTGAAAACAGGACATTAAAAAAACTTAAGCATTTTTTAATCTTTTTAAATTTCCCACAACAAAAATTTAAGGCAGTAAGATTGCAACCACAAGCACAAATAAATGACTAAATTTTAAAAAAATGACAAAATAAAACATGACAGTTAATTAAAATAATAAAAGAAAATAATAAAAGAAAATGATAAAAGACACAAGGGTTATGGGGATTGACAGTCTGAAAGAATCACTTAGTAATACCCAACACAGAAAGGCACATTATGTCATCGAGTGACATGTTTTCTTTGAGCAGCAGTGGAAGCTCCCTTATCCACCTTGGGGAGCTGCTAACTCACCATATCAGTTTCCAAGGAACCCATTCTGTCCAATTATCTATGGTTTATGTAGGTAGATGCCAATGCAATCAGAAGGTATGGTCTCTACTCCAGAGAGTCTGACTGTAATTACGTCTAATGATGACGTTTGGGAATCTTTTACCAGGAAGAATGGCCAGGTGTTGCTGCCAGTATGCACTAGAATAAATGGAGGTAAAAGAGAAAACCATGTGTTTATGTGTGATTTGATTCTCAGTAATTGTCTTTGTCTTTGTCTGCTGCCTCCTCCTCTTCCCGACCAGAAAAGCCCCACAGGGATAAACATGAGTCAAAACACAGACAAGACAAAAAGGGACAGCTGACTATGATGCAGACTGCATGGACTGGGACAGCGCATTGAGACTGCTCCTCTCTAAATGTCTGTGTGCGTGTGTGTT
>JAPZDV010000025.1:22673622-22698588 GCA_029814665.1 Acanthurus lineatus
GTCTGTGTGCGTGTGTGTATGTGTGCTTGTTAATAAGATTCCATAACAGGAGATTACATCCATAAAACATCTGGTTCAACTGGTTCACGAAAAGGTGATTAAGAGAGATGATGCAAATTAAAGGCAGACTTTATGGTAAATGGACAGCATTTTACACAGCACTTCTCTTGACTTTTGACTACTTAAAGCCCCTTAACAATGCAAGTCGGCATTAAGCTGTTCACACACAGATTCATGCGGAGTTTCTAAGGGGCTAATTGCAAACTTGCTCATCAGAAACACAAACAGATGGAATCTGGAGCTTAGTTTCTTGCCTCGGGACACTTTGTCATGCAGACTGACAGAGCTTGGTAACGCCCATCAACCTTCTGGATGGACCAACCACTCCACCTCCTCAGCCACAGCAGCCCTGGTGCATGCATGTGTGTAACTTCTCATTAGTTAGCATTTGTATTACATAATCACCAATCATCCTTTCAGTACAACCAGGTTGTGTGTTCCATTGCATCACATTATTGTGACAAGTTTTATTACATTATAATCTCTTGCTCATCTCCTGGTTGCAGCAGGTCGGCTTGACAGTGATCCTCTTCACTGTCTCCTATTATAACCCTCACTGTCTGCCATACATCCTTTATAAACCAAGAAGGCTTCCAGTCAAGGAAGAAATACTCAGATCTTTTACTTTAGAGGTAACAGCAACACAATCTTGTTAAAACACTCCTATATTTAAAGATTTATTTTATTAATAGTAACAGCATCAGCATCAAAACTGGTTATAGTTGTTGCATCAATGTGCTTATTACTTGAACATTGCAGCTGGTAAAGGTAGGGCTGATTTTTAATACTTTATATACTGCTGCTTAGATTGTAAATTTCTGCACTGGAATCATTAAGTCTTATCTTATTCTATGATAATACTTAATCATTAACAAGTTATCTAATCAAATCTAAGCATTACTCCAGCATTACTTAAAGTGCAGATTCAGCTTTTCTCTGCTTTGCAGCTTATATTAATTTTTAAAAAAATCTTTTGCTGCTGCTACATGAATAGTAATCAAATATGACAGTTGGAGTTTTGTTTGGTTTTCCATCATTTTTTTCCAGACTAAAGTTTCTCAACAACTATTGGAGTATAGGTGATCTCCTGACCTTTCCTCCAGCACCACCATGAGGTTTACAGTTATAGTTTTGAATGAAATATTCCAAAAACTGTTATTAGGAATGCCGTGTAGTTTGGTTCAGATATTTCCCCTCAGGATAGAGTGTAATTGCTTTGGTGATTCTACAAATTCTTATGTGGCACAACTTTAACTTATCCAGTACTACATGACCAAATACTTGCTAAAATGCGTCACCATTTCTTTGTTAAGAGTGTCAGCAGCAACCTTAGTAGGTTATATAGATCTATAAGTTCAGGAGACAATGAGGTTAAGTGCAGGGGTAGAAAATTGTGATACAAAGGCTTGTGCTGGCACATTTCATGGGGGGAATTTTCCTTCTGATTTACCTGGTTTGTTGTATTTTGTAAAATGGGGCTAATTCCTGGTTCCTTAAAGCCTTTAATAAAGGTGGTTCTCCAAACACCTGTTGCATGGTAGTTGTATCCTGGGGCTCAGGATGTCAGACTTTTACATTTCTAGTATAAGTGGCAGCACTTCAGCTAAAATGGGCAGGAGGGGAACAATGATAGCTATTATGTATTTAAAGACTTTGAGTTCAATTACCAAACACATCAAAAAGAGGGCACCAACAATTTTTGCTTTTGGATAATAAAAATCTTAATAATTTGAATTCTTTCTGTTATTAGGTGAACAACTTCCTTGACAACATCCAACAACTCCTGTGTTGTGATCACCTTCAATGGATGGGTCGACGGTGCTTCCCAAACTCCCCCTGCATTCCTCGTCTCCTCCCTCTGCCAACTGGCATCCTGCCTGAGCCTCAAAAATAACTTCCAGCTCCCGATACAGAAACAGATGGCAGATGTTTGTTATCCAGATTAGTCAGTCAAACACAGACTGGAAGCCTGATAAACAAGGTGATCAGGAGGGGCTTGGTGTTGCTCTGCCACACAAGGAACCGCAGCAGTATGTGTTTGATCAAAATCAAACACTGGTTTTTCAGATTGCAGCTGCTGCTGGTCTTTCATCATTTCCACGGCTGTTTTTGAGCATAAGTAAATCAGTCGCTCACACTGGTTTTTGTTGATATTATGGAAAATTACATTTAAAAGATCCTTCAAGAGTTCCAAAATTTCTCCAACCTCAGTTGCTTTATTAAAAAAAAAAAAAAAGAAAAAAGTTTTTTTTTTAAATCTATCAATCAAATAGAGAGTTAGGGTGTTAAGATAAAACTTGCATGACATATGCAGTGTTTGGTAGCTGCTGATTTCTCAGAGCTCAGTCTGGTCCGTCCATCTGGCAGCAGCAGCAGTCTGATGTTGACTCTGAGCCTCGAGGACAAAGTAGTCTGCCACCAAGTCTGTTGCCACGGGAATCGACACAAACCACATGCGACCCCATGTGAACCATAACAGTCTGTTGATATTGTAATAGTGGCCTATATTTCTTCCTCCTGCAGACAGGTGCATAAATAAACAAAAGATAATGTTTGTATCTCAGTTTAGCTGATATTCAGTTAAACTGGAGGACAGTTTTAAACAATCCAAAACATCCACAAACATCAACATATCTCTTTTAAACTGTAGGCCACCTGCTGATTTATTTGTTTAACAACGTGTGGATACACTTATTAGAGAGGGAATAGAGATATCGTTTGATGTAGTGTCACTACATCAAATTAAATTAGAACCATAAAGTGGACTGATTTATGGAAGGACATGATGTCTGGATGCAGTGTTAGAAAGTGGACTGATGGTGCACAGTGTACTTTCCCGTCCTCTCTGTTCTGCAGACACACATAAAATGACTTTATCAGGCTGACAATCATTATTCCATTAGCATGAGCCCAACCTAAGTGTACAAAAAACATAAAAACTGAAGAATATTTGTGTAATTACTTGTCAAAATATTACATTAGAAGAATATAGAAAAGTTTAAAAACATAACACCCTATTTCCAGATATCATAACAAATCAATTTTTACTTGCTCCACTGGCAGATTTCAACTTTTCAAGAAAAAAACACCTCATATTCATGTTCTTTATGGAGCGGCATTTCTCCAGTGAGAACTAGGTCTCTGGACATGTTCACTCAGTGACCAGCTGCTAAAAAAAAAGAACTTTCAGCCTTTTCAAAACTATCCATCCATCTGGTATCTGTAACTGCTTTTCCTTGGCAGGGTCGTGTGACAAGAGTAGATCACAGCTGATACACTGCAGACAAGTTGCCAATTCACCACAGGGCTGACATGTAGAACCAAACAATCAGTCACTATCACATTCACACCGACCAGCAACTTCTAATAAGTCTAATTCAGTATATGAAAAAATAAATTAATTGAAAAAGAGAAGCTAGCATGTCCCTGTAAATGCCTGTGATTCTACAGAGACAATATAGACAAACCTTTTGCTAAGTAGAATTCCTTAATTTATCAAATAAGCTGGATACAAGGCAAAAGTATAGTAAATTTGGAGCAGCCAGCTTATCAACATGATTTAAACTGATCGAGGTTTGAATAATTTTGCTGTCATTCCAAGAAAGCCAGTGTATTTCTCACTGTCAAACTCTGCTGCCTAATGTTACATAACTCTCCTGCTGAAACAGAGTGAAGGCTGAAGGTTGACCTTGGCTTCAAATGTCTTCACTCATGTCACAGCAATCAGATACCACATGTTGTAAAATGATATTAGTAACATGTTTGTAACAAATGTCATGACTCATTGAAAACTTGGAGAGAAGGTGGGGGGGATCTAAGCCATACTTGCTTGAAATGATTGTTTATTTTTGACCTTACTCTCAGGAATGTTGTTTACTTGCTGCAACAGTTTCTTTTAATGCAACTATCTGTATCAGTGTTGGCTAGAACTGCTGCTAGTATTACCTTTGCCATTGGTTGCATTGTGTTACCAATACTATATATAATTCATATGTATCCTATATATATATGGCATATACATAATTTCTGCAAATGAAATGATTACTGACAAGGATTTACGGAGTGTTCTGAGCCCATGTGATATCTTAAAACCAATCGTGTGTGAACCTTGCTTCATCCTTTCAGAGCCTTTTCAGTTACCAATGAACCTTTTCACCTGTACCATGTTTCAAACAGAAGTTTTAAATGTCCTAACTTCTTTGAAATACATTGGTGCCATCGTATATTCAAAAAAAGAAAAAAAAAACAAGTACATAGTGGGTGCAAAAATAGGTGAGGTGATAGATCATTCAATATACCAACTTTTCACTGTTTTATTCACTGTTAAGTGTTTTTATAAAAAGGGTCAAAAATGATTATTTGTTTTAACCAGCGTCTTAATCTTTCATTGAATCGAGGTTGTAGTATTTAACCCTCACTGATGCAAAAAAAGTAAAACACAAAGAAAAAAATTTCTATATTGGTTTAAGTTGTACATGCACCTGTTTCCAGGTAACCCTACAAGGAGAACCTTTGTGCACACGAAAACATTCCGCGGTCTACTTGTAACCGCCTTGTTGTGATAAGGACACTCTTCTTAAATATAGTGACTCCATCGGCAGACCACAGCTCAGCGGCTGGATCTGCGCATCCACTTGTTGAGTTCATAGTAGTTCACCGCCGGTCTATTTGAAGAGTCAACGACATGGCACACGGTCTGGTCAGACGGGAGTCGGTGGATACAGAGATGCATAAGTCCGAAGAGAAAAGAAAAACCTTCGTATACACCAAGAAGAGGGGCTACGATGTAACCCGTAACCCCCACCTGAACAAGGTAAGTGGGGGGTGTAACAGTTGTTTGAGTTTTCAGCTTGTTTCCGCGAACGACAGGGGTGACAAGCTAGCTGATGCCTTCAAGGGCTGTAGGAAATGTTACAATTCTAGATAAAGCGGCACCGGCCCCCCTCAAGTGTGACGCCTGGACAGGATGGGGTGTCATGTATTATCATTATTTACAAGTTTTAGCTAACTCTTTTTGATTGTGTTACGTAACTAGTGATGGCTTATAGTCCTACACCAGGGTTTTGCTCATTAGTGACTACATCGCTAACGTTAAACATAGACACCTAGCTTACTGTGGTGTTAAAATATCCTACGTATTCAGTGCTGTTCTTCTCCTACTCACCTTCATAAGCATCAATCATAAAAAAAACTTGAAATATGAAGTTTATATTTGATTTTTAAAACTCGCTCAAGTCTTGAAATTTAGATCCCCGCCGGAGCACTCGATGAGCAGTGAACGTCACATTAGCCAGGGGGTTTAGGTATCAGCTTTAGACCCGGTTATATTTAGATTTAAAGAGACCAAACGCTGTTGTTACCCGGAGTGAGGCTCTTGTTGTTGTTGTTCTGTCACATATTGCTTCAAAAAGACTCTAGCTTTGTGAGAGTTGTGCATTTTTCAAAACAATGAAGGACCAGTCAAGCCCGTCTTCCTGCAGAAAGCAATACAATAGTGATTCAGCATTTTTTGCCAAGCCGCGTGAGCTCACTGTGAAAGCTGATACATTATCGAGTAAGATAAGTCACCGCTGCTCTTACAAACCCCTGTAAATACATAGAGGTACAACTTGTTTCCATTTCCTTTCTCGAAAGTAAAATGAGGAACAATGTAAAAAGTTTATCTATGCAATAAATAATGCTGAGCTGCTTCCTTTTAAATCATAAGACAACCTGATGGCTTTGCATGTTTTCACTGTGAGAAAGGCCTGTCTGTGCAGTCGTATTAGACTCTACCATGACTCCTTTGACCACTCTTTGCTGTTGGATGTGCATGTCGTAATTTTTCCCATGCTTTAAACGCATCCTCAACAAAAGAGCCCCTGGCTGTGTGTGAGCCTTTCTAGTGTTTTCTCTTGGTTTGTGTGGTGGGATGGGGCCCCAGAGGTCAAGCTGTGGTGACGGGTCTCTGTCCATGGTGCTGACTGACCATCTAAACAACTGGCTCAAATTAGGGCCACTTTTCAGTCAAGTGTTTCCTAACACAGTGTAGTATGTCTGCTCTTTGTCAAAGTCAGACTAATTTTAGAAACACTTGAACAGTCTATTTATTCTCCCTGAGTATTTTTCTGCACTCTTACTGGCTGGATATGCTTCCCTCTTGGAAGCTACAGGAAAACACTTGAAACTATCAATGTGTCATCTTTCTTGTTCTCTAGTATAAAGCTGTCTCAGTCTGATAAATGTTGTGATCAGTTGAAGCAGCTGTTGATCTGGGAGGTGCCAGCAGGGAGCTGATAAGTGAGACAGTTAGGTTTAAGCAGCTGAGTGTTTGTGAAGCGTATGGTGTTTAGCTGGTGACTGCACAGAGACCTATTTGTTAAGGCAAGTTAATGGATCCTCTCCTGAGACCTCAACACACTGCACATCAACCTTGTGTGTTTGTTTTCATTAGTGTATGGTGGTGCACATGATGTGGTATGGTGAAGTGAAGTTAGCGCACAGATGCATGAGAGCTAACAAGAACAAATGAGGCGATCTTTGTAATCAAGGATCGTTCATTAAGCATCACAACTATTAAGTCCACCTGAAAATGCATTTTGAAAGTATCCAACTCCATATCCTGATGTATTTTCAGCAAAAGGATATGGACAGGATATGTAGGTAGGACAAAATGTTTGAAGCAATTTGATTGGACCATTGAAAAGTGGGCAGTATCATAGCAATTATGGAAGAATGCAGTGCTAATACTCTCTGTCAATGCTGACAGCAGACTGATTGACAGGAGGATGTAATGATGCCATTGGTTGAAATTGCTCTGGGCAAGATGACAAAAGTCATGTGATTTTTTTTTTTTTTTTTACCAGGAGGTAATGTGATTAAACTTGATAAAAAAAAAAAAAACAAAAAACAAAAACAATTTTTTTGTAATTTTTTGGGCTACCATGTTTAAGTAAGTGAACAGTAAGACCTGCAATGTGGTCTTAAAGGATTCAAAAAATATTTTTAATTTCAGATGTACTTAAATGCTTTGTTGTGAGTAATGGACAATATTTGATAAAGCATACATAGATGTATGCTGACTCTAGGAATGTAACAAATAAAAAGAGTGTAATAATTTTTCCAAAACAACCCAGGCAGTGACCCACAGAAATCTGCAATTTAGTTTTTTGGACACAAGAGATTACTTTGATTGCATTCAAGGACAAATCATAATCAGGCTCCCTTCTTGTAGCATAATTAGACCAGCATTCTCTCCATGACAAAAAATAATATGAAGAAAGACTAGCACTTGATGCTAGGATTTGACTGTTTATTTCACATAACACAAATTGCAGAACCTGATGATCATTTACCTACTGCACACACAGCAGACACAACACTTGATTTTCTGTTGATGAAGTATGAATTAGTTTTATGAATTAGTTGCCTAACTGATCTGATCTCAAGTTCCTTTTTAAAATCTCCTCAGCCTGGAATGAAGGCGGTTTGTAATTGAGGTCAATCTGGGACGTATAGCTTCAGTGCTTAAACCTGGCTCAGTATGCTGTTTGTTTACATCTCAATTTTCACCTTGGGACCCTGAAAGGACTCAGTGTACCGCAAGACTCTTAAAGAGGGCGAGATAGGTTGACCTAAATTCATGTGACGCCATGACTGGTGTAGCACTTAAGATGTTACACCATATTTTGTCTGTTTTAATAAAAGTCTGTTGAGAAGTTGAGGTCTGACATTTAAGTCTGGAGTCTTAAATGGAAAATTTAAGATATATTTAGAGCATAAAACATTACAGAGACAAAGGAATTTCATTTTACTAAGTTAAAAGATCAGAACCCTCTTTCAGGCTCTTTTCTCTTTCTCCAGCTCTTTACTTTTTCTTTTATGTAATGAGTGAGTCTTACAAGAGCCACCCTTCTTTATTCTTCAGTTAACAAGAAGGCTTTTCTGTTCTTTTCTCTTTAAATGAGCCTCAATTTGTGTTGTTACATTGTTTTGGAAAAAGGGTGGTTAAATGAGATTAATTATATGAGTTGAAAAACTGGGCTTGAAGCCTTTGGCAGTGAGGATGTGAGGAGCCAGCTTGACAGTCTGTACCCACAAGTTTGTTCAATGGCAAGAGTAACAGGGAGTTTTTTAAAACTATAGCCTGTTTCCCAAAGAAAATGATCTTTTTTTGTTTAAAACTTTACTTTCTTTTGACAAAAGTAAAATTCTGGTCTTTGCTGACATTTTACCTTATTATAAAATGACATTTTAACTGGTTTTGATTGATATCAAAACAATAACATTTCTGTATTGAGTTATGCTGTTGCTTGGTTGGTGGTTGTATCTGATCAACCTGACCTTTTTTTTTTGCCTAAAGTGACCCAAAACACAGCTCCCTCAATCACACATGGGTTTAGGTCATAGCAGAAGAAAAAGGTTTCTTATACAGCCAGGTGAACCATCCACTGTCAGCTCCATACATGAACTGGGGCAAGGAAATTGGAGGAGAAGGTAGGAAATGACTGCTAAAACGTGTTAGAAGCTGGACACAGGCAGGCTTCTGTGGCTCAGGCAGTAGCACATGTTGCCCTCCCACTGATTTTAGCGAGCCTTGGGGATGAGGTGTGTTTACGTCCCTCAGCTGACCCACCTTGCATCTACCAGAAGCCAGTTGCAGCACAGCCTGCTAATTGATGCTGAGGGGCTTAGCGTTGAAAGCAGCCTGCCCTCACATCAGTACGCTTCGATTTCCTTTTAATTTACCAACTCTCATATCTATATATGCAAAGCTAATGCATGTGAATAACACACACATGCCCACACAGGTTCCCCTTACTCTTTGGCTAACACTCCCTCCTCTCTCTCCTGAGGTGGAACCGGATATTATATATAGGTGTGTTTTGTGAGTGCTCACTATGCGATAAAGAGATGAAGTGGGGTGTGAGATGTAGAAAGGGTTCTCTGTGGCGAGTGCTGGCCACGCTCCACAGAAGTCCTCTGTCTTTCTGCTTGATCACACATTAATGAGGCATCTGTGTGAATCTCGGCACTTAGCGCGTTTCTCTGACGCTGGTTCCGGCTGCTACAGCCTTGGCTAACAACAACAACAACCTCCTTAAAAATGCTCTTAACACCCAATCAGGGATGCTGTTTCACCTCAAACACTGCACTGAGCTGTCAGTGTGTTGGCAGCTAACAGATGCCCATTCACCAGCTTTTTTTCTGTAGGTGATGGTGACTGCAATAAGTGCAGTCAGTCATAAAGACTGGAAAGAATGCGAAATACAGCTCCTGTCTGCATGCAGTACGCCCCTGACTGAGAGGTGGTGCTCTCACTTATGCTTCACTTATGCATTAAATCCCAAGTAAACTCACATCGATCCCCTTGATTAAGCAATAATGTTGTGTTTATTGAGGTTTAGCATTGGTAACATTATGCATCATTAGAGCTTACAAATGATAAATGAAATAGAGAGCCTATGCCCAGACAGCACTGCAATTGGATGCCCCATTTGTAACCACAGACTCCATATACGACATTGCAAAATGGCCCATCAGATGCAAGACTAGAATTAAAAATCTGTGTTCTTGGCAGGCACTAAAGAAATAGTCTATCTGATTGGGCCTTGAGGATCTGCTGGTATGCAGAATGGCTCCTGTCCTGATAACCCTCTGTAGCAACTGTAAGTCATTAGACTCCCATGTTGGATTTATTCTGGTTTGGCTGATGAATTCATCAACATTGTTTTCAGAATAGATTCTTTTTTTCCTTCAGCACATTTCTGTTTTCTGTTTAAGAGAGTGATGTAAATAAATTTAGCAACAAACACACACACAAAAAATAGCACAAATATTTAGAGTTTTTCAGTCTAAAGTGGAACTTTTCCCGTGTCTGTGAGACTCTCTCCTTTGCTTTTGTGTTATGCTTTGCTGGTTGCTGCACAGCATCTGATCTGCTGAGTTTTCCATGTGAACCATAATGTGTTCCAGCCGCTCTGTGTCTCTCGCACAGCCTGATAAGGTTTTTATAACAGTGCATGCGCTCTAATAGCATTATGTCACAATTGGTAAGAGGTGCCAGTGAGAAAACAGCTTGATGACCCGGTGTTGACTCTGGGGAGTGCACTCTGGAACTTTGACTCCCACTGAGTCACAGAGTCAGCATGACACGAAGAAAAAGTTTGTTTACTGCTCAGTCAAGACTCAAAAGAGTACTGACAATTTTCAGTCCTGCTGTATCACAGCAATGCCTTGTTTCTGCTGCTAGCTGAGGTTCCCATGGACCTTTTATATTTATCAGTCTCTCAGCTTATTCTGGCCTCAGTCCATTATAAAGTCACTGTACATTTAGGCATTTTTTATACTAGGATATATCCTTTGAAGGGTATTTGTGAGGATAGAGTGGTGGCTTTAAAAGTAGATGATTTCATACGTATGTCATGACTCAGTAAGACATTGTGTAATCAGTGGGTGCGTAATAATTCTGTCAAATGTCAAGTTTTCCCTATCACACACGTACTGTATTTGATGTATTTCTGAGAGAGAGGAGAGCTGACTGGTTCGACAACCAGTTTGCAAGATAAATATGAAGCTAGAGACAGTGTGTGACTATCTTAGATTAGCATAAAGACTGTAAGCAGGGACAGCTCTCTACCTCAAGACCTGTAACTACCATGTACAACAACAACTTACTTATCTTACTTATGTTATCATTTTTCAGCTTATCATGTTTTTCATGATGGATTTTGTGCATGTTAAACAAGTAAGATATCCATTAATGAGATTGGAGGGGTGTGTTGGCAGAATTTTGGCCACACTCGGAGTACGTCAATTACTTTTTGTCAAGATTTACATAAATTATTTTACTAGAAAGAAGTTGAAATCTCTTAATATATTGGTTCTTGTGAAATTTCCCCTCCCAGTGATTTTATGCAAAAAATAAAGAGAAAAATTTGTATATATCAATTAACGTGTTTTATGATTATATAAATACAAAGGTAATTACACTTTTGTTTGCATCAGCTATGCTAAACTAAAATGGGTCTAGAGTAAAAATGCCATATATCTTTTTAAATTTCACTACATGAACACTTTTTCTGCTTATGTTAGCATGCTCATGGTAGCATTTATAGTACAAAGCACAACCGTGCTACTAAAGTAATAAGTACAGCCTTGCAGAGCTGCTAGCTTGGGTGTTGTTTTTATCTTTTGACAAAGCCAGTCCACCTGTTTTCTTCTGCTTACAGTCTCCTGCTAAGCTAATCTAAGCTAAGCTAACTGGCTCCTGACTCTAGTTTCATGTTGTACAGACGCATCGTTCTAATCCTCTGATTTTACTTTCAGCTAAAATCTCAAACCAATCCCTCAAATTTCAAATGCATGGAAGTTTCAAACTTTCAATCAAGATCTTGAACTTGGTGACTGAATCTTTGTGGAAACAAACAAACAACAGTTTTACTCACTTTCAATGTTTTATTCATTTTATTTCAATCTACATGGCATTCTCACATCACTGCAGTGTGTTTGGGTGGGGCAAAAATGATGTGAAAATGTCAGTATGTGTGTGTTTGTCAAAGAAGATTACAGTGGTTATATGAGGTTGAACTTGCTGATGTTGGCAGTCAGATTACAAGCCCCGTTTAACTGAGTGGAGAAAATAGGACAAAACTTTCTCTGTTCATGCTTTATGCTGAGCAGCTGCACTTGTCAATCCTCCTCACTAGGTGGACCGCAGAGCTTCAGTGATATGTGTTTATAAATGTATGTGTGTGTGGTGTGTCTGTGTGTGGCTAGTCCCAGGTGTGGCCAGGTGTTTCAGGTTGACTGAACACATTGCTGGCAATCAGACATTCCTCTGATGGACTGGAGTGCATCAGCCAGACAGAAAGAAAGAGCACCCCCGTTCCCCTTCAGTGACCAACCTCAACTTGAGCTTTACACACACACACACACACACGCACACACACACACACACCCACACATGAACACCCACACACATACACAAAAGCTACTTTTCATAAACCAGCTTAAATAGATTGTTATCCTGCAGCTTGGTGCTTTTATCAGTGTTGTTCAGGGCTGGCTCAGTTAAAGAGTGTAATATGATCAGACTGTCACTTTGTCTCTAAACACACACACAAAAACATGGCGTGGTTATTCAGTAGCAGGTCTTCCTAAATAGCCCTATCTCCTCAGCTCACTATTGTGTTTTTTGTAAGATGGTCCTCATTCATGTGAGGACAACGGAGAAGCCATTAGCTTGTCCCAGACAGACTGAGGGAGACAGTCTGAGCCTCATCACCTTCCTATGAAGCTCATCTCAAGCATCCCACCTCTTTCAGCCCCTCCTGTCATTCCCCTCCTCTTCTTTTCAATGCTGCTTTTGTCTGTCAGAGTGCTGGAGGTCTTGCCATGTCTTAACTAAAATAAAGCAGCAAGAATTCAAGGATGGTATTTTGTTTCAGTCTTCTGCAACATAGTATATACATATCTACTATACATACAAACCTAAGGCCAGCGAGATGGCTATCATTTAGACAGATTCTGTGTTGATTGACAAGTTTTGTGGTTGAAGCCCTATTCAGTGATAAGGAGGTCAGTATTAATGGACTTTGGTTGATAAAGAACTGACAGTCTGTCAGTTGACATGCTAAAGATCTGGGCACACAAGGGGGAAAGTAATCCTCGCAAATCTTTGGCTTCAAGCTCAGCTTTCATAAACTTTAAATTTTGACAATGATGACCTTTGAGGTGACTGACAGGTCTGAAATGGAGGAAGCTAGCATATCTTTGTTGCATCATTCATATTTGCCTAATCTGCCTCTGTCTGAGCTTGACCTGCTCCAAAAAGAGGAGTGAATTAAAGAAGGATATAAGTCAAAAAAACAATTCTGTGAAGACATTAGCAGGAATTTTGCTGCATCCCGGTCTAAATTCTTAATCTTCTACAGGTTAAAACAACATTCACTGCCATTATCCCTCTCCCTACTCCAGATACTTCTGAATGGATCCAAAATAAACAAGGAAGAACAAAAACCCCGAACAAACTTTAAAACTAGCTTCTTCTTTAAAAGCAAAGAGTTGTGCCCTTTACCGCTGACTATAAGCTACAGCCTTGCTAGTGACAGTATTATGGCCTTTCCCTGTGTTTTAAAAGCAGTGATGTTTGCTTTTGCTTTCTTCTGCATTTTTACAGTCTGGTTGCATTAAAAGGACCAGTTGCCATATAGGTGGCCCTTTGGACAGAAAACCTTTTTGTCATCACAGAAACTACACATGACAACAGGAAAACACATTTAAGTGGGGCCCTCGCATTAGCTTGACATGTTCACTTCGTAGTACACCTCCCTTAGTGAAGTCACAGAGGTGAGCCGGGTAATTCACCTGCTTATTCCCCTGCTAGACATCAATTACAGTATTAGACAGTTATTTAAAGACAGACTCTGAAAGTGGAGTACACTCTATAGGATCACAAAAGGATTAATTGGAGATTTCCTGTGCTATTAAGATCATCTGTCATTTCGTTATTGCTGTGTTTGCCTTTAGTTTAAGTCTCAAATATTTTGCTCCATGGCTCTTGTTTTCATTATAGCTAATGAACCCTGTTTCACTATGACTCAGCTGCTTAATGACTCAGCTGCTTTATGTCCCTTGTTTGTTGTTCCAGATAAAGGACATATTTGGATATTATCATGTGTATGCAAACACCTGTGAAGTCACACGTGGTTGCTGAGGCCAATACTGACACCTGAACATGGCCAGTAAATGCTGAAGCACCACTAGCCAAAAAGTGAATATTTGGACACAAGGCTTCACAGAGTTGCCAATGTCTTTAGAGGCTTGGACACTTTCCCAGCAACACTCAGGCTCCTAAGGGACCTGGACTGTGGAGCATGAAAAGGCTGCCTCAAGGGGATTGGCTGCTTTTAAAGAACCCTACATGTCCATTGCCTCCACCCAATCAAGGCTTGCCCTCCCTAAGTCAACAGTGGCTCAGTTTTCAAGGCTGTTTGGCCAACAAACGTGCCTGTACATTCACAAGTTGACACCTCCTGATTTAAGGAGCTCTGCGCTTGCATATTTGCGCAGGATGAGGAATTTAAGACGCTCCTTTTGGTGAGCCACAAAGCTCAGTGTTGCTAGGTGGGGATCGTGACTCATGAAAGTGAGGAATAAATGAGAGGCTGAGGTTGCTGTCTGTTCTCTAATGGCAGATTTGGACAAGAGATGTGCTGTTGTAGTACATCTCAAATCTTTTCAAGGTCATAAATGTAGATAATATATGCTAGTCAAGCCAGGCAAACTGAAACTCAAAACTTTAAACACTATTTAATGGGTCTTTAAATTTCTCTAATGGCAAAATTACTTTTCCATTTTTTTTTTAAGGAGTATTTTTGCCTGGTCAATGAAAGCACAATAAATAAGTTTTTTTTCAAAAATTAAAAATAAAAAAAGTCAAAACATGTGTATGTTTAAAAACTGATTATGATAAAGTAAAAATATGGCAAACCTTAACCCTTGTAAGTGGTATTCTTACAAAGGAGAAAATATTTTAAAAAATCTGCTTTTTAGTGTAGGCCTTTGTCCCTAATACCAAATATACTGATTTATTGCGCAAGCAGAAAAAGACACATTTTCCTGTTGAATTTCAAAGTATCGACCTCCTCTTACCATACAGGAAGTTATCTTCTATCGACTTGAGAACTGAGAACCACCCAGATGTACAATATGTTTTTCTCACAATTAGCAATTGCTTCCCTTTACTAGTAAAAAAAAGAAGTACCACACTAAACTTTCTCTTATCTCCTTTACGTCTCTATAGCCACACAGTAGAGCATGGATGAAGTGGCAGGGAATCTATGTTCCACCACTTGCCTCCACTTTGTTTAGGTGATCACTGCTCCAGCTCATCACATAAGGTTAAATCATGCCTTAATGTTGTTTACGCAGGGGCAGTAACACTAAGCTGCTGTAAATTAAGGCAAACTAGGGTCCTTGAAAGCATATGAATTGAGCTTGAAGACATTTTCTTAGAACTAACAGTGATAAACAGTGTTAATCTCTGACTAAACCAAAATTAAGGTTTAAAAGCGTGAGAACAGAGCTCTCTTGCTATACGGCTCCTCATTTTGTTGTGAGCACGCTTGCTCATAGTGCTTCAAACTAACATGAACAGCATTATTTGCACAGTGAAGAAATCTTGATAGAGAAAACACTAGTTATCTTTCTGATAAATGTGCTTGACTCTCTGAACAAAGTTTAAATACCATAGTCCTTGGCCCACTAATCACTGATGTTTAGGAATGAGATCTCTAGTGCAGGTCTTACATGGCACATTTGTTGGGAGGCATTCATTGGATAAAGCCAAGTCAGGCTGTAGGATCCTTAGAAGAGGTAGATTGGAGATGATGTGCGCTTTTCCCTTTCCTCCTTAGAGGAAGAGATGGATATAAAGGGCTTTATTAATGGGGCAATGTTCTTGAACTCAATTATGGCAACCATTTAAGCAGGAAACAGGTGGAAGGCATCTGGCTTCTTGCTGATAAATTCAGCAGGATTCGGATGCAGTGAGGCATCTGTGACTTTACCTTGAATGCAAAAAATGCAGCTCATATGGGCAAAGAATTAACGCCAACCCCATCATTTGGCCTTATATTAGGCGATCAGTGAGAATATGGAAGGTCATAGCTAAAAAAAGGTTCTTATTTTGTTTTCTATTTTATTTGCCTTCAGACATTTACTGGCATGCGACCTTTTGCTGAACTTTACCTTTAGCCATTGATATATTTGCGTTATCAAAGTGTAAGCTTTGTCAATAGGTACAAAAGCATAACTGTACTTACATGCAGACTAATATTTGTTGAACTCATTGGCCCATTTCTGGAGTATTGTGCAGTCCGTCCGCTGAGGCCTTGTTTCCGTTCTGCTCTACAAATTATTAACAATCTCTTTGTGTGTTTCATGTGACATCCATGACCAATGCATTCCTGTACTTCTTCCTCTCTCTTTTATATGAAAAATGGACCAATGGCAAATGTAAAGGTTCGACATGGACCATAAATTGTAATCAGAGTAGACATGATTTATTATAGATATATGGGAACTTTCAAAACCCACTTCCTCTTTTAACTAGCGTTACAGACTTTTTCATGAATGTTAAAAAAGAGTAAAATAGTAGTTATACACTTATTTACCTACAGTTTCATACTGAATAAATTACACTGCAGTTAACAGTCTCGGCTGTTCTTGGGTTTTCCACAGCATCAGTGTTGTTGTCTCACTCCTTGCATTTAAGGAGCTCTGGTGTGGTGAAGTGTTTGGTGGTTAATACAGGTGGTCTGGTGTTTTTCACTGTGGCAGGTTTATTGTGCTTAGTGTGCAGTCCTGTCTGTCGCTGAGCACTGAGCGTCCACTCACATGAGGGAGAGAAAGACAGGAGATGATGAGCTGTCTTTGATTGCTTCTAAGCTGCTACAGGATACAGACCACTACAGAATGTCATTATGGAGCAGATGGAAAAACAAGAGCTAGAGTTATGCAAAGGGCATGCTGTACTGAGAGCGGGTGATCCGAATAGAGTACGCTGACATACATGCAATTTTAGATTATTATCATGATCTACCAGAAAATCAATTCTTAAATCTTTTATGAATACAGTTGTGTTACCAAACTGATATGTCTGTAATAGGAATCTTACCCTGAGACCAACAAGTCCCACAGCAGGAAGGGATTTGTGCTTTCTCCTGGAGGAAATGCTCTTGTTTTTGGTGACTGAAGTGGTTGAACCCGTCAGCATGTGTTTCAAATGGAGCAAACCTAGCTGATCTGCTGGTGGCGCCAGAGGAAATGCAAGGATCCTAAGTATACTTCTTTTAGGGACCAGAAGTGTTTGTACAGAATATAATTGCAATCAATCCAGCAGTTGTTGAGATATCTCAGTCTGGACTTACATGGTGGACTGAACAACTGATGAGCAGACCGACTTTGCCATCTCTAAAGTTACACTGCAAGCAGAGCTAAAAATCAAATATTACCATAAAGTGGTCCTCACTGAGTTGCTAATTTATTGCTACTTTGTGAGTTTCCTGTGCATTCCTTCTCTCCAGTACATGAGATTCTTTACTTGGACTCTTGATTAATCTTCACTCTGAGACCGAAATTTTCCTAAGTTTTGCAATAGACATCGAGTCAGACCTAATTTTTCTCAGTGATTGTAATCTTCCCTTTCTTGAAAGATCCACATGTGTATGGATAACTCACTCCAGCCACTTCAGTGACAATGTGGTCTTTTAATTTAAGAAGATAAATAGTTACAGTCTGAGGTGGTGGGTTAAACAAAACTCAGTGTGTCTCTCTTTTGTCTCCTGGTTTGTTAAGCGGCGGCCTGTTTTTTTGTGCATCTTCTTTGACTCAAACCAGGAGTCCTTTATTCCCTCTGTTCTCTGCCAGGTCAGCCTTGTTTGTTTTTTAAAGCAGTTTGATGAGATGATATTACATTATTCTCCATAGAGTATATATCTGAGCTTTCTTGTGTAACAAGACTTTTGTACCAATAGAAGAGTGACAAGCACTATGAACCTCTCTAATGGGCCTGTGCTTGAAATGCAATACTTAACTAAATCTCAATGTCTGTCATGTCTGTTTATAGATATCCATTAAGGTCACATAAGTTTAGAATTATAAATAAAGAGCAGAAACAAAAATGTCATGTCTCTCCTCTCTGGTGTGTTGGCCTTTATTGCAGTTGAGCAAAATGTTTGTGTTACTAAGAAGTCATTACAAGAGATTCATTGTGGCTATTTGTAATGGAATTTCCACTACAGAGGGAACTTCCACTTTACCACAGCATGGACTGACCTCAAGGTTGTTCTGGGGTGTCTCAAGGTTCCCCTGAGTACGCCAAATGGACACACACTCTCTCACTTACTTTTTCTGACACAGTGCACATGCAGTAACCACATAAGCACGTACATGTATACTAGTGTACAAATGCTGTGCAGTTTTACTCTCTTTGACACTACACCTGTAGACAGGAGACAGATTCCATAAATAAACATTCCCTTCACTCTCTGTGGACAATTAGGATCATTTAAGAAAACCTTCACTTACTTTCCAATGACAGATAACTCCTCAGAGGCCTTCAGATTGGCTTTTACAAATTGGTTGGACCTCTTTTTGGAGCTTGTGACTGTGTGGTTTTGTTAGTTTCAGGTCAGGTGCTGTATCCTGTATCGAGTGAGGTGTCAGAGGAGGGATTTTCGGGAAACACTGTAGCACCTGTCAAGGGTTGAACAGAAGACCTGTCTTATGTGTCAGAGGGCAGAGGTCAGCTAGCGTGTGATTTTTGCATGTGTGGAGCTGAAATTAAGCAGTGAGACTGGGGGAAGTGGGTCATTCGAAGGCCTTAATGTTTGCTTTCAGGATGTGTGTCACTGCTTCAACTCCTGTGCACAAACAACTCTGACCATCATTGTCACATCTCTGCTTCAGACTTTCAAACACTGTGTCATCTTCTTGCTGAGACTACCACCTGGTATGTTAAGATTTTCTTGGACTGAAATATTTTTAAGCTAGTGTCTAACCAATGGACTTTAGAGTCTTTTGACATCGTGTACATTCTCCAAAATTTATAAGCATGTTGGTAGCCTTTTGTTGACATTTGCGTGGCACTTCTCCCAACGAACGAACATATGAACATGTGCAAACCTTGTGTTGACTCAACGAACCGTCCTGCTCTTTTAAATAATGTGACGTGCTTTCCTGGCTCTAGTTTTGAAGGAATCTCTGATTTAGCTATTTCCAAAGTAAAGCTGCATAGACGCTCCTTGTTATATGCTTGTTCTTGTCTTACCAAGTAGATATAAGAGCGGCTTGGACAAAAGGAAGACATGCATTTGTAGGGGAATTGGTTAGAGAAGTCAGCACAGCTGGATGGAGAGGTAATATATATCAATTTATAGCTGTTTGACAATATTTACAATGACTAGAATTATCACCACACAACTCTATCAACCAGTTGAGTTGCTGTCCAAATCAATGTTTTCCCAGAGTAACTTAAAATAAAACTATAAACAATGATACAGTATATGTAGTGAAGACTTTGGAGGACTTTAATAAAAGCTGTTAAGTGTGTTTTTGGTAAAATGGAAATATCACTATATTAACATGTATGATTCAAGTAAAAAACTTTCAGTGAACATATTTTCTATATTATCACTGGGAAAAATATAACTTTCTTGTTACAGAGGAGGCCTACAGAGGACACAGCTTTTACTTGCACATCCTATGCAACACATATGCTCTTGTTTTAATTTATGAAGCTGTCTACTGTGGCTCCGTGCAGGGTCTAAGGTGTGTCTAATAATGTAAAATATGGCCCGAAACCTTGATTTATTTATGCCCACAATTCATCGTTAAGGACCCCTATAGTGACACAAATGAATCCATGAACAGATTTTGGCTCAGAGTCCTGAATGAATGGGAGTTTTGCCTTTAGATGTTTTATTACTTAAAGGATATGAAACACAGCCAGAATAGTCATACACTCTGTCATGTCATGTCATGTGTTACTTACAAATAAGTTTGTGTTGAGAAGAAATTATTCCCCTTTGACCCCCCTAGAAGGCTCTCCAGAACCACTCGGAGTCCCCTGACCCCTCTTTCAGAGCCACTGATTTGTGCTTCACGTCTAATTTTTTGACAGCAGGCATGTAAATGTGAGATTGATTTTAATAAAAAGGCTAATAAAAAATATGTAGTTATTGGAATATTGCGACATAAGCTGTTCATTATTCAAAACTTCATGAGTGTCAAGTCCATGCTTTGCATCTGAGCTTTGTTCCAATAGTGTTCAAGCAGAACAGTGCAAACATATCTCTCTCTCTCTGTCTCTTTCTGTAGAGAGCTGCAGTCTCTGCTCTAGTATTTATTTCCAACAGACTCTCAGCAAGTGTTGAGTATAAGCATAAATGTACATGCTTCTCACACATCTTCAATCTGGCAGCACAGAAAATCTTTACAATCAGTATGATTTTAAGGTGACCATCCAAGATTAGTGTCACCAATTCACTATCAGATAAAAATGTAACATATTGTCACAGTCTCCTCTTCTGTTCTTCTGAGTTATGATGTTAAATACTGACCAAGCTTTTTCTATGTGAAATGAAAATGTAACATATAAGTTGTTGTTTTAAACATTTGTGCAAAATTCTCTCAAACTTGGCATATTAATCCTTAGGTTACAGGAAAAAACATGGTATGTGAAGCCATAATGACCTTGACCTTTATCCTCTGACCACCAAATTCTAAACAGTTTCTGTTAGAGTCTTAAAGATTTAGATGAAGCTTTTCTGAGTGTAAAAATGGTTTGTTTTTTGCTCTAGCATATGTGATGATGAAATGTAGTCACAAAGAACTATTTTGTGAATGCACTACATACTGTAAATCTGGTTAGAATGAGTATGTGTGAGGCCATGTGTGAGCTGCTCTGTAGAAACTCAACCACTGCAGTCTAATGTTGCTACTGTTTCCACTTGATTGCTGAAGCCTATAGAATTTGTATAGTGTAGAGTGACTGCTGTGGCCATTTGGAACAATAAGTGCAGTGACTTGCCTCCTTGAAATAAGGAAATGCATTCCTGTGAAGCGTGGGCCCAACAGCTCTTTAAAAAGCTATGGTTTAAGTTTACCATGAAACCTGCAAAATTTGCCTGTTTGAAACCCAAGAACAGTTGTGGGTTCACTCCATATGGCTGTATAATTTAAATGATTGACACTGACACTGATCCCGAGACCCCCTCCCATAGTATGAGGGATAACCCATCAGTCAGCGCAAAGTAAATGTTGACAGGCATGCTCTTAAGTGAGTCTGTGCATGCACACCCACACACACGCACACACACACGCTCCTCTCTTTCTCTCTTGCTAAGTGATTCCTAGAGAAGAGAAAGGAGACAGATGGAGCTCCAGAGATAATTCATAATTAGTAGGGCAAATATTTTCAGGGGGACTGGAGAGTTTAGGTTTGTGTTTGACAAGATCCAGTCCAGTGCTCACCTCTATGCAGGATAGAAGAAAGCCTCTCTGTCTCCACCCCTGCCTGCCTGCCTGCTGCTTCGACTGTACTACCATTGCCCTTCTATGGAGCCCTCATGTTTACCAATCATGGATTCCCCTGTAGTAGATAAAAAAATGGTAAATTGCCTTCTCATGCCCTTCTAATTGATGAAAGATGATGAAGTGTCCTCTGGGTGCCCACATCATGACTCTCTGCACACTGGTGCCCTGCAGCATACAGCTGGTGCCCCTTTCATCCGATAGAGGCTGTGAGATTAAGGACCATTGATGTCTTGCATGCTTCTTAACCACAAGTTTACCAGGGTGCTGACAGATTGAATTTTTATCAAATTCTGGGATCTTTCCAATATTTTTAAACCCCTACCTCTCCTCTCTTTCCTTTTTTTTTTAAAACCCTTACTTCCTTTCTCCTCTACCTTCTCTCAGTTTCTTTCCCATCCTTTCTCAAGCCTTTCTTCCAGCACACTTTTTCACACCCACACCTCCTGACTCTGACACCCCTAACCTCTCCAAAAATGTCATAATGGAAACAAAAAAGTGTTCTGGTAATTTTTTACCGTAATATGTGAGGGGGGATTTCCAAACCCTTCTGCTGTAGCTTGGTAAAGAAAAAAAAAGTGTGAGACATTGGTGGGAGCCTGGTCAGAAAAATCGCTCCCACAGCCAGAGAAAATGGAATGAGATCTGGCTGGTGTCACGCTTCCAGAAAAACCCACCTGGGCCTTTTCACTTTACAGTCATCTATCAAGTGTTGCTTGCACGTGAAACCTCTGGATATTTTCAGTATACTTCTCATTTTGGACATGGATTACTGAGACAAAGCAGAAACTTTGAAAATTAGCTGCATTTTAACTTGAATAAAAGCATCTTCTTCTTGTTTTCTTCCATTTTTTTTCTAAAAAAAACACATCAATCACAGTTTTTTGCTTAGTTATTGGATCTGACATGGCCATAGATTATCTTAAGTACTAATGTCATATTAAGATGACTGACTGTTCTTTGTTGCATGATAATAAAACTGAATTGCAGGTTAATTTTAAATATTTCAATTGAAACCTCCACTGTGTTCATGGTTACTGATATCTTGTTTGGTATCTTGTTTTGCTTTGGCCTAACCGGTAAGTAAGATTCATCCCACTGTCATTTCAGGCTTCAGCTCACAGATACTTAGAGAGTGTTGTTTGTAAGTTGACAGACCACAAATCATGCAGCTGTGCCAATTTCATACATGGTTACATCAGTTTTTCTGTATTATTTTTATTAAAGATACTGGCCATGTGAGATGATCGCACTCCAGTTTTATATCTCACTTATGTCAGGATTTAGGAGTTAAAAAAAGGACCTAAAGGCAAAACACCGAGGCCAACAAGTAGAAGAAACAAAATGCAAGCTTTACTGATAAAAGTTGATCTCAGAAAACAAAACTTGCTGGAAACAAAAATGTAGAAAGCTGAAAGAAGAAGTTTTCAACAACTGAATAAAAGAAACAAACTGAAGTAGGTACAGACAAGGATGACACAAGCAACACATTCAGGGATACTTGGGAGACACAAGGGAGCAAAGACGGAACTGGAATCAGAGGCAGACAAACATTAGACTGGAAGACGGATTAAAAACAAACTGAAAAAGATTATGGAGAATCACAGCTTCCCAAATACACTAGGGAAGCTAATAAGGAACAAGTGAAACTAATCAAAAATCAGAAATGAAGCAAGTCACACAGAGCCAGGAAGTGACACAAATCATGACACATGAGGGGAAAAACAACAAAACAGAAATGACTGACCTAAAACTTTAACAATCAACATTTTCTAATTGCCATGCAGTTTCTCCAACTGATAGAAATGACTGCCAGTGGGAATGACACCAGATCTATTTAAATCAGAGATGTGAGTGTTGCTTCAGAGGCCTGGAACATGTTTTTTATAAGATTTTAATCAGCTCACACGAGACAGTCTGACTTGGTGGTGACAAAGCGGAAATCACACGACATTATTTTGGGCACGTGCATACTTTTATACTGATATTCAGTGAGTTTTGTGTTGGTTTAATAGTATCATATGCATCTGCTGTATGAAAGGGCCAAGGAGTATAAATCTGCAGTGCAACTGGAAGCAATGAGAGGTTCAGCTGTCACTTACAAGTGTACTTCTCTGCTGATAGAGTGATTTTCCTTTTTAAGTTCATTGCTTCCTGTGTTCTGGAGAGAGTCTCTGCTGGGGACCTCACTCTGTGGAGGTTATACAGTATTTCCTTGCTGAAAAGGCTCAGTTTTGGTCTTGGACAACTAAAACCAAACAATTTTGCCTAGTGCAGCTTTAAATGATTTCTCTGCTTACATCTTAAACCACATCTCAGCAGTAGAAAGCCTTTGATAGAGCAGAGCTGTATCTCTCTCTCTCTCTCTATCTCTCTCTCTCTCCCTCTCCCTCTCTCTCTACGTGGCAGCACCAGAGAGAGGCTGAGCTGAGCGTGGCAGTGGTGGTGAGTGATCTGGTGGTTTTGCTGTTATATAACGAGCCTCGTCGGCTGGCTGATCACAGCTTGAAAGAGCTGTGAATACTGGCTCAGTCTTACTGGTCTGTAGCATTCAGCCCCCTACCAGCCAGACGTTGGCGGCCTGATCAGTTTGTCTTTGACCTCCATAAAAGACTGTTCCGCCTCTCACTTTCTTTCTCTCTTTCCCGCTCTTTCTTTGTTTTTTTGTCACTCTTCAGCCCGCTGTTTCTCTCATCTTTGGATTCTATCCTCTAATCCCGACTATGATAACTAAGGGATGAATCTGTCATTCCACCGGGCTATCCACTCTCTGACCCCCTCTAGTTGTTTTTTCAGCGTCTAGACACACATGCCGCTGTTGAATAAACAAGAGGAGCCACGGTGTGCTCCTGGACAATGAGGATGTCCTGGAGTGTGGGTCTTCTCCTGTTGCAGGATTAAATAGATTCATCTTTTTGTGTTGTGAATCAGGGTTTAGGAAGGCTTTATGTGTGGGTATCTGTGAAGCAGCAGAGAGTGTATGTACCTGCACATACACTGTGCATCTGCATGCAGTTTTGAGTGGCATTTGTTTATGAAGACTTGACCTAAATCTGTATAAATGTCTTTACTTCTGCTTGGTGAAAACTTGCACATGTGCGCATGCATATGTGTTTGTGTTTATAAACATTGCAGTGGATATGGGGAGGTATGAGTCAGTCTTTCCTCTAGCTGTTGGCCAGAGTCTCTCCCAGCGAGAGTCACCGTCGGCCAAACCAGTGAACTCATCAGGAGGCTTCCCGTGATAGCACGTTTCTAATTTAGTGTCTGCTGACACTCAACATTTACCAGTCTCCTGCACGAGCTTTGGTTTTCAAATGGGCTAACTTTGCATGTCTGGGTCCCATGTTCTATTCAAGGTTAAGTATAAAGATGTTTATGTGGGCTTGTCTGAACCCTCAAGGAGAGTTTTTTCTAAATATTCAGACCAAAGCCAAATTTTCATTTTGTTGTTTGCTTACTTACCTTGCAGAGATATTATCCTTGCATGCACCGATCAATGAGATGTTGTTGAATACTGCACAGAGATGGTAGCAAACAGTCTTTTGCTGGGGTCCTGGTTTGGTGTGGAGTGCATATATAACGCAATAGTGAGTTAGAGTATATGGTGCTTGTGATGGTGTTCTCGGGAACACATTTAGCATTCCTATGTCTCCTGTTTGGTCAGCTGCTGGAAGGTTACTGGTCTGAGGAGCTCTGACATCACCAGCAGAAGTGAATCCAGAAATGCACCAGCCTATGGTGCAACAACAGTGTGGAGGAAGTCAAGCAGACTTTCTCACAGTCCTGTTCACTGTTGCGCAAATGTTTAGGGGGGGGGGGGGGGGG
>JAPZDV010000025.1:22705796-22792945 GCA_029814665.1 Acanthurus lineatus
ACAGCTGGCTCTCTAAAAAATAGAAAATCTTTTTTGATAATTGGTGAAGGTTGTAATTCAGAGCTGCCTCTGTCCATTTGAGGTCCGTTAAGTATAGCCTGCATTGAGCCTCGCAGGACGACGGACTGAATGGGACTTGCACTTTAGTGGCTGAAATAAGTGACATCCCTTTTGAGATGATTTGGTGCTGTCAGCTAAATGACTAATATTGCTTGTGTGTTTTGATGTTTACATGTTGCTTGGTGTTCGCTTATGTAATGACAAGAAGTAATGGCTGATATTTTTTAGACAATCAGCAAAACAAAAACTCATTCCTTTAAATGTTCTGCCAAAAAAGTAATAGCCTGTTTATGCTTGTTTCCTTCCCCTCATTCCCTGCTTCTTTAGCATCATTACCCTTAAATATCAGTGAGATTAAATCTAAAATCAACACTTTGAAGGCAGTCTGCTTTTATATTCAACAAAATGTAGATCTAATAAGATTTGGAAGCATGTCTGTGGTCAGCACGATGGTCCTTCTGACGTCAAGAGGGACAAATTTTATTCCAGATGCCTCATTTTGTGTTATATGCTTTTCTACTTCTCTCTAACAGTGCGTCTCGTGTGATCAAGTACATTTTTACAACCTCAGAACTGCTTTAACACAACCAAATACATAGAAAGTGCCGGTGGCTTGGAAAAGGCTGTAAATTGCAGTGGCCTGGCCAAGGCTCCGTGGATGTGATCCAAATCAGAGACATTTACAGCGCAGCCCTGCTTCTGTCTCACCAGTCAGCAACAGTAGCTGGCATGTTGAAGCTGAGGCTTCACTGGGTCGCTGGTCTTTTATTGATGAGGAGAAAATGAAAATGCCCACCATACTGCATCATGCCTCACTTGCAGAGAATAGTAGAGGATGCTGTTCCCATTTTGAATATGGACTCAGTGCTTCTTCTGGGTGATTTGCTGACATATTCTTCCCTTTTATGTCAGAGGGCCTGTCACCACAATCTAAAGTCACATCAGCACATTACAGCTCTCCTAAGTGAGATCACCATCTGCTCTGTGGAATAATAACACCATAGGTCAGAGGTCAGACTCTGACCAGGGTCACAACCTTGACACTAAACGTGTGCATGTTTTTCAGTATTCCTCTGCAGAGGTCAGGACCGAGTAAGATAAAAGCCAATGTAGAGGTCAAAGTGAAGCACAATGATTGTGTGAGCCTTTTTTGTGTGTGTGTTTTTGAGGATGGGCATTGGTGAAAGTGGACATCACAGCAGAATGTGAGCTAGCAGCGGCCTCTCTGAACACAGAGGGAGCCCCTCAGAGAGCAAACACTGCAGCCCAACAGAGGAGACTTTTGACAGGCAGCATCTCTCATCACTCAGGAATGTTTGAACAGAAAAGATTGGTGAATTTTTTCCTAAATATCCAATTGTTCAAAGTTCACTCAGAGCTGTTTGAGCATAGCTGAGCTATAGGGGCGTAAATACCAAGAGTGCAGTAAGATTGATAGAATTTTTTTGTTTGTTTTACGAGACAGAAAGGTAAATGTTTTTTTTTTATTTTTTTTGTCTCATTTGTTTTATTAATGTGGAAACAATTAATTTCTTGGTAGAAAGTATATAGACATCCATCATAAATAGTCCAGAGTAGTTCGTTAGTTTCTAGGGAATCAGGCCTTTTCCAAAGATTAATTACTTCAAGCAGTAGTTCAGTGTTTTTGGGAGGAATACGCATATTTAGTTTGAATACCAATGATACCAATCTCACATTTGTTGCAAAAAATATACAAGTGTTTGGTAGATTTGCTTCTGTTACTGGCCAAACAATTTGTTGTTTGGTTGATGAATTTGAACCCTAGCCAATTGGCTAAACAAAAAAAAAAAGTAACATTACAACCATCTCATACCTGTCAGTTAAAGAGAATATGGTTGGCTCTGCTAAGTGCAAAGACTGCAAAAAAGTGAAAACAGTTTGGCTTGCTCTGTTTAAAGATAAATGCATCTGCCTTTTAGCTCCTCTGAAGTTCATTAATAATAATAATAATAACTATTATTGGTAAAACTTTGGACCTAGGACTCATCAACTGAACTGAATTTTAGCCCATAATGTTTTTTTTGTCTTCAAGACCTCCCCAGAGCCTTTCAATATAATTTTATTTGTATGATGTCTTTTGAACTAAGTCAGTGTATCTCTTTCCCTCCTTTTTCAGCCTGTATGCTAAGCTAAACTACCTCTTACTTAGCAGTAGCTTCATCTTGAGTAGACTAGAGTGGTATTGATCAATTAATTGAAATGATTTTGTTTCAGTGAGCTCACATATAAAATGAGAAACCTCAGGACACAGCATGACCACACTGAGGACATAAAACAGGAATAAAAATTAATTCAGCCTGTTGACATAGTTGACCAATAAAGCTGATTTGGATTCTGATTTTATTAAGCGATCAAAGCATTTAAGTTGGTCCAGATTCACCAGAACCAGCTGGCAAATTTTCCAAAATTTGACTGTTCTCCTAAATTTTATTTCTTTCTAACTGACTCCTGTTTTGTATATAAACCTGAAACTATGTAAATCAAAATTGTGACTGAGGAAGGTCAAACAAAGTAGGTAGTCAAAACATACAACTCCTGTTCCTTAAACTGTGGTTGAGGAAGACATTTAACACCCTGTATCTTCCTGTCCATGTCAGTATGATGAAAGATAACAGAGTTTGTTTGTGTGTTCGCAGGGCATGGCTTTCTCCCTGGAGGAGCGTCTCCAGCTGGGGACCCATGGCCTGCTGCCTCCCTGCTTCATCAGCCAGGACGTCCAGCTGCTCCGAGTGCTTAAGAACTATGACATGAGGAAGGATGACCTGGACAGGTGAGGCTGACTTACAAGCACAAACAGAAACCTACATTTTAATGGTATAGTATCTTTTTTATCCTTTATAAGCTTCAGATTGATACAGTTGAATTGTGCGTGGTTCTCCAGAGGACTCTCCTGCCTCTGAGGGATCTAACATCTGGAAGCCATCAAAATATAAGATGCAGATTAGTGATCAGTCTTTGGAGATACATCCATCTTCCATCAGCACATATTTTTCTGAATAAATCTCTATAGCCCTCTCTACTCTTTCCCCCCATTTCTCCCTCTCCTCCCTGTTCTTCTTTAGTGTTTTTATAACCTCTGCAGTGACCAAACTGCGTGCTTCATTAGACACTTATGACTCGTAGCTGTTAGCATGATGTAATCCATCTTTCTCATGCTAACATTTTAGTCTGATGTCTTAAATCAGCAAGATCAGGCCTCAAACTAAAGTTGTAGCCTCTCTTGCTGTTTTGAATTATACTGCAAGTTCTGAATGTTATCTGTCTGTGATGTTGCTTGTTGTTCCAGTTATAATCTCTCAGTTAGCTGTTTCATCAGCTGTCACTGCTAATGCCAAGGATGATCGAGTTGCCTGTGAGACAGAATTTAGGGTCATCAGGAGTTTGACGACTTTTTAAAAGCTGCCACATTTTTCACCATAGCAACATCACAGCATCATCATCTAAATGCAGTCATTTGATAAGCTTGTCATTGCAGTTCCCATGCCCTATCAGTATCACTCATAATCTGTCTCTGTATTTCCAGTATGTTCTACACTTTGGACTTGGGTCCCATATATTAAAGTCTGCTATTTGTCTGCCATTGCTCAAGCCGGCTGTGTTTACTTACAGTCTGCTCCCCAACTCTAAATCCTTCTTTGGTATTTACTGTTGGACGCTGTCATGTAGTTTTTATGACCATAACTCCAAACTTTCACTACTTCCAATTCTATTTTAATCAAATATGTAGACAGATATTTTTTTCCTGAAGTGGAATTTGTCATTTTTGAATGCGACAAATTATGGAAAGAGAACAGCACTGCAAGCTCATGCATTTATGAACTGAGATGATGGAGTGACCTAAGTACCTAATGTGACTTGGTCGTCAACAGAGGAAATGGATGTACAAAGGCTTTGCCAACTGAAACAGTGCAGTATATAAAATGGTACAGCTTAGGGAAAATCCCATATTCAATGTGATTGTTAGAAAGCAGTAACAAGCTTAAACTGAGCCAGCTGATCACTGATGCTGAGGTAGATTAAGAGACAGAGATAGATCATGTCCTGGCCACCTCAGCAGGCTGACTTTAAAGGAAATACTGCACACAGTCACACAGTAAGGCAGCATGGCTCCTGCTTTATAAAGCAGTGTGTACTGTAAATATTCCCGTTTCCTGGATGGAGGTTATGCTCATGCCTTTTAAGGTTAAGAATGGAGAAAGAAACCTTCCCCTAAGTTTACCAGCAGGAAATCAAACAGTTGTACACTGCAGTAATATGTTGGGATTTCATGTGGGGATTTAACAATAGTTTTGTTTGATAAGTCAGAGTGACAGTCAGGAATGAACTCATCAAAGTGTTCCTGTTAGAGTTAGCTGTGAACACTTTTTGTCTTTGGGATGGCTTTACTCTTCTCCTGAAGGGGTAACTCAGCCATTGTAGAAGATCTTGTCACAACATGCGTTCATTCTGCCTGTGAAGTCACGAAATCAGAGTTATCTGGTTGTAAACTGGGGACTTTAGGTCAAGACTTTACACCTAGGACTGCAACAATTAAACATTTTTATAATAAGTTTCATATTATTAGTGTAATCTTGTACTTAATCAGATGAGACTTTCTTAAATGACCAATGTATCATGTGGTCCAGTCAAAAAAAAAATAGAAAATGTCATTTACTATAATGGAAAGACAACAAATATTCACATTTGAGAAAGTGTTTGGTGTTTTGCAGTTAAAAAATTACTGAAACAATTAAGCAATTAATAGAATAATTCTGAAATAAGGGATAAATTAATTATTTTTCTTCTAATAAACTAATTCATATTTAGAATATTTTATGCTTTACATCACACTACAAATATTTACTCAATAAGTAAACTTAACTCCACATTAAAAAGCATACAGAAACAATTCCTGTGATAAATTACGTGTAGCAGAAGCTAATTGGTTCACCATTATGAAACCAGTACTCCTAAAGAGCAGCTGTCAGTACTGTGTATTGTACAGCTGCTGTGGTCTAACCTATCACAGAGAGGGTGTGCGTGCTTTTTATCCCCTCAACAAGAGGCACCTTGTGCTCCTGGCTTTATGGAAACTTCTCTGATTAGGAATAGAGCTCTTTCTGGCATGCACTGCTTAATTTGGGTCATATGCAAACCCCCAGTTCCTGTTCAACCTACAATCAGAACAAAGAGCTTGTGTAGGCTATCTGGGAGGCTAATTTTTATTCTGTGTATTTTTCCAATCATTCGGAACACAAGCAAAACAAATCTTGGGGGACAGACTTCTTTTCTCCTCTTTTTCTTTGTTTCTTTCTTTCTCACTTTTGGTAACCTTACTGTATTATGGAATCCATATGGACTTGATCTCATATTCAAAATCTCAACCTTTGCAACTGTCTTTTCCCTGATTTATTTCCTTTCAAATGCACAGTTTCCCCAATCTTGCCTGTTGCATCTAACTGACAATCTCACAGGATTGAACATCTGACTTCAATAAAGCTAAATACCCCAGTTCAGCAGGTACGAGTCCACAAGATGTTATAGATTAACATGCTGTGTTTTCCTCCCTGCTCCTCCCTGTCACTAGATATGTGTTTCTGATGGGGCTCCAGGACTGCAACGAGAAGCTCTTCTATCGGGTGATAACGTCAGACATTGAGAGGTTCATGCCCATCATTTACACCCCTACTGTGGGCCTGGCCTGTCAGCAGTATGGCCTGATATTTAGAAAACCAAGGTGAGACACACTGACATCACATAATCTTGAACCATAAAAAAAATTTTTTTAGATGCATATTGAAAAATAAATGCAATCTACATGAAGGTTTGTTTCAGCTTATTTGCTATAAATAGAGTGCCAAAATAAAATGTATCATACTGTTTTCTCTCACCGTTCCCACCAATCAATCCATCTCCCAACACTTAGCTATTAAGTGTTTTATTGTATTGGCGGTTTTATTGTTTTTGTTGTTGAACTTGCTATCAGCCTTCGTTTCTTTTATCGCTGCCGGTTTGGTAACAGTATTTCCCTGCTTCAGGCTGCCTTCTCTCACATAGAGTGCAGTGGAAAGAACTGGCTGGTCGCAAGTTTCCACCAATCACAGCCTGCTGGCTCGTTTATAATATTTGTCAGCTAAAGAAATACAAACAAATGTGAGTTTAGCTCGGAAGTAAACAAGGAGCCATTAGTGTAGCAGCATCCAACTTTTAAAGCCACACAATAATACTAAGTGCCTTTTTGAAAGTGTGAAAGTTCACAAAAGTCAAAAAATTGCAAAATCTTTTGTATACTTGGCTGAAGTGGAAAGTTTAGTTTCTAAATAAAAACAGTGGAAATGGACAAAGCAAATTAATCACGAAGCAGTTGACCTCAATATCTCTACTAAAAAAAAGTAGTCACATTTGTTTGGAGCTATGAGAGTACTGTTTTCTTGATTACACTAATACATAAAACACACGGTCGACATGTTCCCATCATGTTTTCTACATTATTTTTAATTGTATGTAGTGATTTGATGGTAGAGCCTCACCAATTTTTTATCTGTTCGGATCAACCTATATTTGCATAACAATGGTGGATTGAAACATACTAATTGACATTTCTTTTGCTGATTTTCTTGAAATGTAGTTAAAATTGATGCCAATCAATTACAAAGGAAATGTAGCTACTGTGTGATGTGCAATATGAAAGGATTTTTCAAACCATTTTTGCAAAGAAATATGACCAGAAGATCTTTAAGTCTAGTAAGTATTAAACTATGGGCACTGAAATGTCATTGAAGTTCTAATTATAATGGTAATAATAAATTTAAGACATTTGGTTTCTAACAAAATTTAATCCAGCATTAACAGACTGAAACCCTAATCATCCCTCACAACTCAATACCTCAAACGAGTAGTTTTTTAGACTGAAACACCTCCAGGGTAGCATGGACCACTGCTGATTATTTACAGTCCATTATGCAAACATCTCTACTTTTACTGTCAATGAATGTTTTCTGTTCAACACTTCTACCACAGTGATTGTGGCAAAACTTGGGAACTTGGAAATTGCAGCATGACATATAATTTGGGCTTCGGATTTGAGCACGAGATTGACAGGTTGAAATGTATAACAGAATTTTTTTGCTTTTTCTTCTCTTATTTTACACACAGCATCTTATTGAAATGAATGCACTGCTATTTTACCACAGGCTCCATTGAATGGACTTACAAACCTGCGGGTTTATAATATACTTATATCTATCAAATCTACAAAAGCTGCAGCAAAATGTTGAAAGATATAATGTATTGTAATGAAATCAGAAGCTCAAGGACTCTTAAAGCATATGTATGTATACGTTGTGCTGAAACTGACCATTGATGTTAAAAAGTCTGAACCAAATTTGAAGGTTGCGGTAGCCCTCCCAGCTGGAGTTTGGTCAGACTGCTCAGCTTGAGGTGAACCACTGTGAGCTGTTGAAATCAGTTCAGACTTCACCTTAAGTGGATCTGGCTCTGCTCAGAGCAGACAGACGTTCACTGGTTTCCTCTCTTTGTGTGCTATAAACACATTCTCTGTCCCCCAAACACACACCTCTGTGGTAGTATCTGTTATTCCTCAAATAGGTTAATCAGGTCCAAGTTTCTCACTGTCTGACAGCAACACTCTCTAAGCAGTTAGATTGGTATTATAAAGATATTGAGTTAGTAATGCTTTTGTTCTCAGTGCTGCATTCAGGACCACACCTTGTGTAACTTGGACCTACCTCCTGCATTCAATCTAACCAAGTGATTATAAGTGTAAAGTTTATTTTTTAATCTTATAAGACTGATAACTTGTCAGCTAACTGGCCCTAGAGCTTAATAACTGCTGTCAGCTTTTATCACTGGCAGATCTAAATGGAAACATAAAAGCCAATCCAACAAGGGTTAGCAATCAGCTTTTTACTTATAGTGATGGCTGCTTGTTAAAACTTTGAACTAAATATGGACAATTAACATGGTTTGGCGTGGTTTGCCAGGGCAAAAAAAGTGGTGACTACTCTGAAATAGTAACATAAAGGTGTGTCAGTCTCTATGTTTTTCCTGTCATACATCTGCAGAGCCAGAAATTTCCAAACACTTTATTCATTGGTGGATTCAATTACCACCACAAATGTTTTTGATTAGCTGTGGAAACCCCAGTCTTCTTAATTTTGTCCAAGCTCTTTTATTATAAATGCTTACCTTGGGTACATTTAAAATACTTGGAAACCCAAATTCTCCCATGCACATAACTTTGTTACCCAATAGTTTCCCCGTCTCTTCAGAACTATGTGGAAAATATTCATAGCATGCTTTCCTTCTTCTCACTCTGAGCTGGCTGGGGGAGTCATTTTATACACTCCCTGAATCTCACAGCGCAGCAGGACAGGATCTGCTGCCAGAGGCCTTGGGGCTGGGAGTTGGGTCTCCATGAAATAAGCATCAGGGGTATCAGTTAGCAGAATACAGCAAGGACGCAGCCCACTGTCTCCGTAAGATTTGTTTTTTGGTCAAGCTGTTTCACTAACTGTGCCTGAGAAAAGGGACCAAGCTGAGATAATGATACAAGGCCTATGAGTCACTATTTATTGCGTTTGTATATTGCCTCTGTACTTTTCGGCTTGCTTATAGCATGGCCTATGGATGGCAGTGTCCATGGGTGAGTCTGTCTCTTTAGTTCAGACTGAAATATCTCAACAACATTGCATTTGCGTTTTTCTGTAGTGCTACAATGAGATTGGCATTTTTGTTTTTGTTTTTTGTTTTTTTTTTAATTGGTGAGTTGTTTGTCATTGAGACTTTAGACTGCCATTTGTAGGTTTGAGTGATACATCTCTACACATGTCCACGGGTTGATTGCCATGAAATTTGGTACAAAAAAGGTTAACTTACTTTTCTTCTAGCGCCATCATCAGTCAGATTTCAGTATGTCCAGTGCTTTTATAACGAAACACCTGCCAAACTGTCATTCGCTGAGGTCATGTTGGCAAGCTAAGCTAAGATACTTAATGTGGTTAACATTATACAAAATAGCCTCCCATTGTGTCTAATTACGCCTCCACAGAGATGCTAACGTGGCTGTAGACTCTTTGTCTTGTTTTATTTGATCTTGAGGAATCAACTAGTGTTTCTACTTGCTGCTGGGTGTGTTCTGAATGTACACTGTTGTTCTGTTTCTATCAAGATCTCATGGACAGGACATTTCACTCACCATCGTCTATAGTAATGCCTTTAATGTATTACTTATACAACTGTACATGCATGTGTGCGTACATGACCTTTTTCCAGTTGGACCACCATAGCAGATTAGGTCTCTAATCACTGCTTCTCAGGTAAAAGGACTTTCTGTGTAGCAGCAGCAGCCTGTCCTTGTCTTGCCTGACTCTACCCACTAATCTGCCTCATGAAGACTAAACACTCCAACACAAGGCTCTGTACCAAAGGCCAAAGGTCAAGCGTCATTAAGTGTCAAAACACGGCTGATTCACTGATCTTTAGATGGTGCAGAGGTAGGAAGGAAAGCTGGAAAAAGGAACACATTCACATCATCAGGAGATTAGTGGACATGCTTACTTTTATCGGTTTGTAAGGTCATGAGCGGACACAGTGTTTTAGCAGAGAAAGTTAGTCTTTCTCCATTACACAATGTTTGTTTCTGTTTTCACCGTAAATGTGGGTTGTGTACTTTGTTTGACAGCTGAAAGTACTCAGTTGTGATAAATGATAATGTTTAGTAGCAGAAAAATGATCCCAAGTATTGCATGAAGCTAATTACGGTGACTTCAATCATTGCCAGTGTCACCTTGCCTTCCATGGTGCAGTGCTATAGGATGTCTAAATAAACCGGTAATAGGCTCTTTCAAAGTAAGGGTCTAACTCTTCAAGGAGCTCTCGAGGTAGGTGACATGAACTAATTCATCTTGCTGATGGAGACAGATGATCATTGGTAGTGGATCACTGGATTCCTGGTTAAAGGTCAAGGGTCAGGAACTCTGTTAGTACAGCAGGAGCTGCAAAGTAAGACATAGGCATTCTTAATCTCCCCAGAGACTGGGCAAGGTAAAGACCAGATGCTCTCTTTTTCTTCCACTGTTTCTTCTGTGTAAAGGCCATGGGTCTTACTGCCTTTATATAAAAAAAATAAATTGTATTCATCTATTTTAAAAAACTGAACATTACTTTTTAAAAACTGCTAATAACTTTTCATTTTTACCTTCATTAACACCTTCTAACAGCTGAAAGTCTATAACAGTGGTTCTCAAACTGTTTTCAAGTCAAGGACCTCTTGACTGACACAAATTACACTGTGGATACATATTCTTTTTTTGCTGCTCTGATTTTAGTATTACAGTAAGTGTATAGAACCCATAACAAACCCATTACAAACTTTGCTTCAAACGTTCTCCCTTAGAGACTTCGGTCCATAACAATACGTCACATTCATGGTGCACAACCCTGCAAGCGTCACAGAAAACCAGCACTGGTTGTGCTCCTTCTGTGGTTTTGGAGACTGTGGGCACAGAGTCAGGCAAGGGCTATTTTTCTAACTTTAAAGTGCGAAGAATCTAAATTATCCCATTATCAAATACTGTTGCTATGAAAACACATTAAAGCATTACTGTTGATAAATTCACATAGTAGGATAGTAATTGAAACTACATGTATGTGGAATTTTTACTGCATGTTTTCTCCTTTGCTATTCTTCTTTATGTTTTTTTTTTGTTTGCACTGATGTGTATGTGTGTGTTGCAGAAGTTCCATGTGTATTGAGATTAATTCCACAAATCTTTTACATAGCTTAAGTTCATACTTAAACAGTTTCACACAGACTGGGGTTTAAAGTGCCTTGTTCAAGTGCACCTCATGGTGCAAATGAGACTGAGGCAAGTGCTGCTCTTTGACTTTCCACTCAGTTTTATCCTGCAGGTCAGCGAGTGTTTGCAACAGCAGCAGGATGGTGTGAATAGACTCAAAATAACTGGTGTCCAAGTTAATTGTAATGAGGGAACATTTCAGCCAGTTCAACAGTGTGGCTCATTGTGTGTTTTTGGACAACAATGGAGCATTGTGCCACAGAGCAATGAGAGATGTCAAGCTTTGGATACACACTCAGTAGTTGTTGGTTTCCTAGAACAGTGGGCAGATTGAGTTAAAGTTGACAACATTCCCAGAATAGCCACTTTGTTTTTTCCAGTCTGAGGATAGCTTATTGACTGTATATTTGTTAGGTCAGGTGCAGAAAAGGTTCAAGAAGTTCACTGAAGGTGGACACCTGTAAAGCAACCCATGCAAAGGCTTAAAGACCTCAAAGAGTGCAGCCTCAAATGTGAAGTGGCTGTGTAAGTCAGTGTTTTTTGCCAAATATTATTAATGTCAACCTATTTCACCATTATTACATCACTCTATTTTTTCTGTGTATGTAAGTATCACATTGTAAAACATCTGTGTGAAGGTACAAAACAACACAGAAGTAATTTGCTTTTTGGTTCATTATGAGCTGCATTAAAGATGTACTATAATGTAACCTAAATACTGCCATGTTTAGGTCTTGTAAGGCTGTTCTTTGACTAAACCAGAGGGTGTGCTGCAGGAGGTTATAAAGGCCTAATGATAGATGCAAGCTGAAGCTGCCCTGGCCACCTCTGGAGTGGCACATGCTGGATGATGTAGATTAGGCCCTCTTCAGTTGTGATCTCACCCTGTTTTAGCCCACACACAGTGTTACAATTCAAGTGTGGGAAATACTATTTCATTTGGATTGATGAGCATCCAGGGTAAACAGAAAATAGCCCCCTGCTGGATCATTTATCCACACATGATTATTGAACCGTGATGACCTGCTTGAGACCATAAATAAGAAGCAACCACTTATTCGACATTGCTACAGTCCAGAAAGAATTTATTCCCTGATCATGACTGTTTGCACGACTCACGCAGATGTATTGTTTACTGCATTTTTTTTTACTCTTTGGTTGACCATGAGAGAAGCTCAGTATATGCCTGTGCTGAATGGGAGAAACACTGGAGGAAAAGGGAGGAGAGAAATTGTTTGGAATTACACTGACCTCATGAAGAACGTGGCAAACATTTGGGTTTAATTCAACCCTGGACTTTGAGCACTTTGTATAACAATGTAGAGCTCATGTCCGAGGAGTTTTTAGAGCCAGTGAAAGCAAAGAAACTTTAGGACACTTTAAACTGTGACTCCAGTTTTTTTGCGGTAATCCTCTTTTATAATAAATGAATGTATCAACTAACACCCAGCATTAATCCTCAGCAGTGTTACTGTTTGCTGTGTAAACATGGAAAGTAATCAAACTAATTATATGTCTTGCATAACTGTGTACTCGACGAAGACTACCTGGCTGAATTGTCTGTGAACTACAGTACCAGGAACCATTGCTTATTCAAAGTGCCTTAACTTTCCATGACTTAAACCGTTCAAGCCTGGCTAGACAGCAAGGTGGTTAGATTTGGCTATTTAGGTGAACATCCCATTTGTTCCATTGTGTATCTAAGAAACAACCATGAAATCATTGCAAAAGTATTCATTTAGCCTTTGGTTGGGGTTATGGCTGTCAGCCTAAAAGCTTGCCTGGCATTCTCTGTCACTGCCTCACCTTAGAGATGTTTGGCTTTCAGACTCTGGTTGGTCAGGATTAAATCAGAGTCCATGAACACTGTGGTTATCTGCTCCTGCTGTCATTCAGGTTCAAAGTTGAAAATTTGGGCAAATATAAGAAGTCTTGAAATATGAGCGTCCTCTCTATCATCTTGCACTTTACAACTGGATTACATTGCATAGTTAACAAAAATTACCCTACAGATGCCTTCAGGTATTACACAAGAAGAAACATTTCTTATATTTTCATCTTTGTCTCTTTTTCATCCTTCTTATTTCACTCTGACCTCTGGAGCCATTGGGTGATGTATTAAAACAAGCCTTGCTATTTCAATTCAAGTATAGAGCACAGGTCTGTTTGGTTGCTATCCCCACATCATCTCTTTCGGTCAACTCTTGCTGCCAATATTAACAATTCACCAGCCCTTAACTTACTAACCATCCATTTGAAGCTTACCTGATACTCTGTATGACTCACATTCTGGTGTCAGAGACACTGTAGTGACGCAGGTTTTAATGTGAATTTTCACAGTGCATTAAAAATAATAAAAAATACGTAATGACAAGAGTACATAGGGATATTCATACTTAAGCTTCCCATGTAGTAATAACCTGAACTAGCATGGATTTAGCTTTCATTTCCCTGCCCCCATAAACTGTAGCTGGACTATAAAACCTAGGAGTGGGAGAGGTTGGTGAGTTAAATACGATGCCTCATGGAATAACCTTATGTTTGCAAATGTTGGCCACTTCCACTACTTTGTACTTATGTGCTCTGTATGTTTTAATGATGTTATCTTTTCTCCATAATTATTGCTGCACAGGCCCAATAAATCGACCAAGAGGCTGCAAATTAAAATTAAACATAATTTCTTTATTGCACCTGTCAAAGTAAAAACGAGTGCATGCTGCTTGGGTGCCAAAACACATGTTGAAGGTGGGTTTTCAAAAGCTAGTGTAGGAGGATTGCCAGTGTTTTGTCATGCTGCTGGCCTCATTCCTGTGTGACTTGTAGCAGCCAGATGGATATGTGTCTTGCAGTACACGTGTGCAGTGCATATGCAGCATTAAATGGACAGTCACATATACTGTCAGACTTCTGGCCACAAACTGGAGATTGCCTATAATGTCAGTATCATTTTCCTTTTTAATATGCCTCCTGTCAGCCTTTGCTACACACAGACACACACTAAAAAGTGAGGAAAGTGATGTAGCTGTATGGACTATTTTCCTTAAGTTTCAAAATCACCAGCTCCCCGATGTGAAAGGCAGTGGGATTACTTTACACTTTCTGCATAAAAATTTCCAGAAAGATGAAATAAAGATTTTTAAAGGTCAAATGTGGAAACATCAGTGTTACGACTCAGATCAGTTGAATTGTACACAAAAAGCACCACCTTTATGCACGGAAAAAATGTCTTAGTAATTTGTTGAATCTAGCTTTGTTTACTCCTGAATTGAACAGAAACTCCAAACCAAAATTTCACACAGTCGCAGTCCAACCTTTCTGGCTCGTTGTAACCTACCCTCCCAAGTGTTTTCTTTCCCTTTCAAAGTAGTGTAGTGTAAACCTCCAAAACATTATGGTCTAATGGTGTGATGTAAAAATTCCGAAAAAAGCCCAACTTGAACAGATCCAAACAGCTGCCACTCCTTCCTTGCACTCAGTAATGGCCTGATGAAGCTGTTTGGACTGTGTGGACTAATGAAGAAAATGTGTCTTGACAGTTTGTGGTCAGTTACTCAAACTGATCATCTGATTTACAATAGTGCTTGTTGTTTTTCCAGGTGTGGTCTTTTGCTTTTTTTGCTTTAGTTCCAGATGCAATTTGGGTGTTTTTTGTAACAAAAAATTACTATGAGAGGATGAAGTACAGGGAGGAACATCAACTGAAGGAGTGTATCATTTCCTCGGACACCATGGTAAATGAAATTATGGGTGAACTTTGACAAATAGTCATGGAACAACATGAAGCAAACTTTAAACACTGCAGGCCAGAAAATCAGTATGATTTATTTATTTTATTATTTTGGGGGATTTTTGTTTTAAAATATTACATCACTTATAAGCTTGTCCCTAGATGGTTCTTCTGCCCACTGCATCACTAGAAAAAAACTGGAAAAATAATAAATCCTTTTAGACATATTCCTCACAGCAATACTTACCCTGAACTTAACCTAACTCAGCTTGGTTAAGGTTAGAAAACTTTTGTCTAAATTGTTGAAAAAGTACTTGTTTTAAGGAATAGTATGCCTATGTACAAAAAAGGTTTTTGGTTATTCTTTTGGGAACTGGATAAAAAGAAGGGAATTATTTTTCATATCTGTGAATAGGTATTTAGTTTAGCATGAAGACAGCCCAAATTCAACAAATTTGGCCGACGAGGACCTCCAAAGCTCATTATATAACACATTATCTTCTCTTTAATCTGCACACAAACAGAAATGGAAAAATGAACCGCTGTTTCCCTAAACTTGTTAGTCTTGATGCTAAGCTAAGCTAATTGCCTCCGGGCCCAATGTCAATTCTTAGCTGACAGAAAATATTAGTGTCTGTTTTTTATCTGTCTTATGAGGAGAAAGTGAACCTGTGTATTTCTCAAAAATCTCAGCTGCTTCTTTAATGAAGTCCTTCTTTAAACCAAACAACAAAAAAGGTTCTCTAATGTTTAACAAATAGCATTTTTGGATCTGACCCATAAACTTTCCTTAATCTTAACCAAGTTGAGCCAAACCCTGATAATCAAATGCCAGAAAACATTTTTATGTGGCATTATGTTTTACAGTTTTAGCTTAACAGACTAGCAGAAATCGAGACTGAATTTGGTCAGTCTCATGCTGACGTGGGACACTCCTCACTAAAGATAAGAGCCAAGTCAGCGGATCAACACATTTATTACATCTAACTGTGCCACTTTCATATCTGAACTTACATATGACCTCTGTGAATATGAGGCCTGCAGTAACTGACACTAATGTCTCCTAACGGATCTGCCTCTTATTTGTCAGTGTATAACTTTCCTCCCTAAAGTTAATGGATGTGGTAAGAAAGCTCTAAAAGCTATTTTTTTCTTTGGTTTGACAGCTTCATCAGCTCTCAGCTTAGTTTTGGCTGTAAAAACTATGGTTCTGTCATTCTTTCTGCCCAAGGTTAGAAACTGAAAGCTTGAAAATATTCATCTGCACCCAGGGGTAGTGTGAGTTGTAAAATTATCAAACGGCTTTCAAACCAAATATTTTTCACAAATATCATTTTATTCCATTAAATTTCAACACAGCATTTATGGTGGGGAATCAGACCAGGTCATTTCAGTTCATATGTGCAGGCAGTTTAGTCTTTCCTCTGTCTTCCCTCCCTAACAGACAAAATCAGAGATTAATACTAACAAGATAACTCACTATAACCTACTACCTTTGATTTTATTACTTTTTATTATTTGTACATAATATAGTAGTTGACCAAAAGAATCGTTTCATATTTAGTTTGATTTAGTTTAACCTCTTTTTTTTACCACAACATAAAGAAATGAAAAAAATGATTTTCTGTTCTTTAACATGTACCTGATCAACTTTTTGAGTTTAAATAATAAAGTAATACAATTTTCAAATGCCAATCCTTTATGATCCATCCAATCTAAAGGCTTTCAGTTATGAAAATATTACTGGATAAATCAAATCCTATTTTGCAATAATAATAAAGCACACAAAGGGCATGTTTGGCACAGACATATCCATAATTATATTTTGGAAATGGATTTTAAGGATTAAAAGGAAGATCTCTGAAACCATCTTCCCAGCACTCTTATTTCACCTTGTCAAGATCAAAATTTTAACTTTAATAACGTATTTGGTTGTGTAGAATAGCTGGGATAAGAGCTTCTTGATGAGGCTAGATCTTCATTTTAAGCTCATAATTTCAAAGACCGTATGTAGGGTTTCAGTGTCACTTTGCAGAAGATGTGACCATAAATAAATACAATTAGTTCTTCAGGTAAGTATCCCCTTTGATTATAATGGATGATCTCACTGTGAGATGATTGGTTTCGGTTGGGATGCAGACTGACTCTCCAGCACTCTGTCTGACCTCTGACCACTTGACAGGAACGAGATCTGACCCCAGGTGATTCTCCTTTTTGACTCTCTTTGATCTTTTTTTCATTACCAGAGACCTGACCTCTCTCCTGGAACTCTGAACATCCACTTTGATTGAGACCTCAGCATTACATCAGTGGGAGCTGCAGCTCCAGTTTCCTTAATAGAGACTTGAAAAATGTCACAGACAAAGTGGTAACATAACAGGACACGCATTCCTTTCGTATGACGTAGGGAAATTGCTGAAAGCACATTTCAAATATAAAATAAAGACTTTATTTAACAAGTGAGGAAACTTTTGTTTATGAAGCAGCTATTATTCTGAATCTTCTATTGATCATGTTATTTACAAAGAATGTAAAGAATTATCATGGAAGATAAATGCACAGTGTAGATATTTTACATCCCTGTAAGAGAGCATGAAGCCCACCACAGCAGGTAATGGAGAAAAATGAAAACTCTTTAGGTCATGAAGTCCTTGTCTCGCCTGATGTGAACCAAGACATGTAACTGTAACCTGTAGCTTTAGTCATTTTAGGAAAAAAACAGTAATGATATCCTTTTACTAATTTCCATTCAATATGATTTTATTGAGACAAGTGAATGTTTTATTGAGACCCTCCTCCCAAGAAAAACAACATCAGTTGTTTTAGCAAGTATTTAAAAATTACTCGAATCCTTTTGTTTAGATCTTCTTTATACTTCTTTATACTTCTTTATACAATATGATGAATCCTTTTTGTTATTTTAGTCTCTTACTTCTGTCATATAGAACATGCATTACTTCCTCAACTGTAGTCCATGCAGTACTGAAAATTTATAAAGCATTTCTCCACCTGTTCTGTAGTGGACACTAGCAGCTTGTCTGGCACAACCTCAGACATGCCTAAAACCAACTACACATTCCCATGTGAACATTACAGAGAACACAGTGGGCCATAACTCACTGTCATTCTTACAGTGTTTCACAATATTTCCTTTACCTGTCCTCTGTTGCCAATGATCTTTATTTCTGCTTTTCATGAAGAGAAGAGCTATTAGAATTACAGGGGATACAGAGTTATCTAGTGTATGCATTGTACAATCTGGTTCTGACAAGTGTTGCTAACACAAAGCAGCATTTTGAAATAAACATTTTAAAACTGCCACTTATGAAGTTGCTGGCTGAGATGAAACCAGTTCCATTTGAATGTGACATTCAGCCCATATGAAACGTCATTGGCATGCCTCAAATGTCAGGACGTGTGTGAAAAGGCGCATGAATGGAAAACCTGGGTGCAGAGGGCTAAAAAATTTCTCAAACAGCCAGCTGGGTTCATCAGGTCTGTGCCTCTGATTCCTTTAGCAGGATCTCAATGCTGGAATTGGCCTTTTCCTACTGTTTCTTGCACCATGAGTTATGTAAAGCTGGCTGACAGAGAAGTTGGACATCCAGTTGTCTGGACACTTCTCTTTCACTCAGACGGCAACAGAAGAAGACTGGCTTTGAAACTCACATTGTCTGGTTGCTATTTTCATCACCTGCAAGTCGGCTTGTGTCAAATATTCCATGCTTTTTTTTGTTTTAACCCAACGTGTTACTCCAAGTGAGGAATGGCTGATCAGAATTACTAAACTGCAGTCATTTTGGCCTCAAATTTTCTAGAGTTTCCCCTCTTCTCCAAGTCTGGAAACACTTCACAAGGGAAGATTAGATGTTGTGTGGAGACGCGGGCTGATTTTTCAGTGGGCTGCAGTGGAATGAGGTGGGGGTGGATTATGGTTTTCCAAGGCCAGGAACTGGAACCGTCTCTTGCTTGTGTAAAAACAGAGAGTGATTCAGGCAACATGTTGAATACTTGCAATGTGATGGAATCCTGTCAAAGTTTAAGCGTGCCACGGGGCGTGGGAGGCAGAAGAAGAAGAAGAAGAGTGCATTGTCTTTAGGGAGTCATACTTTATGGAGAAAGGAGGGATGTGAAGGGAAAGAAAAGAGACCTGGAAAGAGAATTCCTGCCCGTTATGTTTCATTTCCAAGTGATGAGAGCTGTGTGTCAAAGAAAATTTACTGGGTACAGTTGCTTCTGACATATGTTTACACAGAGACAGAGAGGGGGATTATTGGCTTGGATAGCTGTGTTTGTTGAGCTGATGCTAAATTATTCACCCACTGTCCGCACTTCTTTCTCGTTTCTATTTCTTTTTTCTTTTTGTGTTTACAAAGCACTTTTTCATTTTCCCAGAGGTGGATTGCGTATTTGGTCCCTTTGACTCTCATCTTTTCCACTGCAACAAGTTATTTTTAAAGCGGGCAGAGTTTGCCACAGCTTAGGCTGCAGCAAAAGCATGGATATTGATTTGCACTGTCACACCCTCTGCTGTCAATAAGTTTTCTTTGATACCTCTTTTAGTTGAGTCAGTTGCTTTGCTGCTTCCTCTGCTGCAGCTTGAGTGTGTCACTGGTGATGCCAACAGCGTTACTCTTCTGGCTTCATAATGATGAGTATGAACAAAACCAAAGGTACAACAGTAGTAATAAAACTGACTTGCTCTCATGTTGTGTGCACACTTATAGTAACTTGTATTTTGCGCATAAGCTGAAATTAAATTCGTCTCTTTCCATGGAAACCCATTAACTTATTAAATACCACTCAGTAAAGGAAGCAAGAAAGTTGAAACCAGCAGCCTCATTTCTTAAATATTGTGCTGTCAGTCCTTTTCTGCAGCTTGTGGTCAGATACCACATCCAGTCACAGAAATTACTCTGTCTCCTTTTGAGTGTACTGTATGTCTGTGTGAATGTGTTAGAGAGCTGGGCTGTCTCACTTGCTGCTGTGCTTTACACTCTACTCACCTGATATGATGACACACAAGGGTGGGATTATGCCTAGACCAATTACTTTTAAGTGTTTTTACCAATTAGCTATTGACTTCAATACAAATGCAAACATGTAAGCCAAACCCCACATACTGGTCTCCTGACATCATGGTTTGAGAAAAAGTCGTTTATTATTTTGTTGTGCACTCTTCACTTTATATTTAAATTTAAATTAAAGGCTCAGGTTAGTTCCATTCAGTTAAATAATTAATGAATGGCTCAGAATGAGTGTACACAACAGCAAATTTAAGTTACGTTCAAATTTAAAATGTAGTATTTTTGCAACGGCATGTAAAACCTGTAGGAGAAAACTTGGTCAATAGAGATGAGAGTGAGGAGTGACAAGAAAAACTTTTACATCCTTGGTTTTAGTAGACCAGTATTTTCTGGTGTTTCTAGTTTACTTAAATTACATTGGGTAAACACTGGAAAGATTTGGTTTGACAAAAATTAGTTTTAAATGAACATTGATAGTTCTGTCTGTATGAGTTATTCTCATTGTTTTTGTCTGTAACCAAATTTGACCAAATTATGTACTAAAGGCAGATGCTGGTTGTCTGGTTACAGTTTGCTTGAAACAAAACATCTCACAATTTCTTTTAATGAATGGATGAGATCCTCCATCACATGATTATTACAATATATTCACTGGACTCTGTCTGGTTATAGCCTTAGACTGGTATTGACTGAGACAAGACTTAAAAAATTAAAGAAAATATTTCTGTCTTTGGGAACAGTTAACAGGACAAATTCTTGCAACATGTTGCAGCACATCAAAAACTCTGTGGTTTTTTATTGTGTTTTTAACCCTTCGTCTTTGTTTATGACCATTGAACCCTGACCAAGTGATGATTAGATTAGTTTGGTTCTAATTAAATTCTAAATATTAATCTCTTTTTATTGGCGACTGCTTGTTTTTGTTCCTGGAAAGGCCAGTTGGACTTCCCAGCTTTAATAAAATGATATCTCAAATATCACAGCTGCTGGTCTTGGCAGAGAGATTCAGTGTTAATTTTGGAGTACCACTCCTGTTTGAACCTGTTTTCAAAAGCCATCGAACTCTGCAGGGGAGTCGTTATATTAAAAAGATGTGTTTCTTATTCTAACAAAAGCAGACTGGACCATACCTCCTTGATTCATGTTTCATAATTTGGTAGAAGTTGACAGATTATTTTTGGTTCAGTTTGTGTTTGCAGAATCGTTTTTTTATAATCCACAAAACTTCCTATGTAGGACTTCAGAAACCACATGATATTGCTGACATGTGCATGTGTAGCACCGCTAGAGTTCATGAGAGTAACAGGGGATTACATCTCTTAGAGAGCTAAATAAATCTCACCTATCTCTCCCTGTGGGCTACTGTTGCTGTCAAATCCCCATCTGAGAGACATGCAGCTCCACATGGCTTGCATAACCTTTCTTGTTGCATAACTGAGATACAGTGTGTTTAACAGCTCTGGTTAAATGAGAAAGTAATTAGTTTGACAGTAACACTTTCCTGGGGCCAATGACAGCTCCAGCTGGCTAATAGCTGGAACAGGTACAAAGATGGATAAACTATATGCTTCAGTGCAGTTTCTGTTGGAAATTGTAACTTCACATAACAGTCATTTCTTTCTGTCAGTCCTTAAGGATTGTATATGATGCAAGTGAAACCTAAAGATTGTAGCTTGAGTTATTGGGTTATGTTCCCCTTGGACACTCTGGCTCATTGGTGGTTTTAAGCAATGATGGCTTTCAGTCTGCTAAATGTCCCCATGTGTTATGAATTACAGTGTACAAAAAATTGCGTAGCTTTTTTATTTCCTCTATATATTTTGCATTCCTACAAGCAAATATTGCCCTTTTATTCAGAGATGGAAATACTATTAGAGTCAGTGTTCTCATTCTTGTAATGATGCTTGTATCTTTTACTGTAGATTGCACACTTAGTATTCCTGCCATGTGGTTAGTGGTTGCTGTTGTGCAACAGTTGCAGTTCAGTCAGGATTTGGCACCAAAGCTACTTGGTAAGATTTAAAAAATGGTTGTTGGTTTTACACTTTAGGATTCATTTTTGGTATTGCAAGGGTCTCCTGGGTAAAATCCCTGCCTTGTTGGGGCCATAATCCACTTCTCTGTTCCTTGAGCGATGAAACAAAGTGTTGGTCTTTTGTGACTTGGAAATGAGATGGAGTTTAATCCTGGGGGTTCATAAGGTGATCACACAAGAATTATTTTTTCATCTTTTTATCTTTTTTATTTACTGTGCAAATAGCTGTCCTAGATGTGTGTTAATGAGAACCACTTAATAACTGAGAATTTCATTTAATTTTTTTTAGTGGTCCTCAACAGTCTCCTACTGCTTTGGGAAACTGAAACAGCCCAAAATGGACATTTACAGCTTTGGCAGTTCCCATCTGGTATTGCACAGTCTTGCTGCTGTGTCCACTAGATGATGTGATATATCACAAAATAAATGCAACCTCAGGCTAAATGTTTTTAAAAGGTAACAAGCATTTTTTGTTTCATGCTTTTCGCGAAAGGAAACCAATGCAACATTATATCTACTGGTCCTTAGAAATACTTCTGGTGCCCATTATTTATTGAGTATGGAGAAAAAAAGGACAAAACCCTAGAAATCTACCTTTACCTCTTAATAATTACATTTTCTGCCTGTCAAAGTGGTGTTTCCAAGGGTTTAACAAAATCTTAGACATTTGTTTTGTAAGGGGTTCAAGTTACACACTGAAACAAAAAAAATTTGTCTTCTTCACTTAGTTGAAATTAACCAGTTTCCTCTGGGCAGCAATGGCTCCAACTGAACCCTTTAAACAAATTTAGATGATCAAGTGGAAAATTCCTCATCATAACATCTCACAGGGCCCACAGACAAACATAAAAACCTGTCTATTTTGGCAGATTTGGAGCTTAATTCGTTGGAGCAATCTCATAGTGTGTGACTGTGACCTTTAACACTATTTTCACAGTCTTTACTAAGTGATTTATGTCCACTGTGTCAGTTAAACCTTATGTGGTTTGCTAACTAAGTACATCCAGCACAGTGAAGATTATGCAGTGGGGGTTAAGAATGAAGACTGGCAGTGTTTTATGAGGACACGGGTCAACTTTCGGAGGCTGGTGTCCTCATGGGGCTCAGAGTGTTTCGGGGTCACGGTGTGGAAAGCAGCTTTTCCTCTTGCCAACCCCTGCAGCCTTCCACAGTCTCTGGGGTGTGTTTTGTGTTGGGCTGCAGGTCAGAAGTAGTGCTGTTTCAAGCCATCAGGTTGTTTTCTTTACCCTCTCTGTTCTCGCCACACTCTCTTACAAGAGGAGCCAGACATGGCAGCTTAATGCTTTGTGGCCCTCCTCTCATCTAGAAAATGAGGCGACTGCTGTTCATTGTGGTTATTTCAGCAGTAGCAGTCTGACAAACACACACACAATTCATTTTTATCAATTCTAGCATAAGCATCAACATGAGAAGAAATATGTGATTTCAAGCTGGAGGTTCTTGTATGCCCATACTTAATTGCTTTAAGGCATACTTAAAAGTTTATAAAGTAGCTCAGAGACTATGAAATCAAAAAAAAAAAGATTTGAAGAAAAAACACTTGTTACTAAGCAGACAGAGAAGTCAAAAAAGTTAACCAAAGGTAGTAAATAAACTGTTTAAAAGTAATAAATCGGCAGTTCAAACAGTTAGCTAAAGTTATTATTAAATAGTAAGCAAAAGTCATCAACAAAAGTAGTTAACTAAAAGTAGCCTAATGAATTAACAGTTAGCTAAATGCAACAGATTACAGTTTAAATTGTTAGCAAAAAGTATTTTTAACTGATAAAATTCTTAGCTAGAAGTAAGGTAAAAAGTTAAGGTAGCTGAAATACAGCTAAAAGTAAACAATAGTAAGCTTAAAGTAATGGACAAACAGTACAAACTAAATAGATAAAAGATTACATGACTTAAAATAATTAATAAATGGTTAAAATAATTTGAAATAAGTGGACAAGTAGTCAAGATATACCTCTAAAAAGCGTAAGCAGTTCACATTGTAACATGGATTAATGAACAAACAATATGACTGTTTAGGTAAAAGTAATGGATACAACAGATAGTCAGGCTAAAAATTGGACATTTTGCACAGAACAAAAAGTAGCCTTGTGGTTTTGGCACTGTCCATACTTGCTCATCTAACAGGGCCATGGGTGCACTTAAAGAGGTTTTGAACCATATGGTGTTTGCTCTGTTATCTTACAACAACTGGTTAATTATAAAGGGCAGGATTTTCCTTTAACCCTCAATGCAAGTCTTAACCTTATGCTAACAGTAACCCCACAAAGGCCAAAATGACTTCATGTCGCTGCAGTGTTCTCACACCATATGTGTAAAATATATATATGTATCCTTTTTCTTTGTATTATTTGCCTCTTCCTCTAACTTAAACACACACACACAAACACACACACACACACACAAAACACAAGCATACACACCTGGCTTAGCAATCACTGGATTGTGCACAAAAGCCTTATATCATAAACATTACCATAACAGCAGCTGTTTACTGCCAGTGATCCATCCCATCATATAAAAATCATCATTATCTTAACAAACAATGATGTTGGATGCAAAAAGCATGACTCCTGACATCATAAAATACTGCACATTAGCTCTTTAGTGATGTGGTTGTGATTTTATAGAGGAGTTAGTTTGTGTCTTTATTGTTGTTTTTGTTGTCTGTTAAAAGGTGCTACTTCTGGCACTCCTGCTGCTCTACTTCATTGTATTTGTCAGGGTCAAAGGTCACGAGGTCAACAGCTCATCTGAAAAGGCACAGTGCCAGAAAATGAGAATTGGAGAAGGAAAGGAACAATGGCAAGTGGAACCTGAATTGTTTTTGGTAACATTCAGGTCAACAGAGGTTAGGCATTACTTCCAATCTGCCTGTCGGCTTTGATTCATCTCAAAAAGATGTTTTCTAACAATCAAAATTTGAGGTCAGTCTTTCAGCCCCAGTTGTCGCTCTTTCACAAAAATCCCTCATATTTCTGTTGTTGGCAACAGCTCATGTTCCTGTGGCTTCAGGTAAACACACACAGCAGGTTTCACTTCCTTCCCTCTGTGTGCAGCTGTGCAGACATCTTAGACTCTGAAATGAACTACCCATGGTGCATTTCAAGCAGCACATATACATTTTCATGCACAGATGTAAAGATGTGCAGATGTACACAGATGTGCGTCATTATTTGGCCTGAAAGAGTTGAAAGGTGTTTAAAATAACAGATGCCAGATCAAGTCTTGTGGCCTAGTGACCTCTCATGTGACCCATGAGGCTCTCTGCAAAGGCAGAAACGTGTGTCTCTTAAGAGCTACACCACAGTCAATCTCTTTAAATCAGTCATGCTGTCTCTTTCTCTCTCCTCCATCTCTTCTCCCATTTTCTTTTCTATTCTTCTGTTAAATGGCCGCAATTTATATTTTTTGAAGTCTGAAATCTGATGATTATTCAATTAACTTTTGAGTGGAATGTCCTAAAAGGGCGAAAAATATTCATCCAAGACCAAGAGTCTTGTCTAGTCTCAAACAAAAAGTTATTTAGTTTACAAATATCAGATATGTGAATATATAACAAAGAAAAAACAGCAAATGCAGACACTAGATGCTAAAATCAGAGAATGTATAAACCCCCTTTTCAGCACTTGTTTTTTGTTTATTTATTTTCATTACTGCAAGAAGTTCTATTCCCAATATGAAATACTGGCCATAGAACTACTTGCAGAAGGAACAAGATCTAAAGGTTAATAGAAAAAATTTTAAAAAGTGTGTGACATAACTCTCGCTATACCTGTCTTGAAGATAATGCAGCCAGGTTCAAGTGGTAGTTTCATTTTCATGTAGTAAATAGTGCAGCCATGGTCAAGAGCTGTTCAAGCTCGAACCATAAACATGCTGTAGTACATTTAAACAACTTCCAAACAATACCAGCAGTGTAACAGTTCAGCCTGACTGATCAGAGATCAGAAAGGACACAGTGTTTACCTTTGAAGAGCAAACATGCTGCTAAGGGGCCACTGATGTTGCTTTCAATGTGTGAGCTCTTCTAGTATTTAACTGGAGTCATGTGGTCACATAGCACTGACCAGCTGCCCATCAGCTACACACAGACACCTCAGCTATTAATATCTGTATGTGCTAGGGAGTAATTTAGCACCAATTTAAGTAATTTTGAAGCTATAGAGTGTTGATATGTTCTCCAAATTTTTTCTGTATCGAGATCCAGTAGTTGCACTTGTCATGTAGAGGTGTATTTAGAGTTAGTGCTTACTCTGTATGTGGGGTTTATCTGCAACAATTTAAACATGAAGTTCTTTTTAACAATTTTTAAAAAAATTTATTGTACCCAAATGATTCAGCGAACCCACTTCAGTTAGTGAATTTTGGCTCATGTCTCTCTCAAGGTTAATTGTAATATCTTGGGTAATTCCTTAATTTTTCTTTTGCTTATTAGAAGATCTGTGTCTTATCTCATCCCAGCCTCCTCAAGTCTGCGTGTAGACGTGTCAATGGGCAAGATAATGAACTCCAAATGCTCAAATGACTCAACATTAACATGCAGTGTATAGCACTTTTAGTTGTTAATAGAAGAAAAGCACCAAAATTGTACTTTTTCCAACTCCTGTCAAACCAAGTGCCCCCAGAAAACTTAGACATCAGCTGTACCTTTAATAGCCAATGATAGCATGTGGACAAGTGAAAACCAAGGTGGCAAACATGGTAAACATTACCTGCTCAACATTAGCATGTTAGATATGTCATTGTAAAATTTTAGCATGGTGATGTTAGCATTTAGCCTAAAGAACTACATTCAGCACAGTCTCAAGGGCATGTTAGCATGGCTGAAGACTTTTTTCCCCTCCTGTGTTAAGTGGAAACCGATGCTGACAGTGTACCCTCCACACCTCTGACTTATCAAAGCATTTTTATTTGACACTTTTATGTCTTAGTCTTTTTCTCACTTTATTCTCACTTTTAACAATGTGTTTTACTGTTTCTGGTTGACATTTCTCCACTATTTTCTTCCACAAGCAATGACCTGTGATGGGTTTTTTTCTTTATGAGCAAGTTTTTACAAATAGTCATGTTTTTGCTGTGACTGGCACATGGAGGAGTTGTTGCTCCCATACTTTGACCAGATGAGTGTGTTGGGTAGGAAAGACGCTGCAGATGGACCCCACGCATAGAGATGATCTCTTTATCCTGGGATTGTCCCGGAGGGAAGGATGTTGATGCCAAGGAGCAAGTAAAGGAAAGAGGGAGGGTTGGTAAGAGGGGGTAATACTAAGATGAATGAATATTTAGGGGGCCTCAAGGGTCCAAAGCAAACATTCAGTAAAGGCCCTGGGCTCTAGGCTCAGCATCAAAATCCCAGGTGCCATCAGTATTCAATAAAGTCTTGGTCAGAAGAAATAAAGACAGAAAAGAAATGGTGGCTCAACTTCAAACAGTCCCTGAGTTAGAGCTGAAAGATGTTTTTTCTTCAAATCCTAAATAAGAAGTTTTTTTAGGTTTAAGGTGATCATGGGGTCCTTGAGTACTTGTGTTGCCACTGTTCTTTCCAAGATTGTTTTAGTGACATATTTCTTCTCTCGAGACTGACATAGAGGTAGGTGTGTGAGAGAAATTGACAAGAATACCGTGTGAGGGCTTTTGACCCTGTAAAAAGTGTTGTCTTATTCTTCTGCTAATGTAAGTTCTTCTATTTGTTCTGTATTGCAGGGGGCTGTTCATCACTATCCATGACCGTGGCCACATAGCTACGCTGCTCCAGAATTGGCCTGAGAAGGACATCAGGGTAAATGATCATATCATCTCTACAATGACATGAACTTGTATTTTCTAATATTCATGTTGTATTCAAACCTTTGGAACTATTGGGAACTGATCTGTAGGACTGCATCATTTAAGCAGGATATAACAATGTGTGCATAAATGTAAAGGCTCAGTATACCTGACTGGCTGACTGGTCAACACAAAATATGTGATAAGGACAAAGATGATAAGGTATTCCATTTGCCTTTTTCATTGTCAGCAAATTCCATGAAAGGCCAAAACCAGCAATGAGGTTTTGTGTGTTTCCAGTGTCACATTATCTTTTTCCTCTGCCATAAAGCTCAACAGTTGTCCAAAAACACATAATAAAAGAGAGACACCCTTGCACAGGGTGACTTATTTCTTCTCAAAACTGTAGTTCCCAGTTGTCTAAGAAAAATTTTTCTCACAAAATTGCCAACCGCTGCTAAGTGGGTGGTATTGTTCCCATCTTGTGAGTGTGTTTGTGTGCTTATGTCTCATCATTGCAAAATAAGGTCCTACAGACCCTAACCCCTAACAACAGAAGCCTTTAGAGTTTGTCAGGCGATTTTATGTCTCTCAACAAAGAGACTTATGCATGAATGAGCAAGATGCAGTCATAAAGCTGCACAGGTATGTAATTCAAAATGAGATCAAGGAAGGTGGTTGTGGTACGACTCATGAGTGCTGAATTAATGTGTAATAATGTAGTAATTACTACTGATTACTCAGAAGTCAGTATGTCAGCATGTGTACGGTTGTGATCTCATTCCAAAAAGGTCTCTAGTGCATTTTGTTCTTATCATGGGATTTGCTGACGATTCTAAAGTCTAGATAATGATGATAAGGCTTGTAGGATGGTAAGGATGGTGTGTACACAACACATCCAGCAACAACACACGTGGCTATGATGTGGAAAAGGAATAGATTATCTCTGTGGAGTTACACTCCCAGGAGACATTATCCAAACAAGTTTCCCAACTTTTGGATAAACTATCTTGAGGGAAAGCAGTACACAACACTTATCATACTGCAGCAGTGAGAAAATGAGAACTTGATATGATCCTAGAATACATACAGTGACATAAAAAATCTGCAATGCTGATGCATTTTGCCCTAATATGTTAGAAAATATTATTATTTTAAAGTTACAAAAAGAGTGTTTTAACTAATTTCGACTTTGTAAACTGAAGAAAGTGTGCTGTCGATCTGACTCTTAACACCATTTAGCACTTGAAGAATGCACGGTTTCCATTGTAAATTACAAATTAATATTGCTGCCATTGGGTTAAAGTTCCCCTCTGATATATGACACAAAGCAAATACTTTAGAAATTCATCTAAAGCTAGGCTGTTATAAAAACAGTGAGAGCACTAAACGCAGTGATCTGTTTGGGAGGTGGAACGGTTTGGAACTGAACTTGCTGTTTTGGCAAATTTGCAAAAGCCTGAAATATTCCTTTATTTCTTCTTTAAAGAACAACTATGTGCAAGTCATAATCCAGTCATATTTAGGATGACGAAACCTATTTGACATTCCTAACATGCCAAATATACCTGCGGCCTCGGCCACCTGTTCACAGCTGTCAACAGCAGGGCATTTACTTAAGCCCTGTCATGCCACCTCTCATTGTCAGGGTGGTCTTATCATTAACTCACCTAATATGGCATCCTTATAACATTTTCATAGAGAGAGAGAGCAATCAGGAGCCGAGGTAGTCATCCAGTGATAAGCCTTGGCTGCCTGTCTGTCGCCAATTAAGGAGTGATAGTTGGAGGGGAAAAGGCTGCAAATGGTATTAAGTACAGCCATTATAAATTTTAAACATTGTAACGGGAAAGCTAATGACACTCTTTAAAACTGTCAGATCGAGGGAGGAACGAGGCTGTAAAGCGGTTGTGCCAGCATTGTCTGCGTCACACCATTGGTGGGAAAAGAAAAATAGTCAGGATTAGGAACATTTCAAATAAAACACTTCAGCAGAACACAATTGATTTGTTTCATGCTGTGGTATCAACCCATAGGAATGCATTTTTTGCTTAATGAGTGACTAGTGAATGGAAAGCCAGAAGTGTGTTGGAGGACCTGGCCAACACTAAGGGAAAAAAAAAAATAAAATGTTTCTGCTGGATTGTCATCAAATTGTGTATAAGTGAAGCATAAAATCTAATTTAAAAATATCCTACATGTAGAAGAAATTTACTCAAATTCAAATTGATAAGGTGGTGGCAACTGTAATTTGTAGCTGAGCTCTGTGTTGGTTAACAGGCTGTTTGTGTGACTGATGGAGAGAGGATCCTGGGGCTGGGAGATCTGGGCTGCAACGGTATGGGCATCCCAGTGGGCAAGCTAGCCCTCTACACAGCCTGTGGAGGTATGCCGCCGCAGCAGTGCCTGCCTGTCATGCTGGATGTGGGCACAGACAATGAGGTAAGAGCTGAGGTCTTAATATAGGCAGGATTTAAACATCTATAAGCAAGTTGTTATATTTTTTCATTGCTGTGCATTAAGCAGAGGTGGAAGTCAACATTTATTTGTGTACTTTATAATACAATATAATTTTCCCTCAACTACATGTACTTTACAGGAGTGTTTTCACTTTGAGAAACTTTGTACTCTAGTACTTCACTGCTTTTAAAGAAAAGTACTGCATATTTTGTTCCCCCACATTTTCTCAAAAGTCATTGGTGCTCTTACATAGAGACATTACAAACCACAGGTATTACACATGGCAGATATGATCTGCCTTTTATGATTTGTTACAGAATAAACAACCCAACAATATGTTAAGTAGATAAAAATTAGCTTTTGTGATAAGAGACTACAGTGATGCTAACAACCTTTACAGTTTAAGAACACAATACTAACATACTAAGAATGTGTCATGTATACAGTACTCAATATCTTTGTTTTTCAATTTAGCATGCTAACATTGGCCAGTCATCACTGAGTACAAACGGAGCAAAAAAAGTGTAAAGAGTTCATAAATGAACTCCAGAGCTGCTGATAGGTTTGATACTTTTTCACAGAACCAGGCAAGGTGTTCTGCCCTGTTTCTTGTCATTATGCTAAGCTAGGCTAACTAACTCCCTTTTAACATGAGAGTAGTATCTGTCTTCTCTCACTTTACAGGACTAAACTCGTAGCACTAAACACAGCGTGTTTCATAACCTCGTTCCTTCTGGCAGGGGGACTGCCAATGGAAACTAACCTTTTGGCTACAACTGGGTGCATTTCCACTTTTTAAAATCTTCATTAATGTACATTGTGCCTCTTAAACAAATAAATGTAAACTAAACTAAACAGTTGGCAAATAAGTAAACAAACATAACTTTCAAATGTTGAACTACTGTCAAACTAAGTATTATTTACAGCTTGCCTTCAAATGTGGTAGAACTAATTAAACTCACTCAAAGGATCTGATTTTAGAAACAATGGCAGGTTAGTAAATCAGAAAAGTACTAACTTATAATCATATAAGTGCACATGCTCAGGAAAAAAACAAATCTGCTTTACTTTCTGTCACACTTTCTACACAGAGGCCAGAGATGAAGGTCAGAGCAGCTGGGCTGCAAGTGCCTTACACCACTCAAGACAGATTACATTAAATTAAATGAAACTCTAATCATCCCTTTGGGTAAATTATGTCATAACAGCCCCAAGTAGTAATGACTGAATATGTTTTGTCTTCCTGCTCACCCCTAAACTCCATTGCCCAAGACCCTTAAACTCAAAATACTGCTCCAACAAGTTAACATGCCGTGAGTTCATGATTAAGTGTGCCAGCAGGGAAATGCTCTTATCCACTTTCGCCAGATAGACCTCGTCTTAGAAATGAGTCGAGAAAAAGAAAACAAATCTTACTCTTTACAACCAGGAAATACCCTTTACATAAGTGAGGTAAGCAGCTCCATTGATGGATGCCAGCTGGGAAAGCACCTCTCCACTCTGCCAGTCTGTGCATGTAGCAGCCAACAGAGCTGGAGTTACACACCTATGGTCCCTGATCTCAACAACACCATCTCCCAAAAATTATTCAAACTCTGGGCAGGGCGGCTCTTGTGTCTGTAGCCTTTTACAGATTGAGTCTAGTCTGTGTTCACTTCTATATATACACATCTCTCAGTCTTGGCCAAGGGCGTAGCAGCCTTAGATGTCCCACACAGCTGAGCGCAGTCAGGCAGAGGCTGTCCTTCATTTTCCAACACAGTCTTCACATGACTCAGCCCCTTAAGTTCACTTTCAACCCACGCAAATGTCTCCAGTGGATTAAGGATGAGAGATGATGCTGAGTATAGGTGGGCTTTTAAATTGGATTAAGCAAGAAATGTGAGCAGCAAGAACAGTGAGGTCAACTAAGACTGAAGAGAAACCAAGAAAGAAAGAACACACTGATATGATGCAGGTAACAGCATCATTGATGGCCTGAAGTCAACACACACTTAGTCAAAGTTCTCACAGCAGAAATCCCCTTGCATTTTGACAACAGAAACACTGCAGTCCTCCCAGAACACCAATAAAAGATACTACATTGCTACATTAGTCTTCGTGCCATTGGAACAGGATTAAGAGAGCAAAATCTGTTTCATTCTGCAAAATCCTCCACCTCAGTTTTTTATCTTTATAGGCCTAAACTATGTACTGCAGCTCTACCTTTTGACCTCTTCCTGCACTGGCATCTCCTAGCATTCAAAGTTTCCACATTCAGTTTCCTACTCTGTGCAAATGGCTCTGGTTTAGGGTGATAATACAATCTGCAGATTAGATTACTGGGTGTGCTGCACCTGTTTTAGACATTTATTGCCATCACAGCACAACTTAAAAAAGCTGTTTCAGAGACTTTGATCCATACTTGTCTCAATACCTCTTATGGGAGAAACATTGTAATGTGTGATAGGCATGTGTGTGTCAGTGAGCATGGATGCAGAGCTCATGGATGATCAGTGTGTTGCATTTGAAGTAGCTTTGTTGGATCGTAACCGTGTCAAAAGAGTAAAGATGTTTTAGAAACAGCGCAGCACACATAAATTAATTGTCTTTCCATAAGTTGGATGAAAGACATGCACTCTCATTTGTTTCAAATGTGGAACCTACTTCTGTCTGAGGTTTCAAAATTACAGTTCTTAGCACCTCTAAAGCTCATTAATAATCACATTGAAAATTGTTTTTTAATCTTTTAATTTTTTTCTGTTTTTTAATAAAACAGAAATGGAAAGAGTGATATTTTGTGGTTTCAGAGAAAGTTTCAAACTTCTGGGCAAATTTGACTGTAAGCACATACACATACATAGCATTGCTGCTAATTCGATTTATGAAATGACTATAAAAGATATTTTACTGTAGCCTGCATAGTCATGGCCAACTTTTTTAGGTTTCTATTATTCTGAAGAGATGACAGGCTAAATGAGTTGTAATTGGATAAATGGACTGTGTGTATGTGTGTGTATGTGTTTGGTGTGTGATTGTGTGTATGCGTGTGCGCATGTGTGTGTATGGCTCTTCTGGACAGACTTCATATGTGTGGCTTGCTAGCTTGCTGCCCCTCGCCTCACTCTGCAGCCCCGACTGTGAATGCATGATGGGAGCAGATGGAGGTGGGAGACTATGAGGTAGTGGTAGCTCTAGCTAATTATTAAAATGACTGTTATTATAGGATTATTTTGTCCTTGAGTTGATAAGGGGGTAGAGAAAGGAAAGCAGACTTCCAAACAGTTAGGCAGGCAGACCACAGACCCCTTTCTTTAAACAAATAGTTCAACATTTTTGGGATTACACCTATTAGCGTTCTTGCTAGGAGTTTGATGAGAAGATTGATAGCCGTCTCATGTTTGTATGCTAAACATGAGGTTATGACTACCAGTTGGTTAGCAAGCATAGCTTAAGACTGGAATCAGATGAAAACGGCTTGTCTGGCTCTGTTCAAAGGTAAAAAAATACACCAAGTAGCATCTCTAAGGCTCACTAACTACAAACATCCGTAACTACATCTAAATGTTGTTGAATGTTGTTTCCTGTCTCTTGCTAAGCTAAGCTAACCAGCTGCTTGCCAGACTATCTTCTAACTTTCAGCATGCAGACAGTGGTGTTAATCTCTAACTCTCCATAAAGAGATTTAGCACATTTCCCAAATGAATTCTTACTTTAATCTTTTATCAGATCGCAAGGAGGCTTAGTGCCTTTAAAATGTCTGTTTAGCTACTGCGTAGTTGTTATTTTTTCTGTAGAGGAATGTGGAGGCTGTTTTATATTGCATGAGAAACGGCAAAAAGGCTCACTACCTGGACAGCTCTTATCTCTTTTTCTCATTCGGTACACCCAAGACATACAGCCATATCTGCAGAGAGTTTTTTCTACACCATTCTGTTATCTTTCTCGGGGCCTGATGTCACCTGGAATAAGCTCAACATACACACTGAAATGAGAGTTAGTGATATCATCCTGAACAATATGCTGTTTGTGCTCCTGTACTGGGTGGGCTTTTACATGGCTAATTCTTGGTGTACTTTACCTCAAACAGGTCCAAGCTATTCTTTATTTTTGTCTATGCTCCACCATTGAAATATATTTTTACAAATGCTGCAGTCACATTTTTAACCCTGAAAGTCATATGTTTTCCAAAATCTCTAATCCAGCAAAAAAAAACAGTCAAATATAATTTTATTATTAGTCTAACAGTTATTAGTTTGGAAACAGTTACAACAGAGAAAATGGAGCTTCTGTTTCTCTAGCAAGAATGAACTGTAAAGCTATACACGAGGACTAATCCCTTCTGAGAGAAAAGGGGCTGTACAACACAAAGGACAGCTTAGCCAATCAACGGTGGATAATCTAGGACAGAAAGACAACTCATGTCAACAGTTCAGCACAGTGTCAGCGAGGTCAGCCCTCTTGAAACTCAATCAGGACCATCCCAGTCACTCATAATGAAGCTCCTTTTGTCTTGTAAAGGCAGTTTTGTCACAGTGTGTAAATTGGATAATAGAACAAAAGCTAACGATCATACAGTATAACTGAGGAAAAGGACTGGCTGCAAGTAAAACTCCACTGCAGAGGTTAACAAGTCTAAGATAGCTATTTTTATTCTTTCTCCTTGCATGCTATTGCATCATCTTGTGAAATGACCACCAAAAGCTCTCTGATATCAATCCACTTCTCCACATTTTCTCTCATGAAATGTTTTGCTTGTTTTGGTTACAGCTGAACTCGGCCACCTCCAGCCTATTACTGCCCATTAAAAGCTCGCCAGGAAATGAGTTGTCAACTTCAAATAAATATTGCCTTAAATAAACTTCTTGCGCTGTTCTTGGACATGGCAACTTTTTGACCCTGCCATGAAAAGGTGGCCGCTGCCTCCTCCAGGCCGAGCTCATCTTAGTGGCACCCTCTAATTATCCATCTCTAAAAGTAAAGGTCGCCTGTCCCATTGAGGCATGAGAGTGCTCCAGATACAGTTTCTTCCCCTTTGGAATTTAAATTCCCTTAAAGTCAGAGTTTAAATAGTGTAGCACATTCAAATTAGCTGATCTTCAAAACTTTCTCTCAGACACAGAAATGTTATGTTTGGCAGGTGCAGCATGTAAAACAACTGATGAAATATGTGCCAGTAACACAAAGCAAAGTCTGTAAGCAATCTATCACTGCTGGGTGCCATTTACTTCCACCTAATTCCTCCCACACTCTCTCTTTTTCATTCCCTGTGTGTGTCTCACATACATGGCCTCACATTAACCTCTTCTCTTCATTCCCTCATTTCCTGCTGTTTCCAAACTGTTTGATGGCATGTACTATTAGAGAGACATTCATGGTCCACAGAGGATGAATCCCTACTACTTTAGTGATCCTCTGACTAATCCTTTAGCTTCACTATAAGGCTGACTAGATACTGACACCGCTCATCTGACATCCTCTCTTGCCATGAAATTTACATATACATACAGATACATTGATGTCCTCCTCAAAATTATATCAGTAACTTTAAATGTGTCCCACACTTTGGTTTGTGACCAAATGCCTAAAAAACAATGTATATGTTGGTATGTTAATACACTACACCACAATGATTAATAAGATTATATTCCTATCATAAGCATGCAAACATTTTCATTGTTAGCATGTTAGCCTGCTTACTTAAAAACACTATGATACTTAATACAGCATCAGACAGTTTTGAGTGTGGCTGTAGTCTGTAAAATAGTTACATTTGCACAGAAGGATGAAACTTTATCATACAGGAGACACAGTAACTCATTCGTTCAATGTAATAATCATCTCTCACCTAAAACCATATGCAGTCAATATATATTACAATGAAAAGACAACATTTGCAGAGTTCAGATTTGCTGTGAATATATCTGCAGACTGTGTGTGAAGTGATTTGATGGGGGGATGTTTCTCAGCGCTGTAGGATCCCTCACATGGCTCACATTATAGCAGAGGTCTAAGGTCTACAGAGACACAGGTGTGTGTATGTGTGAGAATGTGTTCATGTACAGTATATATCTCTCCTCTCTCTTTAATTTTCACATCCAGCAAATGTCAGGACTGGACAAAAATCACACACAGACCCTGTAGTCTCAACATTCCCTGAGTTCCTTTGATATGCCTGGTACAAAGGGGTTTGCACTTTCTATGAACCTGCAGGAGACAAAAAACACACACCACCACATATTTTTATTTTTAATTAGACATTGCAGTACAAAGTGTGAGAAGCCTCCGATGATTGAGACATTTTTTAAATAAATAATTTGTGTGTTTGAAAGACAAATGGGTAAAGTCAGTTTATCAGACTGCATAAAGTCTGATAAACTGCCTCAAATGATGTCACTTGAGTCCACAGCAGTTGGAAATGAAGACTTCAAGATTGAAATTAAAAGTAAAAATCTCAGTGTGAAGTTATAAGTGAGCAGATCTCTGTAGCCAATCTCTCATCCCTGCTTCAGGCTAATATTTCTTAAGTACATTAGTCACTAGCATAACACACTGTCCCCTGTTAGTGGTTGCTGTGCATTGTGGGTAACCACAAAAAGCACCAGCTTTTTAAAAGGAAGAAAAATGCAGTGCAATAAAAATGCGCAAATCTTTTTTTTTAAATTAGTTTTTTTTCCTTTTTTCCCATAATGATTCATAAATGATAAACAACAGCTGTGTTGTAGAAATGAAAGGCTAGGTCAGTGAAGCAGGCTACTCTTTTGAACAATTATTTTCGTAGGTATGTGAATTTACTTACTGGCACAGTCAGCCGAGAGCAGCATTAATGACTAAATGTTATTTAAGGGGATCATTAAAAACAAAATTGCCTCTCCTTTCAGTTTGTTTCCCCTTCAGTCTTCTTCATAGTGTAATATTCTGTCCTTTGCCTCCATGTGTTTTGTGTTTTTTGCAGGCACTGCTTAAGGACCCTCTCTACATTGGGCTAAGACATAAAAGAATACGAGGCCAGGCCTATGATGACCTGCTGGATGAATTTATGAAGGCCGTGTCAGACAGGTATGATCTTATTGCCTTAAATTCATCATTTGCCCACTCCCTTCATGCTGTCTGTTATTGTCATTTTAATTCAGTCTGCAGATGGTGCTGTTAAAGGAAGTATGTTAAGCAGTTTAGCATAGCCAGTGCATGCTGTGTGATGTAGTCAAATCCTGTGGGATTTGTGGTTCTGGAACTTCTGTCACACAAGATTCTGTTTCGCTTTCTTTAAAATTCCTAAGTTTTGGTTACTAAGCAATGTTAATCAAAACTCTGCTCTCTGGCTGTATGGCAGTGTAAGGTTATTGAAAATTATCAGAGAGCCTTGGTTACCATTTGTGCTATTGATTTTAGTGGCCAGATTCCCTCCAGGCAAATAGCTGAGCAAACCAGCAATTCAGAAGACAGCTGACCTTTCAGTAACTAAGCTAACACTTGCATGCTTTTTGCTCTTGGCAGTACCTAATGATTTATTTTGAAACTGTACACATTAATTCAACTTGCTTATTGTCCAAAGAATGATGATCAACCGATGTAGCTTGCAATATTTAATCACAAAAGTTATTGTTTGCACCTGCTTCATGCACTTTACTGTGCAGCATGATCAGTCTCGGAAGTTTTGTGTGATTGAGCTTGTGCTAACAGACACAGTAGAAGATCTCTGTTTTTTAAAGTACCTGTGTTTTATCTTTGTTGATTTCAGTCCAGGGAACGTAGCTAGCCAAATCTTTCCCGAGCAAAGGCTTGTAATGTCATTTTAACTTGCAAGCTCTGTTATTCACCACTGAAACACAGTTACAGGTTAGCTTTGGACTGTTTAAGCAAGGCATTAGTTTTCCATATTTTCAGTCATTTGGTTTCACACATCGATCTTATCATTTTCTGCGTATCTGAGATGAAATTAGGTGAGTCATGCTGCTACCCTTTGGGGTAGCATAACTTTTGTATATTTTTGACTTACTGACATGTCTTTTTAACCTTGTGACACTCTGTACCATGGAGCCATGGCAGTCACTCACATACACAGACATGAGCCCGATTGAGACTCATTCTAACCCAGAGAGACCAAAGTCCAGAGGCAGAGTCCTGGGTCTGGGCCCCCTCCAGCTGGCAACAAGAAGCTATGACTCTAATAACTAGGTGGCTACTCAACTAAAGGGAACAGCAGAGCTTTTTTCCTTAAAGGAGCCAGATTGGTGGAAAATGAGTAATTATGGGCTCAGAGATCGAATGAATGATTACAGCTCTGCAGTCTTTTAAAGTAATATTCATGTTTAGATTTCTAAGAAAGCAATGATAAATATAGCGCGGATTGACTCATCATCAATAAACTGCAAAGCTCCAAGAGGACTTTTTAATCCATCATTAAAAAAAAAAAAAAATTCTTCACCGAAGGATGATTAGTAATGCAACTAAATATTTGACTCCGGGGCAGCCTTCCTTTATCTAGCTCTGCTGCTCCCTTTCCTATTGTCTTGAGACAGAATCTCTTAATCTCATTGCTCCTGCACACACCCACAAGACTTAAAAAAGGATGAGCCAAGGCTTAGCAAAGGTTATTTTTTAAGTTTGAACTCAGCATGTTCTGTCAGGATACTCACGTTTTTGTCACATTATATTACACTTTACTTCTGATGTGCTATAGAAATGTATGAAGATCAAAGTGGAGAGGTGTGCTGAAATGAAAACTTCACAGTAATAGTTATTAACAGAGAAAGTTTTGATCCCACAGCAGGATCACATTAGGTTTCTTTTGTTCTAAATGCTTTTCTATCTGTATCTAATATGGCAGAGTGGCAGTAGGGCATGCAGTTCTAAGTAAAGTCTGCCTGATGTTGTATTTTTAGGGCAAGTATTATTGTCTTAAGAGGAGCATTTTAAGAAAGTTTAATAACAAAACATTACTTGATATTCATCATGCAGTTCCAACAGCCTGCTTGTGTGCCATTAACTTAGCACACTTAGCATTTTCAGTGTTTCCATTAACGTACACAACATGCAGTTTTAAGTGTGTAGTCATACTGAACTTATCTAACTCTTGGCAATATCCTGAATTAACATACTTCCCAAAACACCAAACTCTTTCTTTAAAACCAAAGCGCTTAAAGTACTTGTTGACTTTCAGAAGATACATTTCTTTCCCAGCACTTTTTTTTGTCAGTTGGATCTTGTTTTTTTCATCATGATGTCAGAATCATTAATAGCAGAAATGATTGTACAATATTTGACTGAAAAGGCTCTGGGGTTTACTTGGTGCAACACTGAGCATGCAAAGACAAGAATGCCTTCACTCTTTGTAAGTCTTGGCTCTGAGAGGCAGAGGAACAGAGAGACCAATGGATGGATAGATGGATGGATGAAAGCAGCAACAGAGGAGAAAGAATGCAGAATGCGTCTTTGTCTTTAAAGACGGCTCTGGGATTTGAGAAATAATGTGTGCTGAGAGATGCTGGCTCCCTGGAGAGCAAGAGCAGGCTGGGGATTTATTAAGGCTTCAGCCACGAACCCACGGAGCCCCCGTGGGGACGTGGCTAACAGACAGCCTGTGTGTGTGTACACAAACACACATATGTGCACACAGGTTCGACAGCTGTGTTTGGACAGAGCACCCTTGTCTGTGACCTTTGCAGAGCTCGTACCTTCTCCTTTTGCGTTTAGTCTCCCCCTGAGTGCTGGAAGTATATATGACATCCTACTTCCTATAAGCAGGAGATTCAGATTTCATCAAGTCTCAGATGGAGCCAGATTGGGTTTCCTTGGGTCACTCGTTAACTCCATCATCCTACAGACATAACACCAACCATCTGAGTGATTCACCACATGGAAAAGTGTCTCATGTCTCACGCTCTTTTTCATTCGTTAAAACATTAAAAACAATGTCGCAAGCATTTATTCTTGGTATGTTTGACTGGTTTGACTGGTTTGGCAGAAAGCACCAAGAAACCCTGTGGACAACAACACAGAGAGCATTGTGGGAAGTTATGAATCACCATTAAATGAAAGTTTTCAGCACCAAGGAGCTGTGTGTTGTTCTGGTGGTGTTTCCTAGCTTTAACAGCATCATGGCAGGAAAGGTAACTGGTAATAAGAAAATCAATACACTTACAACACCTGTCTATACATGATAATTTGTGTTGTGAAAAAATATATTATATTGTATATATTTAATATATTGTATTTATAGTTCACCCATGTTCCAAGGCAACTATTAGTCAAAAGTGATTAAATAACTCCTACATGGTTTAGAAAAAGAGGAGAAGTTTTTTTGGATTAAGCCTTCAATAACTGATTCATTCATCATTTTGGGGCAGTGAAAAAAAGCTGTAAACTCAACACTGAAATATTGTCATCTTTTACAGTAATATGTTAAAGTTTTTGGAAAAACACTATTTCCACACTTATTAAAAACTGAGCCAATATTAAGTCTCCTTTCTATGTCCCAACCAACTCAAAAGACAATGATGTGGTTCTTTAGCTGCTAAACCCTCCACTATGTACACCAGCTAACTTTGACTTTATGAGAAGGTAAAAGACAGTAAAGGTGTCAATCACAAGTTCCATAAAAATACCATCTTTCCAAGTTATGACATGAGGTGGTTGCTGCATTAGATACATTTTTGTAAGATTCATCATGAAGACGAGGCCATAAGAGTTGCATCTCACTGCGAGTGACCTGAGCAGCCACACCAAAATCAGAGGTTTTCACTGTCACTCTTTTACATCCTGACGCAGGCCTAGGAAGGAATTTTCCTGCCTGTTCTCACATCACAGTGACAGATGTGAATGCTTTCCCACCAGGCCATTTTCGGTCTCACAACTCACTGAACAGACACTGCTGTTGACAAAGCACTGGACAAAACGATGGAAGCCGATAGCACTGCCAAACCTCAACAGCAGGGATACACTGTCACTTTTTTTTCATAACAGTCGTAAAAGGTAGAACAAAGTACTGAACTTTGTTTTCAGTTTAAAGTCATTACACAATTATAGAAAAATGTATTGTTATTGTAAACTTTTAAAAAGTCAAGGACCTTTACAGTAAAATAATAATAAATAATGATAAAAAATATAGCTTTATGTTAAAGCTTGCCAGGTTGTAACAAGCTGGCATTCAGGGACGTAAATATAGATTACACCATTAAATACTAAACTGTGAGTGATAAAAAGCTCTTTATGCTTCATCCACAAATAGTCTTTTTCTCTTGGTCGTATTTGCCCCAGGATAGGTATCCAGTATGTGTCTAATTACATGGCTTACACATACTAAATACTTAAACTGAATTTTGTAGATTATCATTTACAAGTGTTTCACAATAAACTTGGATGAACAAATTATTTACCCTCTGCCAATCCAAAACAACCTAAGGCAAATGATCCGTATTAAGTTTCCAGTTTAAACATCTGTTTATTGCAGTTATGGTACTTTTAATGTGAGAAAGTCTTTCTCCCAATCTGTTCATCTTTCTCTCCTGCCTTTCAGAGTTTTATGGATTTATCGCTGCACAGTCAGGAGAATGTACTGTGTTTTTTATCTTTTGGGTGTGCTATGTTTAGCTGAGGTTACTACCCTTGATACTTAAGCTTTAATGCAAAGAAAATCCTGCTTTCTTTGTCCAGGTTTTTTGTTTTGCTGGCAAAGAGGCGCTTATGCACATTTTGACTTTCCGTTCAGAGGGTGTTCAAGGAAAGACAACATACTTTCAGGCAGGAGAGGGACAACGAACACAAATGGTCGCGCACACACACACACACACACACACACACACACACACAAACACACACACACGTACACCGTCAAAAACACACCCCCTATCTTTATTGGCTCAGACCAAGAACCAAAGAGCTTTCTGAATTGGGAAGATGTTGCTTTATTTGTGCAATACCACAACCACACTGGATGCCCATAAATATATACAGCCCAGTTATTCTCAGATCCGTGTCAGGATTTTCTGATCTTTTTGGGCTGAAATAAAACAATAAATTTGATATCTGGCATTGTTTTTCACCCATGTAATCTTTGAAACCTAATCCTTTGTCTTTCCTGAGAATACTTGCAGGGTGTGTGTGTATGATTCTCAGGTTTTGCACTCTCATATCCATCTCTCTGGGCTCAGCCATTTGGTTGTGTGTGAACTGGCGTGACCTCTCCAATGAAGCGCACTGCACCAAATCATAGAGGAGGGCGCTGTACTGGCAGTGGGGTAGGACCACATCTATCCTCGCCTGTCGCTTTTCTGCGTCTCCTTAAGCCCCAACACAATGAAAAGTTTATGGCTCCCTTCTTGGCCTCATTATTCATCCTCTTCACACAGGCTCTCAGTACTTGAGCGCTGCTCTCTGCTTGATAGAAAACACATTTCTCTCAGCGCTACTGCTGTGTTGGCAGGAAGTCAGCTGGGCCGTCAGTCTCTGCATTAGGAATCTGTGTCTTGCAGTGTGGCAGGAGGATGGATAAATACTGACCCATCGATGGCACTCTCATCAGAACATTAAGTTTTATTATAGTTGAGCCCAGGTCCCCTCTCATCCTGCATTTCATTCTTGACTCACTTCCGCCCGGCTTCATCCTCCTGCTTCTTTAACTTTAAGCAGTTTAGCAGCCGCTGCAACAAGTGGGAAACAGCTTTAGTGAATTGAACACTAACAATGGAAATGAGAATCCTTTGTCTTATTAAATAATAGGTGGGGTTTTGTTAAAAGACTAACAAAGCAACAAAAAATAAAGAATTAAAAGACAGTAAAGAGCATAGAAAGCAAAGCTGTCATGACTGAGAAAAAGAAATATAACGAGGTAAGAAGGACTATTTGCTTGGCCTGTCCCCAATTTCCTCTGACACTTACTTACTGATCCCTGGTGTTTTTAATACAGGTCTCAGACAGCCTCACCCTTTCCTCCCATTGTTTCTAGCTGAGGAAGAGTTCTAATAAAAAGTTATACGGTAGACTGTGCTTTCAGAGAGCCACGTCATTCAGAGGGCATTTGAATTGTTGTCCCAACTACCTCCTGCTTTTCTAATTTGTATTGCAAGAGATTATTCTTAGTGGTTTGACCTATTATGGAGTCTCGAAGTTTTTGATCTTAGTTTCATTGCAATTTTAGCTTACTCAAAACTAATTGATAAACCTATCCCCCAAACACTGATTTCCCAATCACAGCTTAGCAAAGCAGATCTATTAATCAAAGATCTTACCATGTGCTAAAAGGGTGTGACAGTCGAGCTGCCGTTAGCACAACACACAACACAGTATTTCAAGAGCTTAGAGTATGATGTCTGTTTTTTATCCTAAACAAAAACAAAACCAGGATTGAAAGTGTAAGAAATGGGTTAAACAGTGTGTTTATCAGCTCTAATGTAAACTTCAAACATTGGCATGTTCTAGCTTTTCTAGAGTAACTAAAGCCAGAAGTATTTCCAAGGCCAAAGAAGGTTTCAGCTACATTTTATAGAGTGTCAGGCATAAAAATCACAATATCACATCCATTACATTAGAGGATCCAGTGCATTGGTAGCATCCTTGTGAACCTCATTCTTCTGTATTTGCTGACATTTTGGTTTGTCCTTCTCCTTAAAACACTTTCGCTTGCAATGTCTAACATAATGTCTAAAAAATAGAAACACTAAAACATTCATTTAACCTGTTTTGTTTGTCCAAGTAGCCTTTGTAAGCTGTGCAGCCAAACAGTTTTGTTAGAGTGAAAAAAGAGTCTGATGATTCCTTCATGTTATGACAAACTAACTCTACTCTGCAATTCCAGTGTATTTACTGTGCATGCACCAGGGTGAGGATTCTGACTTACATGTGACAAGAAGCTTCAGCGTTTATCTTGTGTTGTGTAGCCATCAACTGCATATTTATGACCATTTCACTGGGTTCAGCTTGCTAGCAGCAGGTTTTATCAGGTTTTTTCAGTGATGACCAGCTAGAAAATTTGTCAACCTCTGTCTAAAATTCAAGGATCCATTGTTTAAAAACTTTTTTAAGAATTTTATTTTAATATATATGTATGTGATGTGCAAGAACAAAGGCAAAGCAACAATAGAGGGCAAGGCTACTAGCCAATGGTCAATTATGCTGGAAAAAGCCAGAAAAAAATAGTCAATCTCCTTCAGATTTAGTTGCAAATTGTAAAATTTTAAATTTTAGAGATTTCTATTATACAAGATTTTTTTTAGCATCTATGTTCCATTAACTTTTCAGACACAGCCTATATTCTTCCCATGTTCACTGTTTCCTTCTTCCCTCTCCTAAGCTGGAAACTCACCTTTCATTTCATCTTAGGGACAAAGCAGCAACAGTCCCTCTGCAAATATCCAGTAAATTCCTTACGAGAAAAATCCAGCAGTCTAAAGGCATGAGAACTTTGGATTTATCGTTGTCACTGCTAAATCTAATTTACAGACTCATAACACTGGGCTTGTGGCTTATTTTGGTTGTATGTTGTTTTTCCAGGAGCTTATTGGCACAGGCCTCGGTGTTGTTGTATTGACGACATGTGATAGGTGGTCTAAGCAGCATCTTGTAAAATCGAACACTGCTGTTTTACAGGGAGACTGGGTGGGCCCTGTGTTCTCTTCCTTCGAAATTGGTGTTTTTGTGATTCTAGTCTTTTGTGGAGCTTTGACCTCCCTCACTGGTCCTCATTGTGAGGTGCTGTCGTAAAGTTGGGCAGAACAGGTGTCATCTTGTCAAATGTCCATTAAACCAAACAGCGTACAAAGTTCAGTGGCTTTAATTTTCACTTTAGACATAACTTTTCTTACAAAGCATCACTGGTCTTCATTTTTCACTTTGTGTTGTGTAGTAGAGGGAGAGCGCCCCCCTCAGGACTGAAATTAAGTCTTTGAAAGCAGGAGCTGCTCTCTCTCTCTCTTTCTGTGTGTGTTTGACTGTGTGCAAAAGTCTATTAAATGCCAATTCATTTTACAGTTACAATTAGCTTCATCATTTTCTATATGCCTCCTCCTCATCCATCTGCTTCAGTTCTCTGTCGGTTCTGTCTGATAAAACTCAGCTCCTCTGTTTGCAGGTATGGGATGGACTGTCTGATTCAGTTTGAGGACTTTGCAAATATCAATGCTTTCCGTCTGCTGAGCAAGTACCGCAACAAGTACTGCACATTCAATGATGACATTCAAGGTAACTCAGTGACAGACAGAAACATTCACAAGCACACACACACAGACAAAAGCTCTCTGTCCACTTAACCTACTTGTTCGCTCCTCTTGTGAAAAAATATAAATAATACTTACAACAAAATGTTGAATTTTTTGTTTAAAAAGAGCAAAACCATATTTTCAGAAAAATCTAAAAGAAGGCATAGAAATGACACATGCAAACTGTTCTGTAGATCTGATTTGTTTGATGTGGAGTGATTTGATTGGCTATTTAGCAGCTATTGGAAGTTACCAAAACTGTTCAGCTTCTATTTTGAGGAACAGGAGAAGAAGGCATGAACATTATCGGATATAATCTCAACTGCGAACTTGGCTAGGAGAACCTGTTTCTCTGAGATAAATACCTTGCAAGAGAACAAAAGGCCCACCCCACTTCCAGGTTAGCTTCTGTTCTAGAGCACCTGAAAGTGGGTCAACACTTTAGTTCTCAGCGTCACTCACTGTTTTTATGTCTGTGTTCACCTCCAGTTCTCAAGTGTCCTCCATCATTTCTTGTAGGTTGGTTTAGTTTATTTTAAGTTAAGTTTCTCATTATTTGTTGTGCAAGTTTACTCCCAAAATCCGAGTAATTTAGTTCCACTGAGTTTAGACTGGAATGGAGAGAAATAATGTCACAATGAACCACTGCCAAAATTTTAAAATATAGCAGGACATATAGATACTGCTGTGCAATAATTGCTTTTACATTTCATATATTTGATTATTCAACTCATCTTCATTTATTAATGAGATCATAGCAATGAAATTTGCAAGCAGTAACAACTGCTTTGTGGATTTTTTTGCTGAGGGTTTAATATGCCAGGCTACATACAGGCAGCTCTTACTTTCAAAACTAGACTCTTCTTTCTTTCTTTCTTTCTAAGCAGGTTTTAAGTTTGTGTTGTGTTCACATTTTTAAGAGGGGTGTGTGTTCAAAGCATTCAAACAAACACTCAAATGTTGACCATGGTGTTGATATATATATTTTTTAAACCAAAATTAAAGGGGGGCTGTGGAGTTTACTCATAAACAAGCAGGTTATGTTAACATGCCATGTTTCTCATTAAGATGCTTTGTGTCTTTGAGGTCTAACAAACATGTGAAGTACATTTCCTTTTACATAAAAGAAAAGTGTGAAGTCCATTAAGAAAAAAATAATAATTCTACATGTTTGCATCCCTGTTTTCTTTGCTAACATTTCTCTTCTTTGGTGCTTTTGTGGGCACATTAATGCCACCAACTGTCACTTATTAGAATAGAATATAATTAACAGTGTATTGTTTGCACATTCACCTGTGCACACAAAAGGGAATCGTTTGCTTATCTGTAGAATAACTGCAATTAATGAATAAATAATTTCACCATATTTTTATTAGAAAGGAGAAACCATTCACATCCAGGTTTAGTTTTATGCTTTTGTTCTTTTTTTTTCTTTCTTTAGAAGTTTTTTTTCCTTTACCTTGGTACCTTTTATTCTCTGCATCCACCATAAAGCAGAGAAACACTGGATAATGGCAGGTCAAAGCATTTTAAAGTAACAACTTTCTTGTCATTGCTCAGTTATCTTGGATGTGTTGCAGTAACATGAAGTGTCAATCATTGAAAGACTATCACTAAGAGAAGACTAAACTTTAAATGTGGTTATTTCTCTTTAACACTCCTCAGGTACTGCTGCAGTTGCTGTAGCTGGACTCTTGGCTGCTCTCCGCATCACCAAGAGCAAAATGTGCGACCACACCATTGTGTTCCAAGGGGCAGGGGAGGTTCGTACAGCACACTTCACACAAGGTTGACATTGTGTGTTTGGCTGAACAGCAGCCACTTTGTTCACAAGAGGTAATCAGAAATAAATGAAAAAGTACATTTCAAAAGTCAGATGCCTAATGCCAGGTCCAGACCACAAAATACCACAATGATAAGACACCAACACAACAGACTTACAGTGTTTAGAACAGCAACTGATTATTTTGCCCTGTGTAGTGTATTACGATTGATAGTAATCAGCACCACCTCTGGGACGCCTAATAACTAGATGGAAAGATTAGCATTCAAGAAAACAAATGCCACCACATGTTTCAAACATTGATCAGAAGGACCTCAGAGTGCCTTTTTGCACCAAACAAGTAAACAAGGCAAAAAAAGAACTGATGTTGGTGCTGCCAACTGGAACAGAAGAAGGTTCACTCATCATTTTATCATTATGACAGTCAGTTTCATACACGCAGCTTTCATACCTCTTGTTTGTTTTCACTTTTGTTGCCATTTACTAGGGAAGCTCATTCCCAGTGTTATCATGCAGATCATGAAAGACCACAGGCTTTGATTGGTCTTGCATCTTTAATCATCTACCCTGACAGAGTTAGCATTCAAACGGTCAAATGTATCAAATAGTCTGAATATGGTCTTAAAGACATCAGTATTCTGGTAATTATGTTTTTTTAAAATGCTGACCATGTATTTGCTAAAGGCTAAATGCAAATTTTGTTGACATGGGACCACCAGTGTTTGATTTTCATTTTATTTTTAAAACAAAGCCATTAAACATCAATCTGTGGCACATTAAAATGTTTAAAACTTTAGCAAAACTGAAATGTTAAGTGAAGCTGAAATGTCCCAGGATTGACAGATAATCAACACAGCATCTGTCAAACCGTCACAAGTTTGTCATCATTGCTGACCGAGTGAGACTGAAGGAGCAAAATGTCAAGGGTGAGCAAGTGTGTGTTTTATTGCTCATGAAGTCATTCTTGAATGTTTTTTGTTCTTTCAAGAGTCACATGGTCTTGATTTGAACAAGGGACTCAGAACATTAATGACATTGGAACGATGCCACTTGTTGTTTTGGCCAGAGAACATTTTGCCCTGTTTTAATTTTTACTTCTAACATCATTCCGTAAGTCTTGTCTCCTCACAATAAGATGTGTGGATTTTCACACAGAAAGAAAATGGCCTGAAAATGTTTATCGAGACAAAACGCTCCTTTTTTTTTCTTGCCTCAAGATGAAACGTTCCATTTTTTCTTGCTTCCAGGCGGCTATGGGGATTGCTGAGCTGATCGCCATGGCAATGGAGAAGGAGGGACTCGCGAAGGAGGAGTGTTTGAAAAAGATCTGGATGGTCGACTCTAAGGGTCTCATTGTCAAGGTGTCCAAATAAAAATTGCAAAACACATACAAACACATGGTGTAAATACACCAGTCCAGTGTAATCTGACTATAACTGATATACTGATTCTATAAATCCTCAAAGAATCCTAAAAAAATTTGGATATTAAGTCAAAAGTTAAAAAAAAAAAAGAAGCTCCAATGTGCAAAACATTGAATGTTATTTCTGGCCTATAATCTGTAAGGGTGGATTTTCCTAAGCCATTGGACATGAGTTTCTCCACAAACAGAAAAAGAAAACATTTCCGATGGTTCATTAATTCATAGGACAGAAGTCGGTCCTTGAAATCACTGCAAAAGTCTCTCCAGGAGATAAACATGAACATCTGCTCTACATCTGTTTTGTCCACAATATCCATGTTATTCATCCCCTCTGCCTCCTCCTCTCCTCACTGTGCTCTCCTCCTGACTTTCTCATTCCTTTTTCTCTCAACCAGCAACGTTCTCTCTTCCCTCTTTCTTCCATCTCACCTCTCCTCTTCCTCTCTCTTTAACTCCTTTTTTTACTCAACTGGAGTGAAACAGTGTTTCTTTAGTGCTAAAAGGAGGAGAAAATAACAATAACTTTAAGCATGAAGTAGTTTTGTTCTGAGTACCTGGTGTTTCCACAGATGGTTTCATGTCTTAAGTCCTTCATCCTCTCCAAATTCCTCAGGGTCGAGACCACCTGACTCACGAAAAGGAGAGGTTTGCTCATGAGCACCCACAAATGAAGAAACTGGAGGATGTGATTCAGGAGCTGAAACCCACGGCTATCATCGGTATATCAACAAGCCTTTTCTTTTCTAAGACTTCCAGTTTGTAGTTTTAGTTGTCAGACTGAATGGTGTGGGTGAGATTTGAAGGTCATATGGGGAATTCTGAAGATGAGTCAGATTTTTTTTCCTGTCTTTAAAGTTGAAGAACCAAGAAGGTTAGAGAAGTGAACAAAAGAAGCAGAAGGAAATGGGATTGTTTAAGCATTGATAGCTTCCTGTTGCAGGTGTAGCAGCCGTTCCTGGAGCCTTCACCGAGCAGATCATCAGGGACATGGCTTCCTTCAATGAACGCCCAATCATATTTGCCCTCAGCAATCCAACCAGCAAGGCCGAATGCACTGCTGAGCAGTGTTACACACTCACAGAGGTCCCTACAGTTTTAAGTGCACTTATCTTCCCACATGTGGCCATGACTGCTTTTATTCCTTATCTCACGTGAAAATGTTTGACCTTTATGTGTCACTATAACCATATTTTGCTGCAGGGGCGGGGCATCTTTGCCAGTGGCAGTCCATTCGACCCTGTCACTCTGCCTGATGGCAGGACATTCCACCCTGGTCAGGGAAACAACGCCTACATCTTCCCTGGTGTGGGCCTGGGTGTCATCGCCTGCGCCATCAGACACATTACCGAGGAAATTTTCCTCACTGCAGCAGAGGTAACAAACTGTCATGCACACCACACACCCTCTTCAACACTGACACTCTTGAGGTTGTTCCAGGGTCATATCTTGAAAATTAAATGAAAGTCAGTTAAGGAGGAAATATTCAGATCTTTAACTTTTGACTGTGAAATAACTTTCTTTAAAGCAGACTGTTACATTAATAATAGTACATAACATCATCAAAATGTTCTTTAAGTTTTAAAATTAGGTAGGCAATGCAGAAATAGTTAAAACTATTATTATTGATGCAAAAATATGTCATTCTTATGTATACAGTTGAGTTGGAACTAATGTTAATCACATGTTTGAGGTTAGTTTCAGCTGTCCCATACTTGATATTTTATGAGCTCATTTCACATTTGGTATGCAGTGTATGATTTTCTAACTATAATGGTTACACCAGTACAATGTTTGACCTAAAAATAGTTAAATATATTTATAAAATAGCACAAATTGAAATATTCAAGTAAAGAAACTTACTAACGCACTTTAATAAATAAATGTACTTATTTATACTCAGTCGCTTGTATTTGATGTTGTTTTACTGTTCAGACACTGAAGACCATAAGCAAGTTAACTTCAACCAATATACCTATATGAAGCTGATATCTTAGATTACATTTAAAAGTTTTTCATGATTTTTCAATATCCATAATTCCTTTTTACACAGTGGGTTCCCCTTTTTCAAGATCAAAATGTGACTTTAAACCCCAAAACGCTGCTTATTTTGTTTATGACTTAACTGAGATCAACTCATGCAACACATGGAAGCGTGTTTTAAGTTTCCTTCTCTGCAGTACATTCAGTCCGTTTACCGTTTTACAGGCTCTTGCTCATCTGGTGACAGAAAAGGACCTGATGGAGGGCAGATTGTATCCTTCCATCACCTCTATTGGTGATGTCTCTCTCAAACTGGCTGTCAAGGTGAGAGCTCACAATAAAGAGCAGTTGTGCCTTACTGTGTCTGTCTGAATTTAGTGGTATGTGGGCTTATGAAACTGCATAAACTCTAATTTCTCACATCCTGCACCTTACAGATCGTGGAGTATGCCTATGAAAACAACATGGCCACACTTCGCCCGGAGCCGTCTGACAAAGAAGCTTATGTGCGCTCACTCACCTACAGCACTGATTATGATGAGTTTGTTGTGGACTCATACCGCTGGCCAGAGGACAGTATGACCGTGCAGTCATGCAAGCTTTAATGCACTGGAAGAGTAGCAGAATGTGGCCTGGAGAGGCGTGCTAATTACTGAAGATGTGATATCATCACAAGGTGTGATGGTTGCATATGAAGAAGGCTGTGTGTAGAATTTTCTTATTAATATATTACTGTGAAATTAATGGTGACAACATATGTAGATCTTGTGCTTTGTGGTGAAACAGTGAATTTATAGATGACTTAAATGGGGAAAAGTGGTAAAATGTGAAGACAGAAAGTAGCTTGTAGATCTCAAGAAATGTTGAACCAATTGTTATCACTTTATATTTTACAATAATATATTTTTTGGAAACTCCTCACAGGTTATTTTTAGTTGTACTGTAATATTCAGTTACTTATGACTGTGTAAGAGATAATCAAAGACTCTGTCAAATAAAAATGGTTTTGATTAATGTTTTCCTCGTCCAATTACTTCATATGTACTGATAAGGGTAAAGAATATATTGAGCATTATTGAGTAACATAGAAAACTCTTTATCTTTTGATAGTTTTATCATCAATGCAAAAGACGAAGTAAAGACAGTTCATTACATCTCCTGGTGGCATTAACAGTCTTGTACTTGCTTTGCTTTGAATAACCATCTAAAAATACCTTGGTGGATGATTTTTTAAATGGTGCTCTGGCCTTCCCTAGAGGCTGACATCTGTCATTGCAACACAAGCAGGCACTCCTCTTAAAATGGCCTCAGTGTAAACGCTATCCAGATGGTTGTTATTATTTTGTTAGGAAGCAACTTTTTTGTGAATTAATTATTATGTAATATTACACAATATTAATCTTGTTTTTTTTCTCATTTTCATTTCATTTTCAATTTATAATATTTAACCCACGGTACAGAGCCATACACACTTAAAATATGTATATTAACAAGTCCCAATAAAAGCAGCAGGTGAATCAAACCAGGTTGAGGTCCAGCGGTGTAACTTGTGTCCATTTAGTATTATCTGCTTTAAACTGAGAATGATTTTACGTTAATTAATCAATCACTGGCCAGACAGTCAGCACCAGAGGCCTTGGCTGACCCGCTGCCCCTCCCAGTCTGAAATCGACAGAGAGGTAAAGCAGACCAGTCAGCATTCAGAGTTGAGCGTCTCACCTCAGGCAACATTTTGCCTCAGCGTCCCTTTTAATTCAGCCCTCAGCAACCACCACTCATGATGATCAATATGCTTCAATGTCAACACCAACCAGCTGTCAGCCGTCTCCAACAAAAATGGGAAAGTTGTAATTCTAAACACTTTCACTGGGTTGTGTTTGTGTACAGTGAATCAGAATAAGTATCTGATATAAAGAAGTTTGGAAAGTGATGAAAAGAGATTGAAGAAGATTTTGTCCTGAAGTCTGTTGTGTTCGACATCAGTGGTTCCTTTAATTCAGACATATACACCGACAGTTCTGTCTGAAATATCCCCGTATCATAACAATCATGTTCCAAACCTGTTTAATTCAATGGATTATTAATTGATAGTAAAAACTGTGAACTGCTCACTTTTGTCTAGTTTCATCTCTCACTAGTAGCAGAAGCTACGTGTTTTAACCAAATCCATTCATATTTAGCCACTTTAGGTAACTCTGAACTTTCTGTACTATGTACCATTTCAACTCATGGTCACACTGTTAACTGCTGACGCGTTCACATGCATGGTAACGTCAAATAGCACTTGGTAACATGCTGCTTGGTTTGATGCAAGACAAAGTCTCTGTTTCTGCATGGCAGAAACTAGTTTGAAGGATAAATGTGTTTTAAATGTTTAGGCTGTTATGTACTTTAAGCTAGCATTCAACTATTAAGCTAATGATTTATCCATTACTTTAACCTCTACATTTTACCCATTACAGCTAACTGTTTCCATCATTTATTCATTATTTTTATTTTAATGTTATTAATGTTTATTTATTTCTTTATTTTAAAGAAATTTTAGTTATCCACATCCAACTACTGTCACTATTTATGATCGACCGATCAATTTCAACCCATTAACTTAGTTAACTTGAGAATTTATAGCTAGATCAGTTTTAATTTTGCACTTTCACAAAATGTGGCATTCAGGTATGAAAGCTGACTAATAATGTGGGTAAATTTAATTCAAATAATTTTTCTGTTTTCTCAAACTGGAGCTACTGTTCAGTCTTCCATGTAGATGCTGTTAACTTGCAGGTTTATCCCCTGAGACACAGGTTCACCTAGAAGGAAATCACTGTTCTACAGTTTGTATGCTGCTGCTAAAGCTGTCTGTAAGTAAAAAACTCAGTAGAAGGACAAAATATCTTATCTCCTCTCCCCGTCTCTGCCTGTCTCTGCCTCACCCTACAGCCCTTTGTGGCACCTTGCTGGTCGCACTTAGGCTGGATGACTGGCAGCTGTAACCCGAAGTCACTTTGACCTTGTTTACAGTCTCACATTAAATGGCACATTGCTGAGACCTTGTGATCAGTGCCAATCAGTAAAGCCCCTGAGGGAATGTCGCCTGTGTGAGTCTGTCTACCCATCCTCCCTGTCGCCTGTCTGGCAATGAGCCCAAAGCCCTCTCCAGTCTGCCTGACCACCACCACACACTCAGCATGTCCTGCTGGCATGCTCGTGTGACCACAGCTTAGTTTAGACAATATGGTCTCATTTTGTCTTAGGTTCCCTTTTGATGTCCACCTGTGACAATTTAAAACTACCTTGTTAAATTTTCCACCTCACCCTAAAGACATTTTGCACATGTGATGTTTTATGTGCAATTCTGAACATAATTTATAATTTTTTCCCCCTGGTTTGATGCTTTTCTCATAGTGAAAATGTTGAAATTTGCATCTGTGATGGGAAGTAATCACTTACATCAACCAGCAGAGGGTGCTCTAACATATTGTTTGAGCAGAAATCAGCAAAGGGCCTGATAAGGCACTATTGTACAACATTAATAAATGCACATATTTGCCTATTGTCATCCCTCCTTTCTGGCACATTTTCTTCCATCATTATCTTTGACTATAGATCTACTGAGACATGTGCTGCTAATGGTTGACTAATGATACGCAATGATTACCACCATGAATGCAACAATACCATAAACTAGGACTATAGATGACAGCGTATACTCTGACTAATTTAACCAGCCATTTTCATATATGTATTAGTCCAGATTTATATATTGTTCACACTCTTTGTATGATGGGATGAGTGGATGGACATTAGAGCTTTCAGTGGATGAGATGATGATGGATAAATTGGAAAAGTGTAACCAGGGGTATTTGCCTAGAATTGGCTAAATGGAATAAATTACAGTGTGGTAACACATTACTTAGTGATGGTCGGTTCCCCTCTGAAATACGCTTTTTCCACGAGTATATGCTGGTGTCCTGAAGATGATATATTTCTGACTCAGGATAAGGATCAAAACTCTTTTAATAGCTTCTTAATGACATATGCTACTTTTAAAATTTTATCAAAACAAGATATCTATGATTACAAATAGTGGCATTTTCATAGTTTATTTCAATTTTCTAATCAGCTGATGAGATGCGGCTGTCTGGGGTGCTACAATATAACATTAAGACAGCTTTCTAATGTGTTATTTTTATTTGTTATTTTTCTTAGTTGCATTTTTTTGCTGTATATTTATTGCATAGCTCTTGAATAAAGGTTCTTAAATACAATTTACCCATTCCATTCAAATCACGGTTAGTCTTGTATGCACACCATTAAAGACTTCATGTTTGACTATTGTCCTTGTTCAGGGGTTTTCAAAGTAGGGAGCGAGCTCCACAGGGGGGACACAGATTCACTTCATGTGGCCCAAGTACAACCGTGGGGTAAAAAGTGGAGTTAACATAATAATTTGAATTAAAATGTTTTATATAGGAAACAATACTCTGCTAAAACTATTAGGTTGATCTTTATATTTCTAATATTCAACTTGAATTTGGAAATTCAACCCTTTTTTGATCTATTGTTGTTAAGGATTGACACAAATTGAGGGGTGGGGGGTAATGAACTTTTTAGGCATGTGAGCGGGTTCATGCCCCTCTCTCTTAGTGTAATTTATTTTTAATTACATCTCATCTTTGGTTTGGCAAGATTCTTTTTGAACTTTAAATTATTAAATTAAATTACAAAAAAAGAACAAAAAAAACAGATAAAATAGAAAATTCTTTAACTTTTTATGTCTGTTCAATAAACCTTGAAGTATCTGTGAGTAGAACTGCTTAAAAACTTTGTCCTCACACATAAAGCCATACCCTTGGCTAAAATTTGGAAATATACTACAACAAGTAAAGAGATTCTAAAGTATTTGGAGGACGCGCTTTGAAAGCTGTGTCACAAAAGCAGGGTGCTGGATGAAAAGACATGAGACATCAGCCTGAAATCCCATTATGCCTCTGCATCTGGCTGGTACTGTATGGAAACTGCCTATTGACACAGAGGCCTTGTGCCAGAGCTCTCAGGTGGGCTTGGGGACAAAAACTATAGGACCTTCTTTCTGTGCAGCCACATGAAGAAGCTGCAGTGGATGTAGCTTCTGAAAAACACTGTTGTGTCAAAAGTGACAATTAAAAAAAAAAAACAAAGAAGTTCAATGCCTGCCTGCCTTTTAACATGATATTTTGTTTTTAAATGACTTTTATCCCTATAAGTCATTGCTGCCATTTTCAATACTACCCAATAAATGTCCCATGATAATCCAGCTAGCTTTCAGCATATATTGAACATTTACATGGAGACAATGAAATTCAGCCATATCTAATATATTTTCTTGCTGAGCCTCACTGTAAGCTCTTGAGTTTTTAGCCAGCTGTTTGCAATTTATATATTTTTTACCTGATTCTCCTTTTATGGTCTTAAATCGTTGACTTAAATACAGAGAGGTCATTGAGAATGGAATGGTGTGGACACTATTTCATCCTGCTGAAGTGTGCCTGAACAGCAAATTATCAGCTTCAACCATGACCTCTGACCTCTCTGTGAAAACCAAAAGGCACTTACCTCACAGGATCGATAAGACTGTCATCAAAAACAGCATAATTTAATTGCGCTTTCTTTATTTTACACAACTTTTTTCCCTCAAGGTTTTAAATCGATTGTATAGAAATAAGCCAGTATAAGTCTTGGTACATGGTGGTGTAAGGAAGCACAAGTTGCACCAAATGACCCTTATTTTCTCAGCAAATTCAGTGGCCTGCCTGGCTGGTGGTGGACGGAATGAGGGCAATTATCAAAACCACCTCTGTTCAGCAGCTTTGTACCATTCTGCTGTTCCCATGAACCATTCTGTGAGTAATTTAAAGAGACGTTTGTGTTTCGCAGGCAGTTCGTGAGGCCTGCACGTCGCACAGGTTTTAGCCTGAGAGGCAGTGGTGGGCGCAGGTTTCCGACAGCCTGTTGTTCCTCAGACGGGTACCACGCGCAGATACCAAGCAGGAGCGCCAACGCCTTGACAACTTTTCTATAATTAGACAAGACCTTGCGCTCAACATGGGGATTCCTATACTGAAATCTAACGTGACATGTGTGATCACGACCCAAAGTCGTGTTTAATTAATTTTTCGTTGCAACACGGGTGCACAGACATTATTCCCTGCAGCCATCCTCACTGAAAAAACAATATTTTAATAGAAAAGGCCACTTTGTAGCTTTTGTAAGCAGTTATGTCGATTTTTTCTAAGTTAAACATTTTTTTTAGCTAAAATTCAACAAGTTACAGATCCATAAGTTAATATTTTTTGAACAAGGATACAGTTCACCTGTTTAGCAGAGGAGTAAAGAAATAGAACAGGTTTTAGCCTAGTTTAGCGAAACTACACAGCATGTTGCCTTTAGCTGTTGAGCATGTCTTTGCCGCCTCTTGAATGTCGGCACATGCCAGCCAGGCTTGTGCTTATTATTGTGCTGTAAGCTCCAGATGGATCAACACATGCTGAAAATATTACAAGCAAGACATTTGCATGTGACCTAAATCCCTCACTTCTGCTCCACCATACAAACAAGCCAGTCCAAAGAAATTATTTAATGAACTTGGATCAGAACATTTGCACAACACAAAATGTGGTCCCTTTCACATATGTTCATATTGGTGATTCATTTAAACGGTTTGTTATATGTCCACTAAAAACAAGGATGAATGGTTCCAATTTGCCTGTTTCTTTCTTTATTTTTTTAGCTATCATGAATGTTATTCAGCTGTAATGTTGCTGTGGCAAGTTCTGTACCGTTTTCAGCCCATCATGTTTCATTAAGTTTATTATGTGAGAAAGTTTCTTGGTGCTACTCCTACAGTCATGGCTAAAAGCATTAGCATCCTTGAATATGTTTTTCACATTACACACAATAAGACATAAAAAATTGGAAATTAAAAAATCTTCCATACACTATACGTATTTCTTTGGTGTGCTGAGGAACAAAACAAAACAAAACAAAAAAGAAAAGTACTGGATCATAGTTATTCCCCACAGAAATCCAAAAGTGGTCTGGACATATTATTGGCAGTTTTTCAGGAGTTTCAAAAAATAATTTCATTTCACCCTGAACTCACCTGTGGGGAGTCACAGGTGCCTGCAATCTGAAAATCACTCATTCAACCAGTTTAAATGGAGCAAAGTACTCATTCTGCTGTTTGCTTTTATTTCATGTTCCACACTGAACATGGGCAAAAGAAAGAAAAACAGACTTTTCTGCCAATGTAAGACGGAAGATCATGGACAAGCACGAACCATCTCAAGGCTACAAGTCCATCTCTAGAGACCTTGATGTTCTTGTGCCCACTAAGTGAATTGTGATAAAGAAGTTTGAGGCCAATAGTACAGAAGCCAACATCCCTGACAAAGGATGGTACAGTGGAGTTGACCACTGTTTGCTGCAAAGGATTGCTTGAATGGTGGAGAAAGGACCAGGTTAAAGCTGACCTTCAAACACAAAATACAACCGTTTCAACTGGCACCATCTGTGGTCAACTTAGTGAAAGGAGGTTCTATGTAAGGAGACTCAGGAATATCCAGCTGCTGAGAGAGGCACAGGAACGCACAGCTGGAGTTCACCAAAACACACCTGAGCAAGCAAAATCCCACTGGGAGAAAGTCCTGTGCACAGATGAGGCCAAAAAAATTGAGCTTTTTGGTAAGTCCTATAAACTCTACATTTACAAAAAAAAGAGCAACAGTCAAACAGAGAGGAGGTTCACACATGTTTTGAGGTTATTTTGAGATTACTGAGATATTTTGGACCACATTGGTCCACCGACTGTCACAAAACTGCGTCTCCATTGAAGGTCATTAAACCCCAGGTCCTCAATGACCCTAAACATTAAACAAAAAGCCCCAAAATATGGTTCAAAAGAAAACACTGGATAATTTCAAAGTTATGAGCAACGGTCCATGGGCCATTTTCACAAAATGTTTCATCTTACTACTGGAATGACTCCTTGATAGCATGAAAACTACATAGCTAATAGTTTCTTCTTAAAACATTTCACAAAGTAGCTGAGACCAACTTTCACCTGAGAATCGAGAGGTGCAGGACTCTTCCTGAAATCTAGCCAAAAGGCTTTGCTCTTAAATATTGAACTTAGGGTTGCAATTTTGTCACCAGTTTTGTTTGTTGCCGATTTAAGAGGATTTGTAAGGTTCTGGGTCAAAAACAAAGTGATTGTACTTTTATACAGTGAAATAAAGAATTGTGTTTTGGTCAACTACAACTCATTTTAAATATGGTTGTAAGTTTTTCTTTATGTGTACCAACACTTTAGGCCATGACTGCATGTTCATCGGTCTAAATGTACCCTCATATCAAATAGCAATAAGTATAATAACTGCATTGTTTCAATTTGTTTAATGTGTATGCATGCATTCGTCTTTCATTTCATTTGTATTGTACAAGATAAATGGATGTTTTTCAAGTTTGAATTTTGTCTATAGCAATAATGGACCACGTTTGAAAATAAATTGAGTTGATTGACAGAGAAAGGTAAGCCCACCATCACACTTGAGGCACTCAAGACCAGTAAGAGGGCACTGACAATAAGCCTGAATACACTTGGAGGCACACTATTGTCTGAAATCACATTTAGCATGCATGCATTTGAAGATATTAACATGCATGTATTAGCAACAATAGCCACTGCCATTGTTTTCTGGATCCTCATTAATTCTGTAATTGTTTGCTGCCAGTGATTTACTGCCAAGTTCTGTAAACATCAAAGCATTTTCCCTTTATTTCTGAAACCAGACATAACCTACTACGTTAGCATGCATATTGCATCTTGAGCTAAATAAGTTACCTAATTAATTGTGAGAGGCAACAGCAAGGTCTGGTTGTTATGGCTATAGGAAGTAGATGTCACCGTTAGCTCGTGTGGTCATGTGTTTGCGTGGTTGTCCTGCCGTACTTATATTCAGTGCTTCTGATGCTGACTATCAATGAGGACAGCAAGGTGTATGTGATGGTAATGCGGCCTCCAGTGCTCTCCTTGCCCATTAATAACCAGGTTCTCTTTGATGTGGCCACGATGAGCAAGGTGGCCCCTTTTTTTGCATCAGTTGCGGCATGTAAATCCGCCTGCTGTGTTATCTCCTTAACTGCTCAAGGGTCCACCTGAGTTTGTCCACCTGACAGATTAAAGAACCTACAAAGGCTGTATTTTTTCTTTTTGATCAATAGGTCGTAGTGCCATGCACCATGCTAACATCACACACTTCTCTAACAACCTGGTTAGCAGGATGCACAGAATGAATATGAAAGACAATGTACTTATTTTAAATGATGTTAAATGCATGCTTGAAGGATTTAGTGTACATGACCATGAGGATCAGATATGTTTACATAAGATAATCAAAATGAAGGCAGAGAGGCTGAGATTTCTTTAATTTAGTCCTAGATATAAGAAAAGCAGCTGCGGAACTGGATCCTACATTTGCCATAATACACATCAGCAAGGTCTTTCACCTATTGTACCCGGTATATATTCATATATTTGACACTACAACCACAGTTCATAATGCAGGCTTTCTACGAAAAAATGTATATCTTGTAGATTGAGACAAGATAACGTGATATTATCTGGGTTACTTATTCAGACTCTAGAAGCTCCTTTCAGAGGATTTTATACAATTGTTGTGTTATATAACTGAACTCAATGTATAAAATGTACAAGAGTCACATTAATATGTGTATATTTTTTATTAAATGAACCTCTTGATCCTCCTGTGGTCAGTATTTTTTTATCTATTATGGAAAGAAAGACTATGTATGTAAAAGCCACAGAATTCTCACCAACCCCTCAGTTTCACTCATCTCTACAGACCGCTTGAGCATCTTTAAGCTAACTGTTTTGTGTTTTGTACCATTAATTTATGTCAAAGACATCTCACTGGTGCCTTGTCATAGACAGAAAAAATGCCTCCAAATAAACACTTATGATGCTCTATATCTTCTAGATGTGTGTATTAGTAAGTGGTGCTAATACATTTGTTGCATTAACCTATTTAAGGTGATGATGTGTCAGTGTTGTATTTTGTTCTGTTGTCACAATGTAGCCGAAGCAGTTAATAAATGTCTAAGTTGTAATTCAGACAGCTTCTGGTTTGCTACAACTGTCAGCTTCTTTAAATCAGGGTTTGAAACTTTAATGTTTAATGAGGATTTCCAATAATATATAAGTAAGAAGCATGAATTCTTTCAAATACATAGCTATTTTGTCTTTTTACTTGTTTTTGCTTTTAATGTCTGTAACATGAAGTTTCTTTTCATCTTTAGCACTTAAATTTTTGCCTTTTTGCTTCTCAGTGCACCTCTAATGTTTTCCCTTATAATGTATCATTTTTTTTATGTATTTGTATAGCCCTATAAAGAACCATGACCTTGCCTTGCCTTGGGAGTTTAGACCAAAGCTAAAAACAAGACATCTTAAAGAAAATCACATGAACAAACCCTGAGAGGACTTTCCATTATAAACCCAGGAAAGGATTGCTGTGATATTTGTGATGCAGCTTTAATTTTCTACAGTAAACTCTTTAATATAATCTATGAACATACAGCCTAATCCCAATCATTTGTGTACCCACAAGGTTGTTTAAAATAGTCCTGTATTGTGCACTATGTGTGTTGGTCAGTGAATGTCTCACAGGCCTGTAAAGAGCACCTGATCAGGCTCTTGACCTTGTGTTGAATGCTCCCTATGCTCTGCTCCACTCCAAACCCAAATCTCCATGCAGAGGCTGAGAGAATCTAGTTCAGGTTGGATTATTTCATGAAAAAAATAAATACAAGCAGAATAGATCAATCAATGACAACTGAGGACAAAACTGGCTGAGTGTTTGTGTACCTGTCTTCGTAATGTCATACTGTGTGTGTGTGCGTTTGTGTGTTGTGTGTATGCAGGACTGTCTTCTTCTGGCTGCATATGGCTGGATAGCTCATTATCTATTGTCCGCGGACACAATGGCCTGGAGGCCAGGCTACGCTGGCCGAACAGCCCTGAGCACAATACCTGTAAACAGCGAGCAACAGCAGCCTAATTGTAAACACAGTGTAGCCTTACTGCTGTCTCACAATGACAGAGCTGATGAATAGAGAGGTGGGCTTTGAATAAATAAAGCTTCATGTGTTGCAGGTTGGGAGAGTATTTCAGCTGAGAGGTTGTACCAGTAAAAGTATCGTGAATATCCTCAAACAAGTTGTCTGATTTTTCTTTTCTTTTACTTTTTTTTTTTTGATGACTGGTTCTCAAACTGCCGGTGTTCTTATTAAAGAGGATGCTGCTAAGATGCACTATCAAGAAAAAAACATAAATGCCAATGACTTTAGATAACTGTATGGTCATGATTAGACAACATTAAATACAGCATCAGATGCACAGCATTGATTGGCTAGCTTTTAAAATGCTACGCATCAGCTCACTAATGCATTTACCTCTAATGTTAAATGGTACCATTGTGCCATTTATATGAGCCTCTGGGCACTGAAATCAGAGATATAATCATCCTGTATGTTCCAAACGAGGCCTTCACGTCCTTTAACTGACACACATGAATGTGGAAATGTCCTTCATGTAGGTCAGTGAGTCTACATCCATCCATCCATCACCTCCACCCACCAGGACCCTTAAACAAAACGGGGAGAGAGGGAGCGGATCTAAAAAAAGAGCTTTGTGTTACTCACACTTGGCTGCATGTGGTCTAAGTAACAGTAATCCAATCAGATAAAAGACTAGTCAACGTACAAGTTTTGCAGAATATCTCAGCCGCTGCATGCCCACCACAAATTCACTAGTTCCCTGTCAACTCGTGGGCTTCCATTACACTGAGCTCTGACTTCATGGGCCTAATTCTTTTGACGCTGTTCTTTAAGTGGGTTTTGCGATTAGGCTCAGATTTCTGCCTCTGCTTCCTCTCATGCGCAATAAAGAGCGTCAGCCACGGCTCCCGCTCTGCATATCTTTTTTCTTTCTCACCAAGTGGTTGCTTGCTCTGATTTGTCCTTGTTTGTACAGTGGCTCCTTATTTAAAACCATAGGCTGGTTATTGTAGTATACAGCATTGTCTCATGGGTGCTGTTGCTCAGCTGCTGAGCTCCATTGACAGCTTGTTTTGAAGTTCAGTGAAATGGACAAAAGATATTCAGATAAAACACTGGTGAAACAAAGGTGAAAACAAACAGCTACACTCATGCACATTCTGAGTGTCTGTACATATATTTATTGTATTGTAAAGCAACACTGAAGGGTGGCGCACACACTGCATTTTTTAAATGTGAAACACAGGCTGCATGTTCTCATTAAAGGAACACTCCACTCCACTGAAGATTAGTTTACTTACCACACTGAGTGCTATTCAGCCTGTGAAACAGTTGTGTAATGTCTGCTGTTGCTCTAAAGGAGCTTTTAAAATTTTTCTAAAAATAACTCCAGTGATGTCATTAAGGGTTTAATCAGCTAAGGGAAGGAGACCACATGTTAGTGTGTTACTAAAAAAAGTCTGTCACTTGTGTGCTGACTTGTTTCCTCTGCAGATATAAAGGTAGCAAAGACAACAATTCTTATATCCAGTAGAATAGACACAAATACAAACATACTCATGACTATGACTTTCCATTTGTGCTACAATCTGCCAGTAGATCCCCTGAAATCCTTTTACACCAGAAAGATTAGAGATTAATTTCCAAAAATGTTAACTGGACACAAACTCATGGAGGTAATGATAATTAGCTTGCAAGCTATCTTTAGTAAAATCTCCAAACAGCAGCTAATTCAGCTGGAATATTAACAGTCACTGTGCAGAGCAGAGAGACCTTTCTGTGTTGTATAAAAAATGCATAAAAATGTTGCATGGGGATCCTTTAAAATGAAGCACAACCCTAAACCCTCTTCCTCCCTCTCTTTTTCTGTCCATGCCCGTCTCTTTTGTCTCTCTCTCTTATATTCCCCTTCCTAAACTGACCAGCCCCAAAGACATGCCTCTTGCTGCTTGCAGTGATGCCCCCCAGATGTTTTTTTAGTCCAGATCTTTGTCCATAGAAAACAGGGAGGGGTCATCATGTGTCTGACCAAGCTGGTCTTTCTGGGTCGGTCAGCCTCTCTCTCCCTCTATGCTGCTGCTGTTTCAGCTCCCTGAGGGCACTGAGTGTGAGCAGCGAGGCCACTTGACCTGAGGCTATGGGTAAACTCAGGCAGGTCTCGGGCCCAGAGGTGCCGCCTCAGATTTGTAGTTAGTTGGTCTGAAGTGCCTCTGTGATGGGGCCTGGATATGATCGGATCCGAGTAGCACTAATCCACTAGGCTGGTTGGGGCGGGTTGGGACTCTGGTGTCCCATTAAGTTTGGCCTGAAGGATCATAAGGTTACAATTTCAAGAGTGTGGACTAGCTTTGGGTAATGCAATCTGAAAGTCCACAGCGCAGAGATACTTGAAATACTACCAAAGAAGAGAAGAGCTATTAGACTACCAGAGTGACAGACAGAGAGATGGAGAGGTGGGAGAAGAGAGTATTCTTCAGGCCTTTAAAGTACAGCTGAAGAGCATTTATACACACCTCATACTCGCTCTGATCATTGACAAGAACATCTAGGATAAAGACCTTTCAGCATGTAAGTTCATGTATGGGCAGGTTCTTATGTTATACATTAGGTTTACGTGAACAATAACAAAGTCTGGGGTTTTGACATTGTGTGTGGCTTTGATATGCTTTTCTCTGTCAGTGGAAAATAAGGACTGTGAAGCTTCTCTGTAAGAGTGGCTTTACAGCAGTGTAAAACTGATAAATAAGTAAAGGGATTGCTGGTAAATGACAAAAAAACCCCAAAACTTAAAAATGTTTTTTTTATCTGATGATGTCATTTTTTTTATATAATATTTTTTACTATTATATAATATTATTTTTAATGCATCAATATAGGTGACATTTTACATGACCACTGGTTTAAGGTATTTCCTGTTAGTTTAGTTTACTTTTCTTTTCTTTTCTGTTGTATTTTGTAAACACTTTTGTCACACTCATCTCTCTCATTTCCCCATGTCCTATTAGGGTTCCCCCCTCTGTGATTACCTGCTCCATCCGCATGTGTTTCACCTGTGCCGATTACCCTTAACTGTGTCTGTGTGTATATAGACTCTGTGTTCCCTATTTTTCTTTATAAGTTTGTCTGTTTTTATTTCCTGGTTCTGTGTCCTTGTCTCAATCCTACCTCTGATCTCCACCAGCTCCCTGGGTTTGTTGTTTTCATTCAGTTTTTGTACTGTCTCGGGTGTAATTTCCTTTGTTGCATTAAATTTTTTGTACACTCATCAGCTTTTTTAAAATAAAGCTTGTTTTTGGTTTGATATTCTATGAGTTGTTGTTTTCTTCTCTTTGCTTTTTGGTCCTTTTCTGTTAACCCTGACACAAGGTTGAGGTAATACTTATCTGCTCAATATAATGTTTGGTAACTTTATCTGTGGGTTGTATCATATATTCTTAGAGAATAAACTATAACAGACTCAGCAGTTTGGATTGCCTGATTGCGTAGTGAAGTAAGTTGCCATGCCGGGGAAGTAAATGTTGAAATTCACTTGTCCAATTTAGCGAGTGGTCAAAAATTAAGCTGCAGTTTCTTGGTTTTTCCAGAGCTGATAATGGAGGTAGCTAAATAGGGAGCCATCTTGCTTCCTTCTCACTGCTGTTTAGACTTAAACATGCATGATGGCAGTTAGACACTCATAAAACAATGATGTTTATGAGCCTAAATGCAAACATTTCATTTATCCCAAAAACAGTTTTGCTTTGTTGGTGTCAGAGGAATACTCAAATTTGAGAGTGAGACATGAAAAGTGTGTGTAAAACATCGCCGGGGTGCCACAACAGTAGCAGACAGCATCTTGCTTACTGATGTGACAATTAACTTAAGTCTTTGCTGTTAATTTCCAAAAAATATAAAACGATTTATAAAGGGGCAAGTAAAATTTATGAAGTACATTTCTGATCCACTTTATCTACTGGTCAAGTAAGAAAAACATTAAGGTTGAACCCCGCTATATGCATGTAAAGTACAAGCACCTCAAATTTGTGTTACCCAATAATAAACAAGTCAGGTTACTGTACCCCTGCAGAGCGCCTTCGTCAGTGTGTTTGGGTGTGCTACAGATCTGGTGATGGTGGAGTGTGTTTAGATTGTTGTAAATCATACCGAGACAACTTCTAAACCAACACTGAAAAGAATGATGTATCAAAATTTGTCTTTGTATTCATGATGAGCAGAAATAAGAAGTGGATTTTCAAAACACAGGTACATGAAACCAGAGAAAACTGTGTGTCTACAAACAGATGATGGTAAGTGGGAAAATGTATTTGTGTGATTTAAGTGAACTGGCCCTTTGTGACTTTTAATATTAATTGTTGCAGTATTTCAGTGTACAGCTATTCAAACCTCTGGTTTTGAATGGATAAAAATGTATTAATTTGAAAACATTTCAGATTTCATCTTCCCTGCTGACAGACAGACATTTACAGGTGAATGATTTGTGATTTAAGACTTTTCTTACTTCAACGTGTATACCTTCAAGACAAAATCACACCCTGCGGGCAACATTGCTCAAATTAAAGCTGATGTAATCAGATCCAATTATGTCCTGAGGAAATGTCCCCATTAGGTTCCCAATTTTCTTTTTAGTTTGAGGGCTCAGCTCATGATATTAATTGGGTCCAAGTGCAGCTTATTTATTGAACATGACACTCCAAACGGGCCGTGTCTTTACATCTGACTGTACAGAGGACAGTGGAGGAATGAGGGGACAAAAAAAGTGAATAATTAAAATGAAATTACTGACCAGTTAATTTGGCAGTTATGACCAATTAACCAGCACGTGGGGAAGTGTGAAAATAACATCAGGCCCTGATCCTTAAATGAGCATTTTGACACCACGACCTGTTTTAGCCTTCAGGGGGCAAGTGGATGTTTAGGAGCATGATGTGGGGGCAGGCTTCTTACCACTGCACAACAGTTACACTCATAGCATTAAAATTGCTTTACAGTCTGTTTCCAGGTGTCAAGGACAACTAGAACAGCTGCTAACACAGACTTGTAAACTTTAAGTAGCTTCAGGATTTATTCCACACTATGCACTGACAGAATATTTGTCATAAACAATGTTTCTAGATTGTGTTTATGCACACACATACATTTGCATATTTCATATTAACATCAGCATTTCACCTGTCCATATCAGCTTATCAGAGTTATGATTTTTAATATGTGATGAACTTTATCACCGGGAAGATGGAAGGGATGCTGGTGGTGTGAGACTTTGGCAAGATGTCTGATCAGGGGGCCGGTGTGAGACCCCACATCAAGGACCAGGTAACAGCGGGAGACTTTCTAATTGCTTATAATGTACAAAAAAAAGGGGGATTTTTTGAGGGGATGTCATTTTAAGCTGGTTTTGTGGCAACCAAAACAAGCATCAATCAGTGGATGGGAGAATCTCCAACTGTTTTTAGTAAAAAATCAGGCGTTTTAATGGAAATGGTAAAAGAGTTTCTAAGCACGTTTCTAGTCATAAAAAATATATATGCCATGCCAAATACTTTTGGGGTTTTTTTCTACCTAAACCTAAAAAGACTTAAAATCAAATATTTTAAGCGAAAAATCTGATCTTTCACAGATCATGACCAAGTACTTTTTGCACCTCTAATCAGATCTTAACCACAGAAAAGTAAATGTTTAATATAAAAGACATAAAGACAAGTAGAGTTTTAACATATCTGTGGTTTACAGAAACTTACTTTGCCAGCATTTATTCTGCCAAGGGTCCTCTGGTCAAAGGACTTATTACACAATTCTGCATCAAATGCTTTGAATGCTTATTGTGAGCTTGAAAACCCTTGAAAATAATGATAAAAAAATAAGCAATAACTTGTAAGGACTGTTGAGTTTGCAGTGACAGTAGCTGTTGGATGTGTATATGTTAAGCCTCCACTCAAAACCAGTCAGTGCTTTTAAACAGTAATCCATGTTTTGAATTTGTATGTGCATGTGCTATAACAAAGTACAGCTGCTTTTTTATCAGTCAGTTTCATATCATGCACAGAAAAGTTGACTGTTCATAAAATAAAAAAGCCAAGCTTTTAAAAATAAAAGCCAAGTTCACCTACAATAGGAATATTTTTGGGCTTCAAAATACAAGTCCAACAACGTCTTTGTGTTATCTGTTCCTGCTGGAGAGGCGGAGTACAACAACCTGCCATGAGGCAGCATAGTGGCGCTCGTGCTGTGCTCTGTTCCAAACATAACAGCTTTCGTATGGCTCAGAGGTTATTGAAGGGATGAATGTTAAATGCTTCAGTTCCTCACAGTAATAAGCAGCGTTAAATAGTCACAGACAAGCCGATGATCCAGATGAAAGTCTGTGTCAAAAAAAAGGGAGCGTATTAATTCCTGCTGGTGATTTTGGTCTTTTTATATATCTGAGTTTTCTTTCCCTGCATGTTCATTTCTCACATGCCACATGAACAAGCAGGCAGATAGAGTTGTGTGTTTCCTTATCGTATCTAAAGGAAATAAATTCTGTCTTCTTCTTCCGCCTTGATAAGAAGACCTGAGAGGAATGAAGTCAGCCATTGATTTCCATCTTGTTAGAGCACAGCCAGCGTTATCTCCTCTGCAGAGATCTGAGGGAGCAGGGACATTCAGTGTGACACCAGCAAAGCAGAGAACAAGATAAATCCTTCTTTCTGCGCTGTAGCCTTTTGTTCTTCTTTTTACACTCGCTTACCAGTTTCCTCCTTTATCTGAACTCAAAGGTTTGGAGACGCACAGTAAATCAAGTAATGTTGGGAGTTTAGGTCTCTATATTTAAAGAGGAGGCTGATTTGGCGTGGCAAAGAGGCCATTAGCAGGACTAAATGGTCAAGAAAAATCTCAGTGGCAACAACAACGACCCCCAAAGCCTTCACAACCACCACATACACGTTTACACAGTCTCAGTCAATTTCCGGCACCTCTCACCCTCATGACACCTATAAATGAATTGTCTTTGAAATGCTGCCAGGTGGTCAAAAGTATCCAAATTTTCTGTAATAACGTGTTGTAGTTTTCCCCTCTGGAAATTTTGTCGTGGCACAAACCTTGAAGCAGTGGTGAGCTTTATTTGCAGTTAGATAAAGGAATACTTGTTTCCCAAAGCCACAGTGTGACCTCGTCATTGGTCACTGATTGATTTTATTCAGATGTGGAGTATTAGCAAGGCCAGCGTCAATTGTTGGGAAAGTTCTTTGAAAGAGAGGAAAAAATCATTAAAATAGCCCATTTGCAATGCAATTTCTTAATTCTTAAGGCAATTTGCCATGATTGAGAACAATGGCCTTTGCTGTATGGCACGCTTCAATAGGGATGAATGTGTTTACATGGTTCTGACTGCTCCTGAGGTCATTTGCATTACTTGGTGCCAATCCTTTCAGCTTCCAGTTCATTAGGGTTCAATATTTCATTTGACAAGTCATTTCATATCCCTGCAGTGGGTTGATTTCTAACGGTATGCCGTCAGGTTCTTCCTAACATGGTGGTGTGAATGAGAGGGGGGACGCAGTGATGGACACTCCTCACGGGGCCCTCGTTAGAGTGAGCAACACTCTGAGGCCTCGGTGTCCTGACCTTTGTCTGCTCTCGCTGCACCGCGGCAATCATCAGCCGGGACTCTCAAAACCCCCCGAGGCAACACACAAACGGTACTAACACTTAGAGTTGACACAGTCCACAGAGATACAGTTTGTTGATGGTTGGATTATAGGATTCAAATATTATTTCACTTTTTGATGCTACTTTCAAAAATATAGTGCAAAGAGAAAAAAGATAATAAACAATGAAACAAAACTTGTAAATATATTTAATTGATGCTTTTAATTTGCTAAACTATGGCTATGTGGTGCATGCATGAAAAAATCGGGCAAATATTTTTAAAGACTATTCCTCCATTACAGTGCATTGTGGTAGAAGAAATATCATGATATGTCAGATAATTATTGCTTTTTTAATCTTTCAAAATTTGTGTAATAATTGTTATATCAAATATCTTTTCTAAATCACAGTTAATATAAATAGTTTCAGTAAAAATAAAATTAAAAAAAAGGGAATTTGTGAAAAAAAAAGTAAATACTGAGACGAATGTTGTCTCTTTTTGTAAAACATCAGAACTGATAGAAAAATGGCAAACTTGCCAGCTTGGAGCAGTTACTCAGTTCTGTAGAAACAGAAATTAATTCAATTAATTTGGAGAGTGTGCTCAAAGAATGGACAGTCTGCTGTGTTTGGGCATCAGAGCATCACTGTCGTCCGGTCAGATCAACAAATGAGCCAATTAGAGTGATGAGACACAGGTTGCAAAGCTGGTTTGAGTTAGTTTGACTCGCAGAAGCATTGTTGTGTTTTAAAACTCCTGCGAGGCAAAAGACTGAGGAACCAATTATGATAACAAGAATACTTCCTCAGGAGGGCATCGGGAATAATGAAAGAGAGGCTTCCCATAGCTTCATTCTGCTTGATTTGGTCGGGTTGCCGAGGCCAAGATATTCAAAAACAGCACTTATAGCCTTAAGCAGCATTATTAATTCATAATAAAAAAAGAGAGACAGAGAGAGAAAGAGAGACAGAGAGAGAGAGCACGGCATGCAAAGCAATAGGAAGACGTTTCCTTCGACATGCACTTGAATCCAGTCCGATGAGCTTTTGCACGGCGTGGTATGCCTGTCTGAGTTCACAAGCCAATCCTCCCTCCCTCCAGGTTTGAAAACTGCACTTGCCTCTCGCAGACCCCAGGGCAAGGCATTCATATGGCGGGCAAGCCGCATATTAGACACATATGGTGCCAAAACAGATTTAAGAAATAAGCTGTCATCAAATAATCAAATCATTCATGTTTCAGGGAGCAATAATGGAGGTATGTGAGCAGATCTGTCCAAGACCTTTCCTAGTGGGACGCCTTTGTGTGTGCTTGGTGCATGTGTGGACAAAGGCTTGTTACTGTTTCTCCTCCTCTCTTTTAATGGTCACACCAAGACATGCAAACCAGAGAACATTATGGCACTGATTCGGATAATTATTCCATTTGATTACAATTAGATCAATTTTACAGTCACATTAGATCCATGTCTCAGTAAAGCTGATCAGACCAGCGTTTCATCCAACACAGATTTCAACAAGTCAAACCCAGAAGAGAATTTACAAGCAGAAAATGGAAAATCTTTATTGTATTTATCACTGTCGTATCTTTTCTCTATTTTATGTCTTGCTGTTGCTTTTGAAGCAAAAAAAATTGAAGAAAAATGGTATATAAACATACTGTTTTACTTCAGCTGATGATTTGACAATCTAAAATTTCATCTGTACTGAAATAGACAGCAAGTGTCCAACAATTCTGACAATCTGACCAAAGCTTACCAATTATTTAAGAATAGTGTCCTCAATTTCATCTTTTTATCTTTTCTTCTTCTTCTTTTTTTTTTTCAGACCAAAAGGAAAGGCATGGGGCGAGTACCAAGCAGTAATAGTATGGCTGAAACCATCTAAGACTACAAGTGCTGGATGACTAAATGTTTTTCTTCCAGTCAGAAAATAGTAGCTAGCACTTTTCACACTGATAAGATGACTGCTGATCAATTCCCACTGGTCCACATAATCACTAAATTAATTAATTAGAGCCTCAGCCCAGCAGTGGCTGGATATGATGCACACTATGCAAGCACTAGAAAAGACAAGCCGCTGCTTCCTGTGTCCTGTCCGCACTCATCCCATCAACGTCAGCAGATCGCAGCGTCCTCGCTGAGAAAACTAGGCAGCGCCGAGGAAGAGTTGGGGGGTGGGGGGTGGGGATGGGGGGGTTGAACATGCACCACTCCGCCCACCAAACCCCAGGCTCTGCTTTTTTAAACCCGCGCCTCCGCTTCAGCCCGCGTCCCGCCCGCTCCCCTGCTACAGCTCCCCCCCACACCCCCGACTCATCCACCCTCCACTTTCAACCCTAGGCCATGAGTCCAGGCTGTGCATGACAGCTCGCAACATCCCCTGCCACAAATGTTTTCCCAAAGCATCCACTTCCGTGACCCTATCAGCAGATAAAACCTCCCCACAACCCCTGATGGAGTGTGCCTCTCACTTTTCTGAATGTGTCAACAATTTCTGGCTGGCTTGCCAGACACCTCGTCCTGGCAATGTCTGTTGTGAGTGCGTGCACTCCTGTGTGTGTATATGTGCGGCCGTGTTTATGTGTGTGTTTGTACTTGCTTATGTATGTTGGAATTTATTTACGTCTTTGTGTGTTTTCTGTCTTTTCCTACATAAAGCAGGGGGAAAAAAAGGGCCATGTCATTCTTCCATAACTTAATCAGGAGCTACACACAGGAGAGGGCCGCTGCAGCACGGACCTCCCTGATCATGTTAATGAGGTCCCCTGGCTATGCAGTCATTGAAGTATAATTGACTTGTTCGTCTCTTATCTTCCTAATAGACACTCTGACCCAGAGCACGTTTATTTCGCTATGAGAAATGTCAAGAAGGATTGGAAGTTTCCTCGGTGTGCCCATTAAAACTGAAGGCATGCCACCCTGTCTCCAGCCATTCAGGGCTGCCATTGGCTCCCTGCCTCATTATGCAGATGCCAAACGTAAATAAATGATTTGCAGATCACTGCTGCCCCCACCATTTTCCCCCTGCCCTCACCCTCTTCCCAAACTGTGGTCTTCTGTTCTCTCCCAGGACTGGAAAGGAGGACAGAAAGGAGGGAGGAAGGAAAGGAAAGCACGAAACCGTCCAAGCACCAAGACGATTTGTCTCTCTGGAGCACGATGAATAACACATAGGTAGTAATTATAACAAGACATGTCCCTGACTTGAAAACCTGGCGAAGCGCATTGATGTTGTTACAGCCACGTATGTCTCCTGGCTTTCAGGACCCATCAGAATCAAACAGGGTCGTGTGTAATGCGGAGGGACCAAGAGGCAAGCTGCGTAAGCGGGCGCCAGGCGAAGGCGAACCAGTGACTGTGGTCACATGCTTGTGGATATGAGGGGGAACATCTGTGCATATCAGCAGCCCATACCCTCCCTGCATGTCCACCACGTCCTCTCGGGCCAGTAGCAGAGTCACAGAGAAATTGCTTTTTGGTTGCAAAGCACTGTTTTGCTGAAGACTGTCTTCCTTAGAGAAGCCCAGTTTCTTCCCGTTACAGCTTCCATATCTGCACTTACCTGAAAATCTTTGGTCTTTCCTAACAGGTTTTTGATTTTCCTGCTTTATTTGACAGGAGCAGCAAAACTTACAGCATTTCTGAAAATTTGCCAGAGTTAGCTGAAAAGGCTAAGTTTTAACTGTAGTCCCTTAGGACTACAAGACATGCAGAAAAAAGGCATTGAAAATACATCAGCAATAAAAACAGTAAATGCATGCAGATAGAGAGTCTGCACTAAGACAATTCTTAGGACATACAGAATCAATAAAATACAAACACTTTGCGGATTTCATGTATGGAGCTTGAGCAGCTCTGACACTCAAATACAATCAAATCCTCTTAATACATCTTTGTTTTAACAAGGTGCTTTACAATTAGGAAATATCACAAGACAGGGTGCCGTTGTACTGAATATCAGCAGTGCTGTGATTTTCCCACAGGCAAATATATAAAGTAAAAACATTTTTTTCCCACTTTGTTGGCTTTCAAAGAAGTCAATTGCTCTAAAAATACATAATAATAAGCCAGAAAAAAGCAACCGTGTGTCTTCATATTGATGTGTCTAAATCTCCAATCAATAAGATCACCAGATTGCACAAACTCACAGAAAAATTCAAGACAGGGCCTCAGTGTCCTCAGTAGAAGATTTTTAGGGGCATGAGTTCATCTCCTTTTTCCCATTTTTTTTCTTCATTTATCTTTTCAATTAGAATTTTGGTTCATTGTTTATCTCTAATGTGCATTTCTCAAACGCCGGGTCAGAATCGTTTTGCACTGCATGGGTTTCTCTTACAGAGAACATAAAAACCTCTTGCTAATTTGATTGGGTTTATTTTGTCATTGTTGGTTTTTTTTGCTTAAAATCATCAAAATCCACTTAAAAACATGCAACATGTGGAATATGTGTAAAATGAAAACTCCTGAAGTCAATAAAATCCGACAGATTCCTGAAAAAAAAATTAGAAAACAGGATGTGAGTTACCTCAGTGAAACCGCTACAGTGTGCAAATATGAAATCTGTCTTACAAGTGATTTTATTCATCAAAGGAATAAAAATATTCTTATTTTCAACATGTAATAATGCAAAAACATCAATATCATTTAAAGGGATAGTCAACTTCACTTCATAATTCATTGTGAAAGCCCAACACTAATCCTTCTGTCATTTCTCCTTATTTAGCATGCATTAATGAGATGACTGTAGCTGCCTTGTGTGCCCCCTGAAATTCTTTATTTCTGATCAGCTTCTGTGTGATCGCGGCACTGGCTGTGCCTTGACTTGGAGACATCATTATAGTAATTACCACAAGCTCTAGTAGTTGCAGGCAAATAATTCTGCTGGGTTCATTTTTTCCCTCCCCTTTGCTGCAGCTCCACAGAGAAGGGGAAATTACGTTTTCACCAAGCCTTTCTGTTGTCTGTATTGTGACAGCGGTCATACTCCATCACATAGCCCCTCTCTCAGCTATGAGTATCCCACAATCGGAGTAATGGTGAAAAAAGAAAAAAAAAAACATCAGAGCAGAGGAAACAGCCTATTTACTCCCCAGTCCCATACCACCTTTAGCTAGTGAATAGAAAAATAGGTTTAGTTCAATGACTACCTTTCATTTTTCATTCACCACTGAGGCGATTCAAAGATCATTTTTAATTAAATGACTGAATGATAATTAATTAGTGAATCTTTTGTAGAGCTGTTGTTGCCACAAGGTAAAAATCTCCTTCTTCATCAAGACAAACTCCAAATCTTTTCTCTGATGGTTTATATTTAATATTGCAAGAAAAAGCTTTAAGTAGTCAGACATGTGCCTTGGATGACCGGTATCCATTTGTTCTGTGACCTGTGAGCCCCTTTTTAACTGAGAGAAGGCCAATTGGACAAAAAAACAAATCCTACAGTGATACAATGTGTGAAGTTCCCACGGAATCCTTAGAATTTTTTTAAATAATGTGTGTAGAGATAAAAGAGGAATAAAAAAAAACTTTTATGACCTGCACAAAGCCTTAGATGAGGCATCTACACAACCTCAGACCCTTCGACCTTTGACCCTAGATGTAACGTAGGAGAGACACACGAACAGTTTATTGTGCTGCATGTTTGGCAAGTTTAGACAAGTTTTTTATTATTTTTTTGTCTTGATTTTACAGCCCAGCAGCTTATCCACATCTGTCCTGCTTCCTAACCTCAATGATCCAGGGTTTTTTTGAAAAAAATAAAAACCAGAGAACAAAAAAGACCCCAACTGGCATTAAGAGGGAACTCTTATGCAAATTTTTTACCTAGTTTTCTTATTTTATTCCAAGTTGTCTCTCACCCACTTAATCTATGTTCCCTTTTTCAATTACCAGCATGTCTAAACCAATTGTTTAGCATTCAATAACAAACACAATTAGCATATTTTTTATCTTTAAAATGATTTTTGATTAAGCACTAAAAACTGCACTTTGTCACCGTGCTGAAGTGTACTCGAGTGTTAGCTTGTGTGCAACATTTCTGAAGTGCCATTATTGTCTCTCACTCGTTGTGTGCCGTACTAACTCTCTATTTAACAGATGAACAATTAAGAGAGATGCTATTAATGCAAAATAGATAAAGGAGAACTGGTGAAAAGAACGGCATAAAGAAAACCCAGACAATGGTGGAATAATATTGGCTGAAAAACACATTATATGGATCTGAATATCAGCAAACACTTCACACACACACACCCTTATCAACACAGATGCATAAGCTTAGGAGGGACTGAAGTGTGAGCTTTAAATCAGCAGCATAAAATATACAAATTGAGAGTCTGTTCCCTCAGATGGTCAGGGTGAGAGTCCGTTTGTTAAACCTGACTGTAATTTCGGAGAGTGAGCCGGATAATTTTCCCACTCTGTAATTAGGTATTCAGCCAAGGCCGAGCTGGTCACTGTCTACATCTTCTGTTCTAATTAGCCCAAATTGAACAATTTGTTTCTCCTTTCAAACCCCAAATCATCCCCTAATCTAATAGTCATTTACATTCAGAGGAGTGACACCAAGTGACACTGATAGACCTCCTACTGCAGCTCTTCATAACATGAACATATCAGAATTGAGCTGCTGATAATTACCACCGGCAATTAAGAGTTAAAGGGGCTTTGTGTTGCAGTTTGCTTTTTATTTACAACTACATTACCCCCCAAAAGATATGTTAATTCTAGGCTGCAGTTTGTCTCCACACTTACTCTCTGGTTTTACTGTTGCTTTGCCCCAGTTCAACACTTTATGCAAATACTGGAATATATACCTCAACTTATGCTCATAATCTTAAAAGTGCAAGAAACTTAACTTGAAAAGGACTGAACCAGGTTTGCACCTACGCATACAACACTTTACAATGTGTGTGGATCCAGTTTTAAATCTGTGGAAATTATTAACTAAAGAAAAGATTCTTCAGGACTTGTTTGTTTAGTTCACACAATGCCACAATGCCAGAAACAATATCACTACTGAGAAATTACTGCTGACCACTGCCCTCAGGTCTTATTTATTTAAGTATAAAAAAGATTATACTGCTCCTCTGAGCCATAATTAAGCCCACCAACATCACACACACTTCTTGATATTGTTCAATATGACAAACACTTTTATTTACTATACTCCATCATTATTTGTGATATCCATTTCAAATAAGCATCCATAAATTTGCTCATAAATCTTGTAAAAGAAGAACTTGTCTGAGTAATATCACATTTTTAACTTTTCTTTAGAATAAAAGTAGTCCAGTGATACTGTACTCCCATGGGCTCCCTTAACAAAATCTAATCTAAATGTTGGCTAAATTAAAAATGAGCTCACAAGAGAATACCAGTATCTATCTGTAGCTGATAACTGCACATTTAAAAAACTCTAGAACTTTTCTCTCCTGGTGGCCTTATTTTTTTCTGATGTACAGGAAAAAAAAAATAAAAATAAAATACAGATTTCCCATTGAGCTGATTAAAATTTAAAAAGTGGACACATCACTGAGCTCACAGAAAAACAGTAGGCAAGGCAGTTGCAGGTGTAATTATTACTGTGGTGTGAATGAAAAATTACTCACATACTTGATTCAAACAGAAATAAAACCACTCACCAGATTAGATAATAACTCCACTTCCCCCAGATACATAAATTCAGCCTGAGTTTGTGCAGGCAGAGAGAACCAAAGACTTTTCAGGTTATTTTGATCTAATCCTCTATCACTTATGTGTTCAGACTGTGAACATTGTATTTCATGGAGGGATTGATAAAAAACAAACAAAACAAAACAAAACAAAAAACTCAGACGTGTGTGAGACAGTGACCTTTCACCTTTCGTTGATACTTACAGAGTATTACCACTGGTGCTGGTAATCGCTGCCCAAACCCTCTGCAAGTGCCTCTGTGTGAAGAGTGTGTTTGTTTCTCTTTTGTGCATCTGTGTTAGTGTGTTTTCATTTGTGTATGAATAGATTATGACTGTGGGGGTGCATGTGTCCTTGAGTGTGTGCGTGTGTGTTTGCGTGTATGCCCGTGTGTAAGCAGCAGCGTGTGGTGAACATGTGCTGGCGTTCTCAGAGGAACAGCAGGGCTCTAATAAGGACTAGTCCTGGATGGCAGCTGGTAAACTCTGTCCTCAGAATAGGTGTCCTTTATTCATGCACAAAGGAATGCAAATTAGTCCCAGTGCCGAGTGGACACTGAGAACGGATCCACATGGCACACACACTCACTCTCAAATGCACATTGAGAGTTGCACCGCAATGCAACTTCCTTCAATCAAAAGGAAAACAAGCAGGACTAATGACAAGGCCCACCCGCACAGCTGTTTTGTTGGTTCGTCTGAGAGTGTGTGTGTGTGCGTGTGAGTCAAAGCACGTGCGGTCACTAAGGGTCATTTTCCACTATGACAAGAAAAAAGTCTGACTAAAGTCTGAAGACTGAACTCTATTCCACAGCAGCACTAAGGCATCAGATAAATATCTATGATTGATTTAACAATGCAGTTTTAGCTCTTCAACTTCATTTTCAAGTTCATATAAATATCAAGTGTACAACAGTTGGAGAATGTAAGATCATGCCATTCTTCAAACGGCATTCAACTTATACTTTTATACTATTGCATGGAATTGATTGTAGAATGGTGGTTATGGTGTGTTAAGAACTGGAAGCCTTGAAATAAAGCTGATGGGCTGAGTGAGAATGCAAAGACTCATATAAGTGGAAATGGGCTCTTCACAACCTATGAGTATGTTTTTTGTGTATGTAAACATGCGTGTGTACTTCAGGGCTCATTATGGAAGTACATTTTCTTTTATTCTGACATCCATTGAACGATTATTTAATCTCTGTTCTTGAAATCTAAAACTCAGGCATGTAATTGAGATGATCTTATTATTACTTAAAGCCAATGATTTAGAAGAACAAAGTTGCCTACAGTGACAAACCCAATGAGAATGATCACCCAACCTTACAGATACCTTCACCTCAACAGAGTGTTTTGCTTGTGATTGTACTGTAGTGTTTGCAGCTTGATGTGCTTGGCCAGCAATGTCATTATTTTTGTTCACTCTCACTCTCTCTCACACACAATATTATCAGCCTTGTTTTCAAAAGCAAAAGAAAGTTGTTTTGTGGAGAAAATGAAGTTCTGGTAAACTCACTGTAATCTATAAAAGGCCAAAGTTAGCAACCAGCTATGAAATTAATGTTACATTTCACAGCTAAAAGCCCCAACATACCAAATCCACTCTGAAAAACCAGCAGCTGATGGGTGCATCTCCTGCCGGTGTAACTGCCTGAGTAGTCACAGACAAGCCAACACTGACTGACTGACAACCTTCAACTTGGTGTGTGAGAGCCATAAACAAATCAAGATAATTGCTAAGATCTGGAAACAGAGAAACATTGCAAACCCAAGTTTTAAAGATTCAAGAAACCCAAACAATCATATGATAAAACCTTCCAGTTTACATTAGGAGATATAGACTTTTCATCTCCCCAATTTCTTCAAAACATCCAAATTCTAAGACAACTTGCCATTTTGTTGTAATGTTAGCTAGCTAACAGTAACGGGGTATAGCTTCACCTGATATTAGATAAGACAAAAATTTTGAATTTTTTAGAATTTCAGAATTTTTCTAATTTTACTGTTTGCTAGCACCATGTTAGCTACAGTGGCTTAGTACCAATTACAGACCATGATCTATGTGGCTAAATTGTAAACTTGCTTACAACTTTTGACTGATGTGTGCTGTTTCCTACCATGTTTGATTTTTGTTGTCATAGTGAATATTTATCAGAATTGATGCATCTGATGACCGAAGCCACAAAGATAAAAGTAATCACGTAATGAACGAGCATTATTTTTTGAAAAAGGAGAACAAACAGAGGTTTTACCTGGAAACGCAGAGATGATTCTGGTGAATTCTTTTGTCCCTAAAAAGAACCAGTAGATCCTTTTGGCAGATATAGAAAAAGGTGTTCAATGGACCACACAGTCAAAGCATTTCTGTAATTTTGGTCTCTAGGTGAGAGCTATCAATTTTTAGGTGTCAGAAGGCTGTAAAGAAAGCTCATGATAGGTATTTGCAGCATGGTGCCATATAGAAAAAGATTTCAACGTCCTGAGAATAGCATGAATAGATACCCTGTCAGATGCAGCAGTGGAGGTGACCCAGTGCGAGGCCAGTCAGACATCAAAGGGTGCCAGCTGTTTTCTCAAACTGAGGGGGGTTGGAGGAGAGGAACGAGTAGGGCTGAAGAGGAAGATTGAGATGACACGTCGGATCTCCAGGAGTGTCACTTTGTGTAATAGGAGAGTGGCGGGTATTCATCTGCCTTGAGAGAGAGAGAGAGAGGGAGAATACTCTACATGGACTTCAATGAGACTTCAGTAATTACTTATTACTGCACATATGGATGAGATGGGCGATGAGAGGACTTGAGTCTTGCGTGGCTCTTCCTCCATCTGAAAACCACCTCCGGGGTGACTTCAAGAACATCCCTGTAATGCTCCAAGACAAAAGTCTCATTACAGGTAATTATGGACTGCCTATATCCCCCCCCCCCTTCTCTCTACTAAAGCCCCTGGCCTCACCCTCGCTACTTTTATCCTCTCATTCAACAGGAGAAGCAGCCTGGGAGAGGGACGCAGGGATGGAAAAAGGGGGAGGGGATGGGGCTATTACCTGGGAGCAGACAGTGATCATGGCCGCTGACGCTTTACTGCACTTCCATTCATGTGGAGTGGCTCACTTGTGGGCAGCAATTACCGACCAAATGATCCAAACTGGGCCTTGTGATGGAGTAGCTGGACTTACTGAGAGACTAGCTGCACTGTTCTTCTTTGCTTGTGTGCACAGTATTGTCCTTTATGCTAAACAGAGTAGGAAATTCCGGGTGGGTATGCACTGTTTATGTGTCTGTGCATTCTTTGAATGAACTAGGAACAGACCTATGTTGATTGATTTTTTTTTTTTTTTGTAACAATAATTTCATTCAACACAAGATGGAGGATTTACAGGAACATGAACATGTTAAAATGAAAATTTAGGGAAAACAACAAGACAACAGCAGTGCGCTATGCAATGTAAAATATACACTTGATAAAAAAAGGAACCATTCAATCTCTTCCCTTATAGAGACAAAAACTGGGGATGTATTTTTTTTTAATCAGAGCCACAATGAGAGAAAGTGCAACTTAAAAGGAAGGAACCTGGAGTTTTAAAAATTGGACCTATTAACCCCAAGAGGATTAAAGGAGGTACTAGACTGGTTGTGTTGCTAACACCTTCGTACAGCTTTAAAAAACACACCATTTTTAAGACACTGGGAAATTTAGTTGGAGGAGTGTTTATCGGATAAGTTGTTACTGATAATGGATGGATGGAGCTTAACACAAATCCATAGTTTAAACAAGACTATCAGTATTACATGATCTGTAAAACCCCCTGTGTCAAAGTTATGTTGTAAATTAAGACTTTCTTTCACAGAACTACAGTAGACATGCCTTAAGATCAAGCCTATTGCCAGTAAATTTTGGTTAAGGTAACTTTGGGATCAGGCATTTACAAACACTTATAATTAATAATAATAATAACACTTAATAATTAAGGATTTGTAGGGTTAATGACAGTAACTCACATACACAGTACACTATACATTGACAATAAGTGTTAGAGGTAAATTCTGTGATGTGGAATTGTTTAAAATGAGCATAATCATAAGGCAACTAAACTTTAGCTTGGGCTTAAAAAATGTGGTAGACTAAGGTTAAAGGTTAGTACTCTTGTCAAATTGACATTTAGTATGAGCAGTTTGAGGACAACTAGCCTTTTTTAACAACTTATAAGATTTTTGAAAGACTGTACATTAAATTATTTAATATTTTGGTTTTAATAAGTTATAATCAAAGTATTAATTAATGAACTTTATACAAAAGAAACTAGAAACTAGAAAGATTCCACCCATGTGACCGTTAAAACAGTGGAATAAACAATAATATGTAGAAGTAGTAGCTTGTAAACTGATTTTTGAGAAATTTCTTAATCAAGAGTTACATTTTACTTGCATGGTCCTCTGACCCTAAAAAGCTACTCCCCTTAAAGTAATTTATATAGCCCTGGTTTTGCCTAATAGACTAAACGTTGTTTTTTCATAGACGTTATCACACTAACAATTATAAAATGCAGCAGGTAATAACTGAAAATATAATGTTCCACATTGGCACAGAAACAGTGATAACCAGCAAACCAAATGTCCTGGTAATGATATGTCCTTTCAAAAACCCACATCACTCAAATCCTGCACACATCCCTGCACACACACCCTGCTCCCCTCTCACCATGAGCTTGCCAGTGTGGAGCTGGTGCAACAGGCAGGCCTGTCATCCACAGATCAGAGGCAACAATGGCGCCTTCCTCGGCTGCCTTTGAATATGTCACTGTGGGAACAGCATAATCAACCCCATGTCACCACCAGCTGTTCCGTCCAGACCGCATTAGAATAAACAACAGGCGAGGAAGAAGCAGAGGTATAAAGAGAGGAGACAAGTGGATAGGAAAGAAAGCAATACACTTGTCCTGTCTGCCACCAATGGAAAGATGATATTGTTCTGGGTTATTTGGCCCCGTGTCAACACTGTGCTCCATCTGTGGCCGCTGGTGAATGAGGAGGCATGAAGCACAACTTGCTCCATTAAGTGAAGACAGGAGAGGCATGAACATCCACCTCCTCTCATCTGTGTGGTGCAGCATAGTCTTTTGCAGAAGGTGCTGATCATGTTATGCTTAGGAACAATTATTTTGTTTTTCTAAGGAACATCAAGCCTATGGCATCTTGTTTCAATGAAGGTTTTCACTCACACAGCTGCTCTTGCTTAAGGGTAAGGTTTTTTTATATTTTATGCACACAAATGTGAGAAAACAGTTTGGTTAATACAGCAGCAAAGATTTACCAGTATCTCCTTGGACTGAACATAATGGAGGAGGCAAGAAAAAGAAGGATAAAAACAGTAGACCAAGCGCCATGCGCACAAGAGCCACCATTGTTCTTTATTATCTGAGATTTCAGGCAAGGATATGTTTGACAACAATGGAGTGTCCTTGGAAAATTCAGACAGAACACGAATAGAGGTTTTGTTATCGTCTTTGACAAAGGACCTGTTCTACCTTTACAGAGCTCCCAATTTCTCCAAGGTCAAACACAGGTCACCCTCAAGGCAAGCATGTCTCCAAAAAGTCCCCCCTTCACCCCCCCAAAAAAACTCTGGAAGTCAAAATTTGTTGAAGTCACCTTGAATAAATACTGAGAGAGTAAAATTTCCCACCATCATTTCCCATAAGCAGTAAATTACATTAAATATAGGTTGTGTGGTGCATATACCACTCCCTATTCATCCCATTTGAAGTGCCCTCTCACTAGCCAAGATCTCTTCTCATCTCCAGTACCTGTGAATTATACAAAATGATGCGTTCGCCATTGAATTTATCAGTCCACTGTAGTCGCTAGTAATCCCATTATAACATCTCTGTTAGTACAATAGCCAGATATGGCCTGAATAAAGGAAGCCTTTCTTTGCCTTGTCAAAGGTAGGCTGTCTTCCAAATTACTTCTTCAGAAGTTAAAAGGCCCAGATTATACCGGACTAATAGATGACCAGTAATTGCAACTAATAACTTATTACTCATCTACACAAATATTCTAATAGCTTGTATTTAGAAGCCATTTTTTCAATGGACACAGTGAGAAGAGGGGGGGTCCTATTCACAAGCCAGACAGACAGCAACACAAAGAAATACTCCCACAAAGGAAACTGAGAAAGCAACCTGTAGCATGTTTTTTCTTCTCTTAGCTGGATTAATATCTAACCTTATTCATGGGGATGTGAAACCTCAGCTTCGTCTTCATCTCCAGAGCTGTCTAGCAGCAGGGCTTTGTTTGGTGACCGGGCCCCTTTTGAGAGAGAGACGGTGCAGGGAATTATAGATAATGTCCTCCATCCTCTCCCCCTGCTAGCCTGCTAGGCCTCAGACACAGAGCTCAGTGGGGACCAGAGAGGTGGACACACTGTACATGATTTGAGCTATAGCAGCCATTGTAGTCCCGACAGGGCTCACAGGTGGAAATGCATTCAGTCACAGTCAGGCGGTGAGGAATTACCTATGTGACAAAATAATAAAGCCTGTTGTGCAGTACATGGTGCTCACAATTGTTTTGTTATGGTATCTGTTGTTATGGGACAATCTTGTTTTTTTATGATCTATAAAATGTCCCAATGTGACATGTCATCCGATGCTTAGATAATGATATATTAAACTAATTACACATACTGAGAACCGGCAGTGTGAAGCAGATGAATGATGTAATCAAATCTCATTACAGACATTACACATTGAAAAGTAATTATATTACAATTTATCACAATTTTGTAAGCAGCAAAATGTTACAGCACTTGTTACTCTGCTTTCTTTACTCAGCCCAGCTTCAAGGAAGCTTTATAAAACTCCAGCACCTCCACACCCATGTTCCTCATCTCATCTAAAACATGTAGAAATAGAATACAAAATATTGTCATTTAACAAGCAGTCAGTCTATGTTTTGCATATATCCTGTGACCATTAAAACTTTACATTAGCAAAATTATTCCAGCAAATACTTGGGCCACATATTTTACTTCACCTGCCTCAATATATGTCCAGTTACTCAGCCCGAGTTCAGCCCACGTTTGGCATGACTGTCGGATGCTTCATCCACATTTGGATCAATTCAGACACACACACACAAATTCTTCCTGGGTTTTAACCAGCACTGAAGGAGACAGCTGCAATATTTCAGATTCACAAGTATACTGGCCAGACTTAGGTTGAATACTAAAACTGTATATTGTTCCAGAAGCGTTATTTTGCTCTCAGTTTGTTAGCCAGTTTGCTAAACACATACAATATAAAAATACAAAGAGAAAGAGAGTTGCATTAGACAGAGCCAGACTCGCAACAGACCACTATGACCCAGCTGACCACTACTGGCTGTGCTAGCTTTTGTAACACATTTTGTAATGCACTTTTTACACATAGACAAACTAACATGTACCAAATCATTCTGTCAACTGAGCACAGATGGACTCAACCAGTACCAGCCCTCCATCAAACTCCATGGAAGACAGCAAACAAGCTGACCCCCCAAAATGTGAAAAGTAGTAGGGCATTATTTGGTTTAGTTGGTGTAATGTACATCACTGAATATCTAACTGTAACCTCTTGCACTCGTTACTGAATTAGGATTCATATTTTTAGAACATGTCACTAAGCAATGTGTTGCAATGTTAAAACAAGCATCAGTTTCTTACCTATTGAAAGTTCTTTTACAAACATATCATGGTCCATGTAAACATACTTTAACCTAAATCTTCACTTGGGAGGAAGCATCATTAACAAATATGTTTATTGACCGCAGTGCATTGAAGATTGAATGGCCAGACTACAATAGCGGTAGTTAAAGGGGCAGGACACACAAAAACCCACTGGGAGTATACAGCCCCCGCTGATCAATGACCTCATCCAGAGTCAGTTTCTCTTTCAAAGGCGGCAAGACCAAAGAGCACTGAGGCCTTTTCAGGCCTGCAGATAACAAACCAACACCAGACACCCAATAAAGAGACTTCCACTTCATTTAAAAGCAATTAATATTCTTGGCCGGCCGGCGCGATCCCTTTGGTGTGGCAGGTCTGTACACGCCCCCTGCACTGTAATGGAGTTGACTGGTTAACTTTGAGTCTGTGGCCACAGTGTTGGCTGCCTGGGTGAGAGCACTGATGCACAGTGGGACACAGTGTTTAGATCAGAGTGAATGGACCTGTCTCACACCCCACTGCACCCCAAAAGAGCCTCCTCTTCTCCGTCTTTTTCTCTATATGTGTCTTGCTCTTTCCGTCTCTCCCTCTCTCTGTCTTTCCCATCCTCTCTCTCCTCCACGTTCTCTCAGAGTCTATCTTGGCTTTTGTTTCCGTTTTTCCTCCTTTTCTTTCTTTTTTAAGTTATCTTCTTCAGTTGCTAAGAATTGGCTTTCAATAGGAGCAAGGGTTTAAATAGTTAGCCTTTGTAATGTTTGGTAATGATTGTCCTCTGAGGATGTGAAAGACAGGCTGGAGGGAAAAAGAGTTTGTTCCTTTAAGCACATGAGGTTACTATAAACAAATAGTTGGGTCATAGAGATATTTTATATTAAATCGGTGAAAAATTTGCTTTTACATTTAGCTATGTGTCATTTGAATATAGGGCAGAAATACAATTCATAACAGCCTTGTGAAACTTTTGATAACAAAAATATGAAATACTTTCAGCAAAAGGTCTTCGCTTTGACTTTTAGTCTCCAGCTGCTGCTTGTATGTAAAACCTGAACCATTACAAGTTGAGCAGCCAAGAAAAATACAATCAAAACTGACAGACTAACTATTGTTTGACATTTCGATATGGGGCTCTGCAGGGACTGACTTAGTTTTGGAGCCAGCCATGGCAAAAAAAAAAAAAAAAAAACCTGCGGTTTTTGGCACTTCCACCTCGGCTTTATTTTCTAGCTGTGAAGGTTGTTGTTGGGTTGCATCATTGAAACTTACTCAAATTGATCATTCAAAGCAAAGCACTATTGATGTTTTCTTTGAATAAAAGTAAAATCTCTTCCTTAATTTCAGTTCTTCAATGTAAATTTAGCACACATATGCTACCATCACAACTGTGAATGTCCTTACCTTTTGAGACCTTGTTCAGCAAGTTGAATGGCAATGATTAGTGCATTAGCAGTCGCCTGGTTGTTCAGTAGGCTGAGGGTAATGAGGAAATCAATGGGCCACATTCAACAACCTTTATTTACAGATTCACATTGCTGGAAGATAAAGAGCTTTTCCTTCAGCAGAGCTTTTTCATCCTTAGTGCTGATAACATCTTTCTTAACAATCATGTACCTAACACATGACTCCGTCTGAATGCCGGGGCTGATACACACCTCAGCAAAGTGAACAAGGTGAGGAGTTGACCAGTTAATAGACTAGCATAAGCAGCCTGTCGATAGTAGCTTGTAGCAGCCTGTGGGCTTCAATTAAATCCAACTTTTAACCCGCCAGTTAGTCAATGAGAGCTAGACCTGCTGCTTTTACTGCCTCACACTTGTTTTTCTCACTCTGCTCCACATCTTCACATCCCTGCAGCACTCCATGTTTTTACTGAAAAGAATCTGTCTAATGTTACAGCTCAGCCTGACAAATTAACACCTTTTTCAGTCATTTAAGTCAGAGTGACTGAGAATTCTGCAGACTTTAATTGAAATTATTTTCAATACAAGAATGTACTGCCATGTTTAATTATCTCTCCTTTCATAAATGAGAAATGAGATAATCAATATCTGTCCAGAAGCTACAGCCAAGAGTCGGTTAGCTCAGAGGCAGGAAGACACTGCTTGAAGGTAAAAGACATCAGCCTACCAGCAGCAGCTCATTTTTATCTTTTCTATGTCCAGTTACATGGTCATGATGCAGGAAAAACCTAAAGTAAGACTACAAATTGTTGTTTTAACCTTTCTGTTTCTGTACATATCAAACAAACTTGATAAAGCATCTTCAGTAATTAGCTTTAGAAGTTCATTTGGACAAAGCAAGACTTGCTGTTTGCCTTTTTCCAGTCTTTACCCCAAACTATACTAACAGTTTCCTGGCTCCATCTCAATGTTTAAAAAAGCCTTTCTGCAAAAAAGTGAAACATATTTCCCAAACTATTAAACTGTTACTTAAAATCTTTGTCACATTCACATGCACTCTGCTAAAAAAACTTAGTGACTTGACATTGACTTACAAACATCACACATCAACAGCACCTTGTTAAAAAAATGGATTGCTGTTAAGAAATACTGCAGGAAGTCACATCATCAATTTGAGTAATCACATGTAAATGCTTCATGCAGCCAGAGATTATTTGTTCTCACTGATCCTGAAACCACATTTTTGGTGCCCTTTATTGTTTCCACCATCTAAATCCTTGAATCCTGTGGGTGTGTGCTCCTTGTTTGGTTATATGTGTGAATGTTTCATTTGTTTTGGTTTTTTGTTTTGTTT
>JAPZDV010000025.1:22794032-22807477 GCA_029814665.1 Acanthurus lineatus
GTTTTGTTTATTTTTTCCTTTTTGTCATAGTGAAGTTGGAGTGAATGGACTTGACCTGTTGCAAAAAGTCTGATTTTGCATTATGTTCAAGCCCTTGTATTTTTTGTCCATCATTCAAATTTAGCTTCTGAATCAGCAGGAATATTTATTATTTGTGTGCTTTTGTGAGCTTCATGTTTTTCTGGTATGTGTATTCCTAGTATGTCTGCCAGCAGGAGAGGCACCACTTCACGTCCATTTTGTCAAACGTCCATCATTGCCAGGAGGTTTAAGTGTCCATCTCGGATGGATGCTTCACATGCTAAGATACTGAATGTACCAATCCACAGAGAGTCAATGTTTACTGGATTTAGTAGCATTGTGGTGAATGATATTAATGTATTAATTTGACAAAATCTGGTAATGTGTGGATTTGAATCGTTCGGGTTGGTATGTAACTTGGACATGAATAGGCTCCAGAGCTTGCAGGCCTGACTGCTTGATGTAAGGGACCTAAACAATAGGCGGTACAGTTTTCTGAAACCTGCGTAAATGAAATTTCATCCTCATTATTCATGACATCAAACAGGGCTGGGGCCCAAAGCGGGCTCATTTGCAGCTGAATGTGGGAAGCAGTGAAGACAGTGACCTGTTTAGCATGTGTTTGTGTTGCAGAGGTGGTGGAGGGATGGAGGAGGAGAGGGCACCAGTGGGCCACAGCTGGTGTGCCACAGTCTCAACCTTTTACCTGCTACTACAACTGACAGGCCGGGCCACGACCAGGGACTAATAGTCTCTCTCTAACTGAAATAGAAGCTGTGGACTGGAGATGCACAGTTGTGACCTTAATGTCTTCTTTACCCATCTGAGCCCAAGTTTTCAGCTATTTTCTCCCGCTGCTGTCTTTCATATCAGCCTGTCTGCTCACCTGTCTGCTTTTATTGGTAAAAAAAGAAATTCCAGTACATCCTGCTACCAAGCAGAGTGGTGTCCTTCTTAATGTACTCCTAAATAAAAAGAGCTCCTCTTTTGTTCATGCTATAGCTAGTGAAAGGCAAATGTCCAGCTGTCCATCTGAGTACAAATTGTTTCCTTTTCTGTACCTTACTGTACAACCTCCTACAGTTGTGTATACGCATGTCAACATATATCAGAATGTCCTTTAATGTGTCTTTGTGTGTTTTTCCCTGCATGTGTACCCCATCCTTCTCTGCAGCTCTGTGAAACCAGCTGTGTGTGTTTACTCTACCTGGTTAACCTGCTCCAGGAGAGCAGGCTGCCAGCAGTTGCCCTGTCACTTCACATCCTCTCCGTCAGTCCCCCATCATTGCCAGGAGGACTGCTTGTCAGCCTCACAATTTGCAGTCATGGGCTGCACAGCTAGGTCATTTTTAGTTGAAGTTTGTGTGTGTTGGTTTGTGTGCATGTTGTGTGCTCTGTCTGACCAGTTGTGCGTGTTGACTCTTACCTGCGTTCATCTCCTGGTCTACCTGCTCGAGGAGAGCAGGCTGCCAGCAGGAGAGCAGTCACAGGACATCATTTCTGTCAGAACTAAAACAGGCTGAGAAACTGAGACAAGCAGTCGCTGCCTCTTTGTCAGACTAGTTTTTGTTTTACCATAAACACTCCATCAGATGAAAGGAGATCAGCAGTGTTTTTCTTCCTGTACATGCACACACAGAATTTGGACTGTAGCCTTGAAATAACAATATGTATAACAATATGACATTATGTTTACTTGTTCTTACTTTTCCTGTGTTCTATTGTAAGGAAAAAAACAATTTCCGCAGCAGGCTAAAGAAGCATTAATGATGCTGAACAAGAACTATTCAGTCTATTTTCCTGTTGATCATTAGTGGCAGATATTGTGAACTCCCATCAGTGTCTCAATTCTGGTCCTCAAGCCCAGATATCTTTTAATTTTCTGTCCTACCACCTAGCAACATTCACCTGGTGTCACAGCTTAAATCACTGATCACATTCAGCATTTAGTCAGCATTTTTTTTTGTATCTGTATAGTAGTTTGTACTGTCAGTGGTATAGGGTCCACCATTCCCATGCTAAATAGCACACACTTGCACATGTACAAGGTTTCACAAAACCCCTGGACTCTTTGTGAAAGAGCTAGTACATGTCAGAGACAACATTTAATTTATATTCAATTGCATTGAGGTAGCCTGGTCACCAAAAAAAAAAATAATTCACACTTTTTTTGTGAAACACTGTCTTGTGAAGATTAAAAACTTCCTGCTGTCTTTCTGGCAAACAGGCCAGGTGTTTTTAAGGAGATGTTGGGAGATTTTCCAGCCTTTTTTGTGACAACATCTTTACTTGTTCATGTGGTGACAACAACGGTTGTGCAAGCAAGACAGTGCCATGACCCTGGTGAGCAACACGTCTAGTGGCTGTGTTGAATTCTGGTTGATTGAAGCTTCTGTCAGTAAACTGGTATCTCTCTTTGTTATATAGTGGATTAATTTGATGTGATGCTGTCTACTAACCACTGCCTCAAAGAAGGAATGCTTATATGCGGATATTCATCATGCATAATCATCTCTACCATCTTAATTTAGCATAATAGCATTTGTGTTAGCATCACATATTAGCATTTGTTCATTCATATTAAACAAATAATAAAGCCAGGTCTGTTGAGAATTAGTATTGCAGGCATTTGGATACAATAGAGGGTAAAGTACAAATAAAAATTTGGCCATAACGATGGAATCAGATCAGACACTTCAGATCGTGACACTTCATCCTATCCCACAGATGTTTAGATTGAGGTAGCAAGAGAGAAGTGTTCTGGTCAATAAAAGAGAGAGGACAAAATCTAGAATTATGAAAGAATTTAATCCAAAGGTTTTTGAAGCTAATACAAAGCTCTGGCATCCCTACTTAAATCAAGCAGGGATCAGCGGGGGTTAGAGCTTTTTGAGAACCATATTCCCTTTCATTTCCTCTGATGCTGTAAATGTGCTGAGTTGCAGTGGAAGGATTGTAACACAAAGAAGAAATGTTCAGAAAATATGGTAACTTTGTAGGGTAGGCTACCCATTTGATTTAAGTAACCAAGACTGATGAGGCCTCACAGAAGCTTAATCTAAGGATTTTGCTTTTGAAAAACAAAATCTCAAAATCTCTCTCTAAATTCTGTTTTTATAACAATTGTAGTCACCAGTGCTTCCAGTGTCAAGGACAAGATTCCTGTGTCAAAGGACATTTACACTGTGAAGGTTTTTCTGCCTCATGAGCCATTCTTAATCCATGTGTGTATCCAGCATGATTAAATTATGTGGCAGATACATAGACAAAATGTGCGTTGCTGTGTAGTTGTGTAACAGGAGCTGACTCTCCAGCTGTCCTAGAAATTGAATGTCTAAACCCAAAGCACAGGCAATTCTGTTCACTGGCATTGAAGGGAATAGCTGTCATTCTTAATCAAAAAGCAGAATATTTTGAAGATGCCGGCCACCACGCAGGCACACACACGCCACACATGAGACACACACGCAGGGAAAACAGCACAAAGAAACATTAAAGGACATTCTGATATATGTTGACATGCATATATACAGATGCCTTATGACCTGATGTTCTCCACTGGCATACTAACTTTACTTTTTATTGTTTATTGGCTTCAAACCCATTTTTATGGCATTGGAAGCTGCTAAATAAGGTAACAATGTCTTTACACAACAACACAGTCATTAAAAAAAGTCATCTAATTTTGTTTCTTTTTAGAATGCACAAATAATAATTTTAATTTTCTGTTGCTCTCTGTTGTTCTTTTGTCTTCATTCTCAATTAATAGCTTAAACCATTTAAATGTGGTCTTAATTTTGAGAATATACCACCACTTGTTTGTCATGGTAAAACAGATGATTCATTTGTTTAAGAAAAATTAACAGTCTGTGACTAAAAGTGAAAGGAACTTCACCTTCACAAAACTAATGTTCTGTGTAATTTCATGTTTCAAAGGGTATTTGTTTAATGAATTGGAGACTTTATTTAGAACTTCACCTATAAAAAACTCCCCTCACACTCTTTCAGCTGAACAAATGTGTGTCCAGGCTTTAAAATGACAGAATGATCATTTTTGTTAGTTTCAAATCCCAACACAAGTCTAAAATATGTGCTATCTTTACCACATCTCAGCCATTGCTTGGTCAGTCAGGGCAAGCGACTGAAATGGGTTCCTGTGATCAGTCGTACCCACATCAGGTTTCACAAGAGACTGAAAAAGCGGAAAAAAGTCAGTGTGGTGGTTGGCCTGCCAGTAGAGTCTGGTTTTCTATCAGATTCTAGGCTGGGAGTCAAACTCTCTCAATCAAACCCTTTTTTTCCAGTGTTCCCACTAATGAACGGCACTAATTGATTGAAAACGCTGGTGGGAGGGGATGAGCGAGCAGGGTGTTATAGTGTGAGAGAGTGGAGGGGGTTTGAACACAAACAGTGACTGGACTGGATCCAGACTGATGTGGGGGCCCTCAGCAGAGAGCTCTGAGTATTGTACACAGAGGATAGGCTATAATACAGAGTACAGTGAAGGCAGGGGAGTAGACACATAAAGGGACAGACAGCTCCGAACATCTGAAGTCGCAGCCCTGCTGAGAGGGAAAACACTTTGGAGTTAATTACAATAATTCCTGTGGGTTGAATCATGGTGTGCATTTGTGGGTAATTATATTGAGAATACATTTTCAGTAAACATTCTGGAGAATGGTTGTGTATGAATCACACAGGCCTTTTCTTCTTTTTGTTTTAAACTCTCTGTATACAAGGAAATAAATCTGAGACACAGTCAAAGTAAATGCATCAATGTTAGGCTGCGGTGAACAGTGTTTCTTCTTTTTATAGATAAATTGTTAATAGCATGGACATACAATCATTGAATCCTTCTGTTGGGGAGAGTGAGGTCACCATCCCTGTGGAAAAATTCTGATTTTATTACTTGTATGAGAAGGTGAACAAAGATCAGCAACAAATTAAAAGCTTTGCTTTGTTGCTCAGTTCTATCTTAACCATCACAGGGCACCTGGCTCGCACTCAACCCCAACATCCATTTCACCCCCACTAATGGAAAAACCTCAAGATATCTGCAGTGCTCCACTTCAGGTAGTTGTTATCTGGAAGGAAAAGGCCACATTTTTCAGAGGCTTCTGCTCATCCAGAGACCAAACAGATAGTGCTTGATTTGGGATAGTAATCACCAGCGCCTGTAAGAAATACCAGCACATTGGATTTATTGTATGTCCAGTTTGTTTCCAGTGCAGTTTTTAATGCACGTATCATTTTTAATCTAAGTCTTGGACAAATAAAGGCAATCTCTGAAACAAAACAAGAGAGAAAGCAAATATGTGCAGCTGAGTGAGGCACAAAATGTTTGCTTCCAGAATTACCTGTAAATGTTGTGCACAGACCCCAGCAAGTATCTGGTGGAATCATTTTTGTAACGTGTGCAATTTACAAACCAGCAGTGACAGCTAGTTATTCATTACTTATTGCAGAAATGACTTTTTCACTGCTAAGAAGTACGGATGGATTTTGAAAGTCAGTTATAACAATACAATCCAATACATAGACAGTTTGTTATGTTCCTTTTTTAACTATCTTGAATTTGGTTGGTTAATTATTATTTAATGATTGTTCACCTCTGTAATCAGTGCACAAACAGGACTGATACACGTTAGCTTGGAACTGGAGGTATGAGAGATACAGTTAGCATCTCCAGAAATGTGACCCCTGCTGCCTCAAATATCAATTTTTTTATGTTCTTCCTTACTGACTTGCTTATGTTAGTTCAGACTTTGAGGCTAATGATGCATTCCATTTGAACAGGGAAGTCAGAATTTTTAAGTTTCCAGTTGGAAATTTTTGTTGGAAAAATGCATAAAACATCACATTATATTTTGTTGCCAGCTGGTATCGCTAACATTGGCTAACAATGGAAAACATGGCTAAAACTGCGTTCTAGTATGATGGCTTCTTTTTTTTTTCAAATGTTTTGCACTGGAGCGAGGTCAACTCAGAGTAATGTTATTTCCAGCCCCAAATTCTGACTTTCTATAGGTTACCTGACTGACCTAGATTACAGTTACAGTTGTATGTCGGTTGATTACTTGTTTAATCTTAAAATCTCAGTTTTGATTGATAGATTGATTGAATGAGTGATTGATTGATTGAAATAATTTAAACTGAACATAAGAAGAGAAACGAAATAGATAAACACATTTATAGTTCCACGTGTTAAACAGAGTGTGTAACATGTGGGCACTGAGGCTTTGCGGTTGTTTTTAAGGCACCTTTGATGGAGCTGTGCTGAGTAAAAAAAATTAACAAAAAAATCTAACAAGTAATGTAACTAGTTACTTTTGCTGCTGCATAATTAACATATTCATAAACTAGTTGGTACCCTGAAACATACTGTGTGTGCAGTGTATGGCATCTTTCTTCATTATCATTCAAGCACTGCAAACACATAACAGCATTATGAAACAACAAATAGGTTTTTGACCATTAGAAGCTGGAGCAAGGTTAGAGGGCAGACAACACTGTTTGCTTCATATCAAGGCTGGTGAGTAAATGCAAGTTAAATGCTAAGAGGAGAAACTGTCTGAACTCATCACTGTATTTCTATTTGCTTGTCAATAAAAAATTTACAGCAGCAGAGGAACTGAACAGTACTTTGTCCCTCAACAAAAGACCATTGTGACACAGACCATCATTATTCTGTCATAAGTGCCTAGAAGAGGACAAACACAACAGAAAAGTTCATTAAAACATTTTTTTAGATATTTTTAGGGCACTTATATAAGGTATTTCATATTTTTGTAGTCATATCCAAAAACATCCCATTTAAATTAATTTACAGTTTATATGAAGAAGAACTTGCACACTTAAAGTATCAGATGTAACGAGCTGAAACTTCCTCTTTGATAGGTCTTCATATTATGTTGCATTGTATTTTATATATTTTCTGAGTCATTTTATGTACTTAAAAAAAAGTATGTTTCATGTTAAGAAAACCACCAGAAAGTTTATTTTTCGGTGTAGCATTTCTTAAAGAAAATATATTGTTTCTCAGCCAAGGATGCACCAGCAGTCTGAGTGGCCACATAAGCAACACAAAATGCTACCTAGCTAAAGATTGCATTAAATCTAAGTAATGGGATGTGTACAAGATCTGGACTCTTGTAAAACATAGACATCCTGAGAACCGTGAAAGGTAAAGGAACAAACTTTATGTGTGTGACTTTTGTTAAATGTATTAAAGAAATTTTCTAGTGTAACCATCATGACAATATATTAAGCAGAAGCGGCAGGGATGGAAGAGGTTGAATATAGTACCACAATATAGACAGATTCTATAATTTTTTTTACAAATGGAAGCAATGTGCCATGTCAAGGTCACGCCCATCTTTACTGCCTTTACATCTTGTAGAAAGGAGACAGCCATTCACCAGCGGCCAATTTAAAGTATTAAATTGCCATCAGCCGTCAGTGTGGGATGTCTGCTCTTTATTTGCCCATCGCACCTCTTCTCCATTGTCACACCGCAGCCAAGCCAATTGTGTGCGAAACAAAGCACAAAAGCACAAGACTGTAGCGTGGAAAGAACTTACATTACCTGACAGAAAATATAGGATATCAAATGCAAAACATGAAGTAAAGTCAAGAAGGAAAACAAATGTCATTAGCAGAAGGCTGTCATACTGAGGCTCGTACTGCTTTAGATTTTAGATGTGGCTGGATTATAACAATGACATCACTGGGATGTTTTAAAAATGGCTGAAGCCGTTCTCTCTGCTGTTGTGTATGAAGTGGAGGGTGTTTGACTGGTCAGTGTAGTGGAAGTGTGTGGAGGGCAGCCGCTGAAGTGACAGCATACCAACCCTCACTCCACATCCAAACAGGAGGTGTCAGCTTTTATCTTCCCGACTCAAATGTTCAGACTTTATAAAGACTTGTGAGAATGCATGCAATGCAAGCATTTAAAAAAAGTCTGGAGGACACACACAAGGAATTTCGCTGTGAATATTTTAGATTGTAAATACCTTCTAAGAAATCTTCCTTTAGAGATAAGTTCTCGTTTTTTAAAAAGCCCTAAATGTTCTTCTCTGACCTCTTGATTTGTCGTTTCTAAAGGACCTGTTTGGATAAATTGCAGTAAATCTGCATTTCATTCGTCAATAAAAGAATATCTTTTTTTGCAGGTTTAAATACACTTAAGTATATTCACTCGAGTACTGTACTTATGTGCAAATTCGAGTTACTTGTACAAAAGTCTCTGTTTCACTAATTTTTCTGCTCCACCATATTTCAGAGATATTAAGTACATATTAAGTAGATATTAAGTACATATTGTACTTTTAACATATTGTAACTAATTCTTCCTTTTTACTTTACAAAGCAAATTGTAAATTTACGGAGAGAATGTAAGCATGTTAAATATGACACATGGTTTAAAACTGTCAGAGCAGCAACAGAAAATTTAAATTAAACTTTAGTGAATGGTGTGACATGATGCAACAGAGGGATCATCATTCCTATGTTCAATTTTTCCAAGTTCAGTTTACTAAAAATACTTAATTATCTTCAGTAAAATTGAACATTCGAATGCAGGACTGTTCACTTGTGATCCGTATTTATACATAGTGGTACTGCTGATTTTATTTCGATCTGAATACTTTCTTGACTGTTATTTATTTATTTATTTATTTATTTATTTATTTATTTATTTAACGGGGCTTCAAGGTAGAAAGAACACATTGCTGCGTCTCATCAGCAGCGCTTTGCCTTGAGACAACAGGCCCGGCTAACTGTGCATGCATGCGGATTTATTCCGTCATAACAGCAGCTTAACGCTGTGCAAAGCAAAAAAATCTTAACCGTCGTCCATCTGCATTCTGTTTGTTCATCTGCACTCTTTAGCCTAAATGAAATAGGAAATATAATACTGAGGCTAGGTTTTGGCCAAACCTCCAGAGCGTTGTTTTATTTTTATTTTTTTAAAATACACAATAAAAAAGAGAAATCCTCAACACTGTTGTTGATATTTTAAATTAAATTTATTCAAAAACCAACGACTTGATGGACAGGATTAAAATATTGTGCTCATGGGCAGTATCACTTATAAACAAACGTATACAACACTTCTCCATTGAAATGCGAAATATCATACTATACACTTCTGTACATAGGCTATAACTGCAATCAATACAATTTTCGTTAAGTAGAAATAATTCGTTAAATAAAAAGGGCGCGCCTCCACAACAAAGTGCAAACTTAAGTACAGCGTGTTATTCAGTGAGGCGCAAACTCAGACCTTTAATGAAGTCGTGGAAATAATAATAATCATTATGCATCTGTTTTTGCTGAAATGAAATGCCCATTGCTGTTTTTAAAGTGCAACTGTCAGATCAGAGGGGATATGGGAATATTGCAAATCTGCTGTGCTCATTTTTATTCACAAAAATATTTAAAGAAAAAGAATCATATTCTTTTGCAGCTCTTTTGCTGTGCTGTAGATTTTTTTACACTGCAGAATATAACTTAAAAAACATGTCTCATATTTAACCTTGACAGTTTTTTTTCCTTAAAGCCACTTTTACCTTTACCCTCCTTTACCTGCCCAGTTACTGTGACGAATAACTAGGCTAAACATATGGATAAAGACATTTCTTCTCAAATATGTCATGATGGAACAGCAAACAAAAAACAAGAGTCTTCTCTAAGTCACAGAGTTATCATCAAGTTTGGAAACATTGGTGGCATGGAGGCTATTTCGGGCGCGCTTGGGTCAATGTCTAAAAAAATCTGGGTTCAGTACAAGACCAAGTGACATTTGTTGTGTACAGAATTAAAAATCAATGAGAAGTCTTTATGTGGGTGTAAAAGCATTTCAGTCATTATTTTTGCTCGATTCTTGATCGCTCTGGTCGTCGGTGAAACACACGTCCACATCACTGTCATTGTCACTCTTGTGCTCTGCGTCCTCGAACAGGCCGCCCGGTTTGTCGTCCAGTTTCTTGACGGTCTGCCCGGGATGTCTGGACTTGACATGCCTCTCCAGGTCCCTCCTCCGCACCAGCACCTTGCCGCAGAAGTCGCACCTGTAGGGCGTGTTTCCCTCTGCGTGGAGCCGGATGTGTTTGTTCAGGTTGCTGGGGTCTCCAAACGGCCTGAAGCACACTTTGCACTTGAGCGGCTTGTAACCCGTGTGAGTCCTCATGTGGATTTTCAGGCCGTATTTCCTTGAGTACAGCTTGCCGCAGTACAGACACAGATGTCCCTTTTTCGGTTTCCCAGACCCGGCGTTGCTGGCGCTCCCGGTGGGCATCGAGTCAAGCCTCGTCCGGTTTTTCTCCGCGGCGATTTCAGACAGCTGTTGCGTGTGCATAGCGATTTCCCGGTCGATGTTGGTGATTGAACCTAGATCTTGATTGAGAGGGGGTGCACCAAAGTAGGACATGGACTCCGGGTACTTGAGGAGGTTGCTGAAGTGGAATTTTAGCGGGTAGTAAGGTGAGCTGTACAGGAGCTCCCCGTTGTACACCGTGAAGGGCATGAGTGGGATGTTACAGTCTCCTCCATAAGTCTTGACACCGTCGAAGTGAGGGAGAGAGAACCTCTCGAAATGGAGTCCAGGGGGCATCTGGGGGTAACGGGATGGAGACAGTCCGGAGTGCATCCGACTCTCGACGTGCTTGAACGCTGAAGTCTCCTCCATGTGAGGCAGCAACGGGAAACCTCTGATAGTGTTTGTGCATGGCACCATGGGAGATGCAGAGTCCATTATTGCAGGTGCGCACTTGGGAGGATGGTTTCCTCCTCCGTTTAGACTCTCGCTTACATTGCGGATTGGTTTCATGTTTCCAATGAGTTTGTTGAATCCCAGGCCGCTCATCTTTCCATTTGCATCCTCTCTGGAGGCGTCCGCGCCCGGGACTTTGGAGACGCCGGTCGGTTTGAAGGCAGAGCGCACACCTGGATGGAAGCCCATGCTGCTCAGCACTGAGGTTGTAGCGCCAAGGCCGAGGATGTGTCCTTGATTTCTGGCTGAGGTAACACTCATGTCGAGGGCCCTGTCCTGTTCCTCTGAGCTGTTTTTCTTTAACAGTCCCACTTTGTTTAGAAACGGCGAGGAGGACACTGTCCGCCTGCCAGAGTCTGAGATTGAGGAGTTACTATGACCGCTCCTCGGAGAGGTGGAGGTGTTGGGGATGTCTCCAGACTTTGGTGACCTGCTGAAGGTCTCAGTGCCTCTGGCCTGCTCGCTGCTCACAAACCCCCGTCCGTTGCTCAGTGCGCAGTGGAAGTGGACATGGGCCTTGAGTGTGTTCGGGTATTTAAATATTCTCCAGCAGTACCAGCAGATATAACGCTCCTCTCCTGTAGAGAAAACAGAAAACATGCCATTAACGCTCAGCTTGATTGATTGAAAAGTGTTACAGCGCAGCGTGAGGCCAGACAATACTGACAACATTACAGTTTGCAATATATATCTTGTGCGTAAAAGTGCCAAGTGCGTGCGTAAAACGCAATAACAGGTTTGGCTACCTGTAGAAAAAAGACCTGTGAGCGCCTACACAGACAGGTTACCCCCTCTTTACCCACAAGCAACATGGTCACACACATGTGCACATAAATTAAACGTAAAGTCTATGTGATGTAATCGAAAATATATATATTCTGTACTGTAGAGAAATCGAGGGACCGTCACATTAAAACAGAGCGATATTCCCTTTAAAGTGCATAAATTATTAGGTCACTGTTGCACTTTGCCTGAAATTTAAATTTAGGCCCAATGGATGTGATCCTGTCTCTAAGATCTGCTGCCAAATGGTAATAAACACAGGAAGCCGTCTCAATGACCCCCAGACGACCACTCAGAGGTTAATATAGATGTAATGATTTTGTAATCCTCATACGGGCCATTGTTTATGATCGCCATCAAAAGAGCAAACGCCCTGCCCAATCTGGCGCTCAGAAACCGATGCATTGAATGCGGGACTTTCCCTCTCTGTGCTCTTTCCCGTGGAAGTGACAGCAGCTGTTGCTTGAAATCGCGAGTCTTCAGAAACAATGGCTTCGGCCCATCTGTTGACGCCTAATAATGGAAGCGAGCGTATGTCCAGGAGCGCACACGGTGTGTTGGGCCGGAGAATCAGGGCAATATACACCCCACATAAAAGTTAGCATTCATTAGGCCACAATACCTTGACGCACCCACCTAATTTACCGTGAAGCACTTGTTTTTGAATTTATTTGCTTTTGAATACATGAATATTAATGACGCAGTGACATTTGTTAACCTCCGTCTCGCAACTGAATCACCAGCCTCTTCTTTTTACTTCGTAGCAAAGACACGTCCATATCTGCTTTTAATTGCTTTTTTATTATGAGTTTCAAGTACCGTAATTATTTTATCACAATCATTTTTTTCTCTCGACGCAAGTCTGATATCATATCAAGCTTCTACATTTTACATTTATTCAGTTAGCTAAGAGGCCCATTCAGGTTCAAATAAAATGTGCAATCAGACATCATTGTCACTAGATGGAATTCCCTGCAAAGTATCTATTGATATTAATAATCTTTCTTTTTTAAACGGATTAGTTTCTGACTAGCTGCTGTTTGGCCAAGATTATGGGATAATCCCCAAACGATAACACCAAATTATCATTACCAACCCAAACAGACAGATTAAAAATTGGTATACATATGCTGAAAGGGAAAAAAAATCTGTTTTTTAAGATGCATTGGACTGTAGAACGCTGTTAATTTCGTTTTCAATTTTCTGTCCTGCATTGCCTCCAATATTCTTACGCTCGGATCTTATTTGTTATATTGAATTATTAATGGCCAACACCAGATAATTAAACGCTACATATTTATTCATTTAAATGCAAACCCAAGCATTACACTCCTGAGCTAGTATTTCCATCCATTAATTTAAACGAATTTAACTTTTTTGTCAACAAAAAATGGTTTTTAATTTCTTGTAATTTTTCCAGTAAAACACTGAGGCGTTATCTCGGTTCTACCTAAAATAAATTAATCCATGTAAATAAATAAATAAACGAAAAAATACATAAACAGGCTTCCTGAGGGGAAAAACAACATTCAATCGATTTCCATCTCTGAGCGATAAAGAAGATACATCACTGGTATTGGCAGTCATTTAACTGCAGCGATGGAGCCCTCAACATGTCGATGTTGTGTCAGTTTGAGCTTTACTGTTCTCACCTTTGTTACTTGACACTAGAATTCATTTTCAACGTCTGTGTGCGCAATAAAACATCTTAAAAAAAAGGAAATTAAACTGCAGAATGCCTTTCTTAAAGTGTACCTGCTTTTTAGGCCTTTATTATTATTATTATTATTATTATTATTATTATTATTATTATTATTATTATTAGAACAAGTATGATGATTATTCATACAGACTCATGATTAGCAGAATT